>VXAA01002346.1:1518057-1601719 GCA_013399115.1 Anseranas semipalmata
ATGATATAGAAATTATATACTATTATTGGATTTACTGCTTTCCCCAATCAGAATGATAGGCTGGAAAATACATTAACATTGCAGTTGAAGGTCATCCTTTCTGCTTCCTAGCTGTAAACCAAAGTGAGCATAGAAGGTCCTTATTATTTTGACTTCAGAAAAAAACATAAAGTAGTGAGCAAAAATTGTATGTAAAACATGAGCTACAAACAGAAATCAGAAGTTTCTTTACTCCCTAAAATAAGATAAGAATCATCAATATTTGTTAAATGCAGAAAATCATCACTAACTTGTCGATTCAGGCAGCATTGTTGCAACTTACTAACTAACTGAAATGTAAGTTCTGACAATGTTTGAAAATGTCCCTCATAACTTGGACACTTATCAGTCTAATATATGCAAAAATTTACATCTACAGGTCTGCTTGAAAACAAACGCCCTGAAAACAATGAGCCAAATTCACCCAGTAGTCTTTGCATCTTTCCTCCCAATTGTTTTTGGATCATCGTGCACACACACTGTATGCAGGCAGTGGACCTTGTGATCTACAGCCTGTAGAAAAAGAGTAGACGTAGAGTTCTCTTGTGGTAAAATGCTTAAAAATGTCCATCTGCCCAAAGTAAAGGCATGTTTACTTGACACAAATAGGCATTATAGACATTAAAATGTCAGTTTGTTATCTAAAGTCTATTCAAAGGTTTGCTTCCATCATCTGTTACTTACAAAACCTGGAACAAATGGTAAGATTTACTGTTTAAAAGTGAGAACAAACCAGAAAAAGGGCTGATGAGTTTAGCAAAACTATATATGAGTTATCCATTTTTATTTTTATAAAACATGACTTACACACAGCCTCTGGAATTACTGTTATACTAGAGTAAATGAAATCAGAATCACACTTGCTCTGCACTGGTCACTAAATCATACCTAAAATCTCAAGGTAAGGTACATTTATTGGTTCTCTAAATCTGGATGACTTTGTGATACCAAATGGTTCTTTAAACCTTTTACAGTTCCCACACTATCTTGAGGAATATTTTCATTTTCTGGTTTGACTTTGAGAATCACTGCCACAGGATATAATGTCTAATATTAGGTTGTTGCCACTTCAGCACTTTCTTACATAGCCCGTGCAAAAGAATCACATTTCACCAAAACAACGGAAGTCCTGCAGCCTTCACCGTTAAGAGACTTGATTTACATGAATACATATGATTTTGACTTGATTTCCTCTTATTTAAAATCATACCTATCTACCATAAAATACTTTTTTGAAAGAGGACACCAAGCAAAGATAATAATAATAATAATAATAATAATAAATAAAATCTCACGACCTCCATTAGCAAAATACACACAGCTGATGCAATCCACTCACTTAAGGTTTCACAGCTCTGATGTGTCTTAAGTAATTTTTAATTGTTTACTGATATTACAGATATAGTTGTGCCTGTATCATCATTTTGATAGTTGAGCCTGGCAACAGATGCTGTATTACTGATATTTTCTCAGCAAATGGATTATTTTCCAGTGCCTTTTTTACACTAAGTTTTAACTTTGCCTTAGGAAAAAGGCAATCCAAGGCAGGGGTTGATTTAGTTTAGGCTCTGGCTTTGAAAAGGTACTATTGTGGAGATCTGTTATGGCAACTACTATAGCTAAAAAGCTGTTGTCAGGATGTAGTAGGATTTCTTGCTGAGGCTGTGGGAGAGAGGAGCTGAGTGCTCGGGAAAAATCAGATCTCAAGGAGGAATCGTAGGTGACAATAAGTCTCAAGCTTGAACAGGTGAAGAGAGAACAAGAATGGAATGGAAATTGGTTATAACAATAAATGGAAAATAAACCAGTGAGAACTAGTTAGAGAATGGCAATTTTTCTTCAGTGAAAAATGAGACATCAATTTTGACTAGAGTATTACTGAAAAAGAATGTATATTTTTCTGACCAACTTTTAATTTACTATTTGACTTTGCAACAGAACAAATTTATGTTCTTACATGTAACATCTCTTCTCAAAGTTACTGCAATGTCTTTGGTAATGTGACAGCTGACTCTCACTGCGCAGAACTGAATTTTTACACAGTTTTAGGTCAAACTGTCATTGAGACACTATTATGATTTTCTTTGGTGTGCACTTGCATGTGTAGAGATACAGGCCACATAAATGACCAAGCTGTGTAAAAAGAAATAATTTATTTTACATCTTTGTTATATATATATATTTTTTTGCTAGGATGTATAGAGAACATTTAAAGGGACACCTTGTAGAGAATTGCTCAGAAAATTTGATTCTTTCAGTCATCTCTAATAGCTGCTTCCTAGTTTAACTTCACTTTCTTTTTCTAAAGGACTATTTCAATGTGCTTTTAATTTATTTTATACTACAGCTGTACTGATTTGAGTGAGGGGACAGGCATATGATGAGAATATGACACGGCATGGTAACTGGAGCTGTCTGGGATATTATACCAAAATTTTTGCATTTTGGGTTTTCTTGTGTAAAATAATATTATCAAGAATATATATCACACTAATTTCCATGATGATTTTAATGACAAAAATATCATAATCAGCAATATAAAAATTATAACGGCTAAGAGTGCATGCAGGAGAAGGATAAGGACTTCTAAGTAGTCCAGAAATTTGATAATACTTTTTGTATATCACCTTCAAGCATTTTATTTGTACACATGCATGACTTTATAGAAATTGATATAAATATTTTATAAATATATATATTTTTTCTGTAATAGCTTTTGTTTGTCCCTATCCTATTCTTAAAAAAAAAAAAAAAAATGTTAGCTGACTTTAAAATCAAGGGGTGCCTGTTTCTACACCCCCTTATGTTCCTGGACAGTAAATGCTCATATTAATTCAATTGTTGGCATTTCATATTTACACAGGAGTTAGGAGAGGGTATGGATATTTGAGCATCTTCAGTAACAGGTTCTGACGTTTCTGACTTCCAGCCAACAAGATTTAGAAAGAAGTCACTGCTGTCTCTGTGACTGAACAGACTGTACACTGTACTGCGTGTATATACCAAGACTTCTCTTTCAATGCAAGACTTAATATGAGACATGACTGGAGGGCAGGAACATATGGTTGCTCCATAAAGTTGTTTATAGGAGGCACTTCTTTTTCCTTGCACATCTGTGGCTCTATCAGATGGTCTTGTCTAATTTACTCAGCCAGAAGAATTCATATAATAATATGAATGGGATTGTGTAATGTGAGCCTGAGCAAGTTTTCCTAGTTCCCAGAAGAGCCAGCTCTGATACTCTGGATGACGTGAAAAAAATAGCAGGTTTCTTTCTTTCTTTCTTTCTTTCTTTCTTTCTTTCTTTCTTTCTTTCTTTCTTTCTTTCTTTCTTTCTTTCTTTCTTTCTTTCTTTCTCTCTCTCTCTCTCTCTCTCTCTCTCTCTCTCTCTCTCTCTCTNCTTTCTTCCTTTCTTCCTTTCTCTTCCTTTCTTCCTTTCTTTCCTTTCTCTCTCTCTCTCTCTCATAATCCTCTGATGATGATAGAAGAACTGTCCATTAAGGAGAGCAATTTTAGTTAAAAAAAATTACATACCTAAGGAAATCTTTATCAATAGGAATTTTTGTTGGGAAGTGGACCCCAGTCAACAGACCATTTTCTTTAATTCTTGCCACCTTTGACAAGAGATAATTTCTTACTGCTTTATAGTTATGGTATACTGCTTTAAATTCACATGCCATTTTACAGTTACAGCAGATTTCCTGCCTCTTTTCTTTAGTGGGTATGATCAGTGAAACAGGACCTATACTCTTTACAAGTAAATTCTTTTCCTTTGGTTCCAATGAAGGCATTCAAACTTTCTCTGAACAAATGAAACACCTTCTTCCACCAGAAACCTGAAGACCAGTGGACTGGTCAAATACAAAAGCAAACAAAATGAAACAACAACAACAACAACAACAACAAAAAAAAAAAACAACACTAATATCCATGTATGGTAAGAACTGATTGTATGATCATCTGAGAGCTGTGTGACTGTATAAACTCTTCTAGAGAAGGTTTATCAGGAACTGAATTAATGATAAAGTCATGGCCCGGATTTTAGGTATCCAAAACAATGTTTTCTCAAGTTATGGAGAAAGAAGAATAAAAACAAATATTCATACCTTTCCAAAGGAAGGAGGGTTTTCTTCTTTCTCCTTTTGCTTTCCTTTGTATTTTAAATACAAACACACTTTTAAAATTATTCTAATCATTAGTGGTGCTCATATGCAGACATAAACTTCCCTGCTTATAGCTCATCGGCAAGGATTTCTCATAGACACAGTTCTTTGTGTTTTCATAAGATATCAGCTTGTGAGTGTTAAAACAGTTAACTGTATTCTCTGCAATGGTGAGAGTTTAAAACCTGATAGCTATTTGTGATCTGCCATGTTCTTGTGATTTTACCTATCTTTAGTTTGTTTGATTTAAGTGTTATCATGCTATTTTCCTGTCTGTATTTCTCTTGGGACTCTCTGATATGAAGCAAAAAGTGTGACATCCTCACTGTGCTCTGCATCATAAGAAAATTCTGACAATAAGTAGAACTGAGTTAAGTCCCTCTTTGCTGAAAAAGAAAATCTCCACTTCCAGCTACAAGGTTTTCTTTAAACAAGAAAAGGAGCTAGGGTGGAATTCTTTTTTTTTTTTTTTTTTCTTGCAGATGTTTACTATAATGCAAACCAAATGTCCTGAGAATACAGAACAATTTTCTTATGTATCTAATAAGTACATTTCTAAACAGACTTTGGTAGGTCATAGCTGTAAATTGCTGGATCATAGGTCTGAACATGCTCACAGTCCCTTTCTGTCATTTGGGAAATTAAGACCGTTGTTACAGGGATGAGAGATATCTGTGTCATAACCACAACAGGAAATTTACAGCTGGATCTTTTGGGCCAGCAATTGGACTGAATGCTGTAAAGCACTGGATAGAGGGAAAGAATTTTGCTCCAATATAGTGTGATGGCTACCATGCAAATGCAGGAATTTTACACGTATTTGTTTGATTTTATTATTCAACTCCTTCAGGAATGTCGAAGCTTGTTTGCATAATGCAAGAAATCATACTGCTAGTATTTGAAACAGTGTTTTTAGTTTTCTTGCAATTCAAAAAGCTTCCAGTGCAATAATACTTAAAGAAGAATTCTATGCTCAATGTGGTAAAGAGTATCAATACATCAATATTTTCATAATCAAAACACAAATTGGTGCATTGCACAAAAATAGTAGGAATATAGTTAGGAATTTGTACTAGTCTCCTCAAGAGGGCAAAATATTAGATCTGGCATCATAAAGAAAAAAATAAGGTTAAAGAAGTGCTTTAACCTTGGGAGGAGCTTATTTTTGAATTTTCAAAAGTAAATGGGAATCTGGCAAGATCATGTCATGTGTATAACATCATTCGTTTCAGAATGCTCTCAGATACATTTATTTATATTTGCATGTGATGGAAATTTTCAAGCTTGAGAGATATACATGGCCTGGAGATGTATGGTTTCCTTCTGTGGTTTTAAGTTTTCTCTTCTCCAGAAGAGCAGGGTTTTTAGTAAATTTGTTTGCTTTAAATCCCTGCTGGTATGATTTCTTTAAATCATCTCTCTGATGTCTTGCTTCTTTCCTAACAACAGGCAGACTGAAACAATATAAGTTCCTGGACTGCAAAATAACCCCATCTATCCATAAAGAGCTTTAGACTTCATCACTTAACTCTGGCTTCAGGCATTTTAATGACCAAAATCCTAATTCTCAGTGGTGTAAATTAATTCTTCCCCTCTGACTTCAGTGACTTGCACAAATTTACAGCATCTGAGTCTATGACCTTACACTCAGAGCCAATTTGTCCATAAGAGATACAAGTGGCTCCGTGAAATGAAATGCATTTAGATTTTAAGTTCTCCTCCTGACATTTTTACTCCTTCATTTCCTTTTTCTCTCCTGGTGCCTTTGGGAATGAGGCAAGAGGGTTGGCATTTAAGCTTGGTTCAGTGAAACTGTAGATTACAATGGTATATATACTACATATTCATATACTAAAAATCTGTAACTTTTATATATATGTTATGCTTGTATTATGGAACTAAATTATGCCCACACATCCTTGTACTTTTATTTTCAATTTCTGTTGCGGATGCATATCTCTGTTTGAAAACAAAATATGGTTTTAACATATTTTGCCAGTTTATCTTAATTTTTATATATACCAGTGATCACAATGCATCTGCAAATTTAGTGGCATTTTCTTCATTTTAAAAAATGGTGGCACTCTGACTTACAAGCCGAAGATATGACTTGTTTTTTACATTTTCTGTATCTTTTAAATGGGTTCAGTACTCATTCAAATGCACAAGTAGGGAAATTATCTTCCATTACATTTCACATGTTTTACAGATGTCTGTACAGCAACTTTATACAACAACGAGATGTCAGTACATGTGACAAGCTAGAGTACATTTCACCATCTGTATTCAAAGGACTTCAGCAAATCAATGCTTATATCCTGCTCTCTAAGGAACAGTTATTGTCAGTTGAAATAAATGTATTTAATCCAGATCTTTCTTCTCACTTTTAGGGAACAGATGCTCTGCCTTTGTTTAGAGTCTGTGTAAGAACACAGCCTGATGAAAATGTGTGTTTGTGAAGCAGCAGCATTAAGCAAGCTTTTCCAAAGTATATTGTTAGAGTGCTTACTACTTCATATATCTGTTTTCCTCTAAATGCAGACATCTTCCAAAAGACTGATTTCCTTTCCTAATCATAACTAGACAAATCTCTTTTGGTTACAGATTTATGCAGAGCTGTTAATTGAGCCATTTTGGTGATAATATTAATTTACCGATCTAATGTACTGAAAAGAGAAATCTGTTTTCAGTAAAATATGACAAGTATTGCACTTTTACTCAAAAGACGCATTTTTACAATATTTTGGTTACAAAATCAATTTGATTAAAAGCAGAGTCCCTCAATCCATCCATACCTTCTTCTTCCCACTAAGGACATCTTAGAAATCTAACTACAGTCTGACATAGCAAGTCATAAACAAGACCAAAATACCATTGCATTTCTTTAATGAACGTAATAAGCAGGATGGCAGGTTACAGTTTATGGCCACTTAGAGTTAAGCAGTCCTCATCCAGCCTCTTTGTTGGAACTGATTATGGTTCTGCACGGTAATAACTGATTAAACCCATTCATGCTGCGTCCTCTTGAAGGTATAATTCTTCAGAATTTCTTTTTACAACCACAGAAAAACAATGTTAACAAAATGTTAGCTGTCAATATTGTTGAAATGCAAAATTTCATACACATATGAACAAGCTATTAAGTAACTAGGAGTATTCATTCAGCCTCTGAGTAGCTCTGTGCTGCTGTGGGTATGAAATATCTGCACCATAGTTGCTAGGTGATGGTAAAGCTGTTAGTTCTGGCTGCAGGGTGATCTCTCTCTCTTAGGGCATAGCTCTACTGGGGGCAAATCCTGGCTGGAAACTCCCAAAAGTCATAAAACAATTTTGGCAAGGTACTGGGCCTCAGCTAAATAAGTCCTGAATGGACAGTATCAAAAAATAAGTTAGCATTGGGAAGCAGAGATTTAAAAGAAAAATTTCTTTCCTCTGCTCTCAAAATTAGCCAGCAATCTTAGACTGGTCAATTTGATGATATTTTCCAAACAGATAACTTTCCAATATGTAAAAGTATTTTATTAAACTTCCTGCTAAACAAAAAAAAAAAAAAAAAGTGTTCTTATTCTTACTTGTGCATCCTTAATCCTTTTTCTTGGAGAATTTACTGTGTTTGAAATTGCCAGGTTTCTTACTGCAGCCCTATCAACTTTTATGAAATAAAATCAAATTTTAATGCATCCTAATCAGGTACACAACACAGCATATGTTTCTAGTGAAATATTGATAATAATTATTGCCAGTGAAAGTCTCAATTTGGCCATGGTTTTGGTTTCTCTAGGAAAAATATATTTCTTGTTAAGATAACAGAACCAAAGGATAATAGGTTTCAAGGAAAGTATTTTGCTAGAGATCTCATACAACCTTTTACATAGCACTGTCATATTTCTTCAAATGACTCTGATATATGCTTATAATTTTTGATATATCTAGAACATAAGTGTAAGTTTATTCTATATTCTGCCATATACCTTCTGCAATTTATTTCAATGTCTGTGCTTTGGTTGCCTCATCTGTGTGTAATGGAATGATAATATTTCCTCCTGCAGCAGGAAGACATTTATTCATGGCTGAGAATTGTTTAGATGCCATGGAGATTGAAAGCATCTAAGAAGATAAAAAGTGAGAGATTCCTTATTATGCGGCAACAGTTATTGCAAAGAAAACAGGAGAACAGAAAAACAGTTCAAGGCTCTTCCTGGTACTTTGAGGCCACAACAAAAGCAGATGATACTATTACTCTTTGCTCCTTGAATTTTTGCAGCCTTTTAGGAAATATAATCAGTTGAGCACAAATATTTCCTCAAAGCTTGAAAATATGATTTAGAGCTTCAGATATAAAAATATTAAAATCTACCTTCATGTAGAATCCGGCTAAAGGTGCTATGAGTGCACAAGCAGTGATTTACCATTTAATCAAGATGTATGGCTTAGATTTATGACAGCTTGTTCAGAAGCTTGGTTCTTCTGGCTAAAAGCTAGATGAATGCCTTGTTGAAATTGGATGAATTGTTCCTTTGAAGCAGATAGGAAGTAAAATTATCTTTTTCAGCAAGCTGCAGACAAAAATGCTTTATGATGTGTTAATACCTTATTTCTATGGCTCAGCAATAACCAGATCATGCCATCACATCCCACACCACACTATTTCAAAACTCAGCTTAGAAATGCATTCATGTTTAGCAAACTCTGGAAGAGCAGGGCCTGCACCTATAGAAAGGACTAGAGCCCTCCCACTTAGCCAGTTACAGAAATATTCTACTTTGGAGACCTCTGAAAGTCAGGACTAATCATGGTGCTCCACACTATCATTTGTAAATCTCAAAACACTTTACAACCTAGGCCAAACATTAATGCCTTTATTTTACTATTGATGTAACCATAAGCATCATTTTGTCTTCTGATGATTATGCCTTCTGATACCGAGTGGGTCTGTCAATCATTCTTTTTTTTTTTTTTTTTTTAAGTGTGAGGACTCTGGATTTACATAAAAATTTTGCCCACCATAAAATACCTAACTGATTTATAAGTTCCATAAAATACCACTAGTGGTGAAAATTTTCAAAGATCTTTGGGAAATTAGGCAAAAAATGTTCTTCAACTTACTTTTGAAAAAAGGTGGAAATCTAACTCTTCCAAGTGCCAAATTAATTTTCTGAAGTACAGTAAAAATAGAAATAAAATTAACCTTCTTACTACTATAAGACAAACTATTCTTTATATTACTGTTGCTTTAAAGCCAGGCAACAGAGAAATTACAGTGAGACAGTAAGACAGTTTAATTTGCTTCATCATCATGAAGCACTCTAGGTACTGTAGAAAACTATAAGGTTCAAGAGATGCAATCAGCCACATAATGTAACTGATTGGTGAAATTTAAGCGTATTATAATAACATTTTCCTTTCTTAAGAGGATTATGAAGAATAAAATAAAATAAAATAAAATAAAAGATGTAAATTTAATCTGTAGTTCACAGAGTTTGTCAGACCTGCACAGAAATAAATGGCATATATTTCTTTCAACACTACTTAAATGAGTGAAATGTAATATTGTGGTTTCCCCACTTCAGAGCAGATAGTGAAGTATCGAGGCCAAGTGACTACTAGTCTTCCCCACATTTAAAAGGCAGTAGGTAACTCTTTGCTACTGTGTCACTGTCAAGTTGAAGGCTTAATTTTGTGACTATTCTGAAGATATTTTTCTTTAGATAAGAGGTTAATTCTTCCAATATTCTATATTTTCCTTAATTAAGAACAGTCAATTTATATAGATTTTTTTTTCCATACAAAATGGAAAGAAACTCATACCAAGTGTAGAAACTGTTTTTAGTCTAAATATTGTCCTATTGCTAGGATACATTCTAAAACATTGAATTATACTTGCAAAGTATCAAAATGGTTTATGTTAATAAAATATTAATGGTTATTTACACAAGGTGTAAATTATTCTATTCTAGACTCTATTATTCTATGTCTGAAAAGCAATATATCTAGGTAGGATTTTCTGTATTAGAGTAGGAAGGATATAATTAAAATCCACCAGGAAAATCCAGCTCAGGCTGGCCTGAATTGCCCCAGGGAAGAAGTTCCAAAAGAAGATCCATTTGCTGAATTCTGCTGTTTTGTAACAGAAAAATTCCAAAGTCAACATCCACTGCAAGGGAAGATTCATGGTGCGGGCCCATTACTGCTTTATTCTATTTCTCATATAAAAATCATCTCTGTATTTCCATTTGTCATCTCACCTTTACTGCCAAGTTGGGGTGAGAAAGGAAAAACAGTTTGTATGAACAGTATTTTAAGTTCCTGGGACTTGATTACAAGCAGGTGTTTCAACACTTATCGTTTCTGAAAATGCATCACATTTGGTGGGGGTGCTTTTCTTTTCAACTCTGCAGACAAAAGCCTCCAGGCACATTGAAGAAAGATGGATATTGAACTATGTTACATAATGCTTGTTATAATGCAATTGGGGGGTAGTTTTGTTGACAAGAAACTTATTTTCTTTTTTAAGCATCAATTTTTTTTTTTTTCATGTGTCCTTCAAATGCTATGAAATACGGAAGTTAAAAAGAAACAAACTGCAAAATATGACATTAGAACTGGGATTTTTTTTTCAGGTCCATACCATTAAATGTTGGTGCCTCATTATTGTAACTACAGTTAGGCCAAACTATGCTTCATTAATCTCAATCTCTTCACTGTTAGGATATAAAATGCATTTTTTATTTGGCTTTTTTTTTTTTTTTTAATGAGGAATCTTGAGGGAAAAAATCTCTTTGACAATACAAATTTGACAATAGAATATCCTGAGTTGGAAGGGACCCACAAGGATCATGGTCTGCTTTGTCACAGAAATTCATAACTGAATATTCTTTTTTTCTGCTTTCTACATCATCTCAATCATCTGACACCTGCAAATCCATTTTGAAGATACATATCACATCTTATTTTCCTTATTGTCCCTCATTACCATTTATAAAACATTTATTTACCTTGTACGATATAAATCCTCTCCTACTGATAATGGACTATTTTAATATAATAACTTGTAGTAAGAGGGGGAAATCTTCCCATTCTTTGTTTGCCATTTGTGGCTAAACAGTATTTCATAACAAATGACCATGCAGTAACTCTGTGGTGGAGTTTAAGTTGCATAGCTGTTTCTCAATCCTTGAATTGGCGTGAAGTACTGCAGAACTTTGACTGAAAAAACCCAACCCAATGAGCTAAATATTATTGTCCTGTGATCAAACAAGTATACATGTGGGTGGATGGTAGGTATTTCCAACAGGCCTTTTGGAAATTTCTGGTGCTGTTAGAGCTGCAATTCAGAATGCAGGATTTATGACTGTTTACTACTGAAATCGAAACTGAGTGTTATCAGTCATGTTTGAAAACTGTTTTACATATAGTGTGTCATTTTTACTACTAAGATACTGGAAAAGTACCTTGGGAAAGCACACAGGTCACTTAATAAAGAACAGATGCTAAACTCATAAAAAAGCATTGATGAACAAAAGAGTTTTCCATTGTGCTTTTCTGAAGAGTGTTCTTTCCCCATGAAAGTGCTTCCATAGTAAATCTAAACCTTCAGGCATTTAATCATTTTATGTGGATGTCTCGTAAATGTCTGTGCCTCACACTGGGAGCCAAGTGATGTTACTGTAAATATCATGGCAATAGATGATGAATCTTTGTGTCTTGATAAAATGATGACTTGGATTACTTGATTATCACTTAGGAAAGGCATTGTACAAAAAGCCAAGGTGTCAGGAATATTAATGTTGACAAAAAGAAAGAAGGGTAGGTAAAATACTTATCAACTTGTCCTCATTTGAAAATAGAAACTCTAAGGAGTGCATTTGAGACAATTATCTAGTCCTGGCACAAATATGAATGTAAATACATACATCTTAGAAACATAAATGCAAACATAACTATTAATGACCTTTCATCCCAGTGGATTCCTGCATTTCTCTAAAATATCATTGGAACAAAGTAAATGCAGTGAAAAGCAATTACTTAATCAAATGCCGATATAGACTAAAACAGTTTAAGAGGAGAAAAGAATTAGTTTTCTTAGACAGGCAGATTATAACTGCAGGAAATATAGTATCAATAATTTTAAGTGTTTGAATATTTGAATTGCCAAATGTTAGCAAATGTGTGCATCATTAGAGGTTTGCATCGTTACTATAAGAAAATAGAAAACATCAGACTGAGGTTTACTTGTGAGGGGAAGAATAACAAACACAGACACACACAAAAATAAGATAGCATGCCTGTGGAAAAATGTATTCAAAAGAAGGAAGAAGAAAAACAGATGATGAAAACCTGGCAGTGCTACCAGAAAACAAATGTGATGAGTTTGCATTGTTGAACATCAGCCAAAAGACCAATATGAACTTGAGCTGTTTACAGAGGATAGGCATCAAACTAGACAGCAGGAGACCTGATCTGTGTGGTCTGACTCTGCACTGCTGACCTTGGGCAAGTCATTTGTCATAAATGTATTTCCCTTCCCTTCTTTAAAACTGAAACAAAATGTTCTTGCTCTAAAGATCTGGGGATTGGATAAAGTTTGTAAGTAGCTCCTCAAGTCAACTAACAATACCAGTTACAATGGGCTACTTGACTGTATTTTTTTTTTTAAGTTAGGTAAGGAGAAGGAAAGCTTTGACAGCAAGCCCAAACATGTTTGTCACTCATAGTCAGATGGTTATCTAAATCTAGCATCATTTTCAACTCTCTGTTATAATCCTTGCCAAAAGACAATTTCTCCCTATAAATCATGCATCTCTTTGAGTGCAAGCTTATCATTTTCAATTATTGTAACTTCTGGTTGCCTGCTGTTCCTTCTGGGTCAAAAGGACATCTTTCACGATGGTAGAGCAGCTCTACCAAAGTTGCTGTTGTTCATCCACCCCTGGGAAAGTGGGAGAAAGGACCCTTAAAGCCACTTTCTTAATTTACATCCCATTAGTGTTCTGTGGTGGACCAAACAACCTATTCAGCATCAATAAGAACTCAGGCTTTTCAAGATGTAACATGTCTTGACAGTGACGCAAGATCTTAAAAACACTAACTCTTGTTTGTGAGCCTTGTTATTATGATACTCCTGTAGCAGTACTTTGCAATTCAAATATTTCACAGATCTCACTTCAATGCAATTATGATTTATTGTACAAGCCCTAAAATGAAATACAGTAAAACTAAGGTACTGGCTGATGTGCACCTATAAGGTCAAAAATTTGTTCTATCAGGATTTCAACAATTAAGCCATTCCAGTAAGTGGCAAATTCATCTTGCTGGATGATTTTGAAGTGGACAGTTGTTGCACGTTAAGGTGCAGTCCGAGAGAGTCACAGTGATGTCAGGAAAACTCTCGTCTTATTAATACATCAGAGCTAGCAAATCATTACCAGGACAAATATTTCAAAAAGATGACTAGAGCAGGGTGATGGGATGACAATGAATCAAATGTTATCATATCCTTTATATTGTCTTTATGAATGCCTTTGCATAGCTTAGTGTCAGTTATTTGACTGATGTGGGGTGCAAACTGCTCATCTGATCAACAGTGATAGAAGGTTGGGTGTCATTAGCCAACAAAGGCTTGCAACACATAGAGTGAACTGATAACATTACCCCACAAAGTTAGCTTGATCAGATTATTGAAAGCACCTGTTAGCAGACTGCCAGAGGCTACTTTATATAATCAGTTACCTTTAGCAAGTGGTTGGGAGGTATGTAAATGACAAATTGAAAATATTGTTCTTGAGAAAATTGTGCAGCAGTATCTTCTTGACACAGAAGACAAAGATCATCTGTTGGTGTCAGCAAATACTCTCTGTGACATCAAAGCTCATTGCCTAAACTGAAACAGTGAACAACACAAGCAGTGTCAAAGACAAAGCATCCTGTCTTTCTAAAGGACTGTGATACTCTGTGATATCTATGAAGACTGAGCTAACTTCTCTTTAATAGTTACAGTCTGATCGGCTGCAATACTGGGAGACTCCACAACCACGTATCAAGATTTTTGAGAAGATATATATGTATAAAGTATCACATATATTACTGCAAATTGAAAAGTTCTTCATAAATGGGGTGATTTCCTTGAAAATATCCTTGCAGTGTTTCAATTTACATAGAATTTGCTCCCCCAAAACTTAAGTTGCTCACTGAGGTAAGTGCTAACATCCCTAGCTTACTATCTTAAAAAAAAGAGACACAATGAGGATAAAATATTTTCCACAAGGTTGAAATTTATCATGTATAAAGAAAGTTACTGTTCTTTTGATTTAAAAGAAAAAAAGCTTTCAAAGGATTTTAATATTCTAGTATCTATGCAACATACTTTGGAACAAAAAAGTGAAAATTTACCATCTTGACCAGCTACCTAGCTTATTTTTTGAATGATTGCTTAGAATATAAATCATTGTTAATCTTCAAAATATTGCAAAACTCCAAAAATAAACCTGCAAAAATGTAATTCTGCCAATATTTGATTTTATTCCTGAATTAGTAAGTATGCACAAACACATGAGAAATAATCCCAATTCCTAGCTTAGTAGAAAAATTGGTCATCTCTGTTTTTTTCCTTTTTTCCCCGTCTGTTTTGGGAAGGATTGAGATTGTGTTCTACACAATAAGGAGAAGAAATGAAAATAGATATATTAGATAGCTGGATATATACATGATTATGCTTACATTGTCAACTTTATGCAGGAATATCGATTATATGTGCCAAGAGCTAAACACAGATTCCAAAGTTAAATTGTTTAAATGGGGACAAGTACCTGGCTAGAGCACAAGGAGTGTGCTTTATCACGTAGAGAACTGAATCCCCGATTTCCACTGAGTTACTGCTAAGGTGTATGTCCAGATGATGGAACAAAACTGTATCATCCATTACCACATATTTGATTTTAGAAGTTACTCAAACAAGTAAGCTATGACTTGAATTTGTGTATAAAGCTTAGCTGCTGCTATGTTCCTTGCTACTACGGAAGCCAAAGGGTCTGAGAGCCAAAGAAGATGAGCAGGATCAAGCTGAATGCCCACTGAAGGGTTTCAGAGACAACATTTTTGCATTTTTTTTTAAATGCCCCATCTGTGAAAGGTGACTCTTAACCAGATTTCATGGCATCAAATGTACAGTACAATACAGTAAATGTACAGTACAATACAGTAAAAGGTTTAGAGACTGTAGCTAGAAATGAGCCTTATTCATGAGTGCACTCCATTTATTTATCACAGTAGGTATACATCAAACAAGATTAGCCCCATTTTCCTAAACAGTATGTGAAAAACATAACAAAAAATCCAAACAATGTATATATAAAATGATATTAAGTAGTATGTAATAAATGTTATGAAAGGCAGAAAAATCGTATTAATGGTATGGTGTTTTTTTTTTCTTTTTCTCCTATGGTAAGAAATGATTAGAAGGACATCTGGTAAATAGTGCAGAGAGAGTATACAGAAGAGAAGGAGAGAGGAGGACACAGGGGCAGACAAGCAAAGGGATGAAGGAATAAATGTGAAAAAGAGCATGAAGCTAAAGCAAAAAGAGCTAAAAAGGTAGGGGACTTAACTGAAAAACACAGTCCACCAGTATTTGGTGGAGAAAAGCCAGTCAAAGCTGATGACATTTTCACTCACTTATTGAGCTGCCATTGCAGATGTCATAAGCATCTACATTTCTTCTCCCTAGAGATATTTTTTCTAAATGGTTTGTTGGGTGAGAGAGTGTCTAAAACCTCCTGAGGGCATCTTTTCAGTGCTTGCCTGTGCCCACAAGCTTTGAAGTGAGTGGTAACCATGATTAGGTGCCATTTTACTAGTTGGTGGCTCATAGTTGTTTCTTATTGTCTGTCTCATCTTACCTTGTTCTGTTTCTTATGCTATGTGGGAGACGGGATATTTGCAGTGAATGATATTTGCAAATTTTACCATGTTTCTCTTCATACATTATTCACTAAAAATATTCTGATTGTATAAATATATTTGTTTTGGAATTTATTCACTGAACATTTATATATAAACATATCAGGCTATGGGTTATTCATGAACTATTTGTTTTGATTTTTATTTTGAAGTTCTGTGTCTTTGTAGCATGATTGCATTGAATGCTACTGTATTATTATTTCTTCCCTTTCTGTTTGTAACAGGTTAAATGAGATTGCCCGCTAGCCACATGGAGAATTGTGAACTAGGCAAAGAGCAATTGCCTTTTTTTTTTTTTTTTTCTGTCAAGAGAAATAAAAGAATCTATTTAGATATTTTAAAAAATGGAAAAGGTTCTGAACAGTGTCAAATTGGATTCATAGTTTTTATTCAAATGAATGAATATAAGCATATTTTTGCAGTATTTGTTCATGTAGAATAGTATAGATAGATATCCTCTAAGGAGAAAATTGTACTACAACCTACCCATGGATATGAATGCCATATCTTAAATAGAAGTAATGACTGTGGTTTCACCGTCCTGAAATTGTTGGCTGTATTTCGAAAACACTGAGATCTGCTCTCCTGTCCCCAAAGGCTGGGCATCCTACAATAAAGCACGGCAGTAGAGCACAGCTTTTTACAAACTGAGGGAAGTTATCAGCAGCCCAGTGAAGTTTCTGCTTTACCAATACATAAACCAAATAAGTGCTTGCATTATTCTAGTTCTGAAATTTATCTGAGGAACGTATCTGCAGCTGGAACAAACCCTGAGAATTTTGCTGTCTTCCATTAACCTGTCTACAGGCTTGGCTTTCTTTTTGCCAGGGGCAAGTCTTAGATTTATGGTAAAATAGAGGAGGTGTTATTTCTAATAATTTTGTTTTAAGTTATGGAATGATTTTAAAATCCATGATATCTATTTCAAAATGACTTGCCTAATACATCTTGCATGGTACAAAGTGAGCAGAGACAAAATAAAGATAGTCTTGTAAAGGAAAACAGGAGAACGGGCTTTTTTACTGACTACAACCTGCAGTGAAACATGCTGAAAAAGTAAAGTGACTTGGAAAATTGATTGACTAAGAGTACAGATTTGCTTTTTGAAAATTTCTAGGTTGCTGAAAAATAACATTAAATAACGATTCAGCAAAGAAAGACATAACAAGAGCCTTGCCTGGAACTCACAGCCAGTTTAGAAACAGGCACAAATAACCCATGAGAAAGGTGATAAAGCATTTTAACAAACTATCAAGAGAAATGATTAATTCTCTATCTCTACCAAATAAGAATGGGAAATTACCTTTTAGCTACATCCATGTTGTTGGTTTCAGTACAGATGGATGTACATCTTTGTCTGCATTGCTAGAAGACGTCATATTACATGATTTAATGGGACCTTCTGGCTTCAGAATCAATTCTGTTGTTGGATAGGTTTTCCAAGAGGATGAACAGAGGTGAAAGGGAGCAGCCATGATGTACCTGTGCATCCATGACAGCTCCAATATATTTTGTTACTTCTTTGGCAGGCAGAAGATTGCTCTTCAACCACTTCTCTCTTCTTCCTGCTTTGGGAAGTCTCTGCCTCCCGAGCCATGGGAGAATTTGCTGTTTGAGCTGCTTGTGGAAGTAGTGTCAGGCTCATCCTGTCCCATCAGTATTGATGAGAGAGACTTGTGTAGAGCCATACTGCAGGAGTCTGTGGCTGACTTTATTTACAGAATAGGCAGTAGAGCGCAGGTTATACTAGCAAGCCTTTCTTAGGTTAGTCAACCTCTGGATCTCTCAGAATATTTTTAGCAACATGCTGCCTGCATGGTGTACCAATCTCTTACCATTAATGCTGCCCTTTCATTTAAGAAGCAACAGCAGGTTCTGTATAAATACAATTAGTATATATGTAATAGGTTTGCCATATTTAGAATATATGAAATCTAGCTAGCATATAATTTTATTTAATTTGACTAAACCCATTCATTTTCTGCAAAGCAGTTCCGATTTGCTGCAAATATATCAAATGACAGGCAGACTTTTAGAAAGAGTTTAAGAAAAACAATTTTTTCAACAGACGAATGCTGAGAATATAAGAAATTGTAATTTATTTAAGAAACATGAGACTTCAAAAATTTGATCTCTTTGTGACATCTTGCTTCTGTTTTGCTGTGCTGTGAATGTGACAGTAAATATTAGCACAAGGTAGTATAAAAATGCAACTCACAGAATCAATATATGACAACTATAATAGTTGCTGGAGATATGTTAGAATTAAAATGCTACCATCCCCAACAACTTCACTACTGAAACCTGGTGCTCTAATTGTGCAGATTGGCTAGACTCCTTCCAAAAAGCTGTTGAGGTCAGTGGTCAGTGCTCTTCATGAACCTCACCCAGGTGCTAAGCAACCAGGGCTGGTGAAACACAGACCTTTGCACATTCCTTTGCGCTCCTTTACAGCAGGTATGACTAGGATTTTAGACAGAGATCTTGTGCAAAGTCTCTGTTTATGGGTGAATTTCATTTAAAATAATTATAAAATCATACTTTAGTATTGCAAAGAAAATACTTTCATCCTCTTTTGTCACTTTTGTCCTCTTTTTAGTGCATTTTCTGATTCTTTCAAATTTGTGTTCAAGACATTTATGCCACTTATGGATTTATATGCTTATACAGCATACTGCTGTAAAGTTGAATAGATGTGTAACTTGGTAATGGATTACACAAATAACTGATTTCAATTATATAAACCAAAAATGAGAAACAAACAGTACAGTTGGCATGTTTACTGAATATTTGTCTCAAGAGAAAAATTGCAAAGTATTGATCATGCATCTTTTTAATAATTTTATTAATCCACTGCTTCTTTTACTCACAGGTGGTGGTTATGACTGTTAGGTTAGAAACAAAGTGCAAAAATTAGACTAAGATGTAAGAAGGAGCTGAAGGGCTGACCAAATCAGATAATCTGATCAGCTGCTTCTATATATCTTTGAATATCAGTTGTATAATGACCAATGTGCTATTGAAAATCCATTGCAATAATTCTAATTCTAACTAGAATTAGATTCTAATCCTGAAATGAGTACAGACTGGGAGAAGAACTCATTGAGAGCAGCCCTGCAGAGAAGGACTTGGGGGTTCTGGTGGACAAAAAGCTCGACATGGGCCAGCACTGCGTGCTTGCAGCCCAGAAGGCCAACTGTGTCCTGGGCTGCATCAACAGAGGCATGGTCAGCAGGCTGAGGGAAGTGATTGTCCCCCTCTGCTCTGCCCTTGTGAGGCCCCACTTGGAGTCCTGCATCCAGGTCTGGGGCCCCCAGCACAAGAGGCACTGGAAGAGGTTGCCTGGAGAAGCTGTGGATGCCCCATCACTAGATGTGTTCAAGGCCAGGTTGGATGGGGTCCTGGGCAACCTGGGAGTCTAGTGGGAGGTGTCCTGCCCATGGCAGGGGGATTGGAACTAGATGGTCTTTAAGGTCCCTTCCAACCCAAGCCATTCTATGATTCTGTGATTCTATGATTCTATGAAATGTACATTTACATTATACTGCATAAAGTTCAGAAACAGTCCTGAGAACAGAGATCAGAATGCAGGAGCCTCCTTTCTAGATTTGATTCCCCAAATCCAATATTCTTTCCAAAATCTGATATTGTTTTTTCCCAGCTGTATGACTTCATGTTTGGCATTGAAGCATGTTCTTGAAAACAGAACAAATAGGCTGTTTTTTATTTATTTATTTATTTATTTATTTATTTATTTATTTTCTTACTGATATCACTTGGAAACTCTGGGTTTTGTCTGCTATTCAACTCAAGGTTGAAAATTTCCTAAAAGGAAATTTTTGCAGGTGAAAAGCACCTAGCCTATAGAAACTTTAAGACATTGATGATCAAGCAGTAAGACTCAAATGAGCTAAATAAAAAACTGTGTGCTGTGACCACCCCAAGTACAGTAAGGCATGTAATTGATAAGGAATATCAAAAGCAGAAAAAACAACACCTTTGCTTGCAACTTCTCTGCTCCTTACCTCTACACCACCCTCTCAAAATAAGTAAAGAAAGAGAAAGCATCAAGACTGATGTTGCTTTGTGATATCATGCAGTTTTGTAGCAAATCCATACCCAACTTGTCTTTAAAATGGCCGGATTTTTATGAGCTGCTTTTGAAGCATAATAGGATGACATAAATCACTGACTTAACTCTTTCATAAGATGCCTTTTAAAGTCTATTTTATAAGAATATAAATCAATTTCTGAACATCAATAAGGCAATCAAAGACATGCACTCTGACTGCAGATATGTTTCTGGGCTAGTTGAAGGCACCCTCTCAACATTCAGCCACCATATCCCCTTATTGTATTTCTTTGTCATGCTTCAGTCTTGAGCTTCAAAAGCTAAAACTATAGTGAAGTAAACTAATCTGCTCTGCTAGAGACTACTCTTCAAAAGCAGTCAGAAGAATGGCTTTTGCCAAGGTTTACTTTTTCCTTGAAGCCTACGCAAGGAATATACAGGCCTTGTTTGCCCAGGCTGTATTAGGAAAATTAAAATTAATTGAGGTAGTCAAAAAAGCTGTTGCTGTTTGGTAGCCACATTGTTATATTTGAGGAAATTAAGGTTGTTCTTGTAGTAAGAATGATCTCTAATAAGCTATGTAATGACAATATACCAAGGCCATCCCCTATTACACAGACAGACAATAGGCTGTGATAGGTTATTTCAACGTATGACGGATGCTGTGTTTATCTTGGAATATTAAAAATGAAAAGCTTTGACTTATTTTGAGATGCATTTATTTACAGATAGACATTTATTTAAATGTTGTCATAATATCAAGAAACAGAGAAGTTAACTTTTAACTTTTAAAAGGAAACTCCCGTTTAAGCTCAAGCCTGCTTCAGGCTTTGAAGGCCTGCTTCATTTGTACCTTGGTGGGTTTCTGGTGATTGTCTCATTCTCTTGCTGTTTAAGCTATTGAACAGGTTTTTCATTTCATTCCACTTTTCTGCTAGTAGCATTGTTCCTGTTGCTTTACAAATATCTACAATATGATATGCAGGAATAACAGTGGGAAATTCTCTTCCATGTCTGCCTGCTTTCTATCTACCAAACTTACTGTTGGGAGTCAACCTGTCCCTATCCCTTAGCATCAGTAGTGTCTTTTCTGTCCCATGAGATGAAAAGCCCAGGGAAAATGTTTCTCCTCTCATTAAGATGAACATTGTCCAATTTGTTACTCCTTGCAGAGCTGTAAATGAGTACCAATTTCTTTTGTTTATATTCCTAGCAGAAAAGACAGCTGATAGAATTTGACCGAGAGCGTGTGTGTACAGCTGTTACTTGCTATACTTTGATTGGCTCACTACTTCAGGTGCTTCTATGATTTAATATATATTGTCTAGAATAATAACTTTGTGAAGCTAGATATGCTTGGATATCAGGTTGATAACTGATAAATCAAAGATTTCATTGCACCAAACTTTTTGGTTGTTGATAATTCATCTCTTTGGCTTGGAAGCCTTTTTGTGTATGATTATGATTCTAGAGGGTGAAAACCAGTGTCCCACTGTCAAAATTTTACTTTGTAAATAAGCATTAGAGTGCTTATTCTCTGGAAGTTTGGGTAAGCATGGCACATGACTCCAGCAGAATGGCTTTCTGAATTCAGAAAGTCAGTAATGAAGCCGCTGCAGTGCGGATGTGACCAGGAAACTGTTGGATGGCTCATCATCACAAACCCTGCTATCATGTTTCATACTGCTTTAGTGAGTGCTTCAAAGGATTTGGTGATTTTCATGGAGTGTCTGCAGCACTTTGTTCTCCTTGATTGTCTAATTTTCACGGCTCCGTGGCAGCCTGGAAGGTTTATGAGTCTTGTCTTAAAATAGATAGAACTTTGCCATTCTGTTCAGGCTCCATGTTTCTCCTAATAAAATGGCAGACCAATGTGGCTAAAATTACATGAAATTCAAGGCAGGTTATGTTGTTATTTTTTCACCCAAAGAAGGTATTGAGAATGAAATACAGATAAAAGAACGTAACAGCATTACTTTGAGCAGTACATTATATATGGACAAATAGAATCTATTACTATCACTGCTGTTTAGAGCTACTGCAAAATTTTTATGCTACTGCCTAATATATGTTACCTGGATTTGCATTTTCAGTCTTGGGATAGGTACTTTAGCATTCTTTAGGCAGTTGGTGAGGCTTGAGTCCAAACTAGCTCGGAAACAAAGTGCTTGATACAGGAATTACTTTATTAAGTAACATAGCATTTCTTATGCTGCAAGTCAGAACTGATGGCTGCAGTGATTCCTCCAGACCTTAAACTCTTTTAATTCAATTTAAAGTAATTAGAGGCACCTTTCCAGGTTTGTAAGAAATCAACTTACTACCTCTTTAATGAAGAAATCCTATGGTATTTAATGAGGATGAATCTGTATAGCTTTATGCATGTTTGATATGATTATGCACATTTAATAATTACTTTATAAGAACATAAGAGAATGGAAAATTGTATGACATTGCTTCTAAATTCAACGCTACACATTGCTACACATTGCTATGCAGTTACTATGCATTGCTATGCAATTTTCCACTGTACTGGATTATTTGTAAAAGCTATGAAAAAAGCTACAACTTATTTACAAATACAATATCTTTTGATCTTGTATGATATTTCCTTCAGTAAAGGAAGTATTTAAATTTTTATTAAACTGATACTATGTACATTGTGTGGAGATGCAATGTTACTATCTGGTGTGTGTGTTACATATGTTAAAGCAGTGATATGAAGGCCTGAAGTCCAGAAAGTCTCCTTCTTTTAAGTGCGGAACTATAGAAATAGTTTGACAGCAAGTCTAGATATAAGAAGGAAGAACAAATACATGTGTGTAGTCCACAACAGTACTAATGAATATCTACAAGAATTAGTTTGGAAATGGTTTTATATATGCGGCATAAGCTGCTTTTTAAATTTATACCCTACAGAACAGCTCTATATTTATGAAACTGATCACACCATTTTCATCTTAATCAGAATGAAACTTGAGTCTGCAACAAAACTGATATGCTGAAAGAGATGACTGGTTTTGCTTTGTGTGTTATCATTCCTGGGAAACTGTGTATTCACTTGCTTGCTGATAATTCAAATTAATTATGAACAGGCTTTTTAAGCAGATAGGACTTTTTTCTCTTCATTATATTTTAATCAAAAGTTTTGGAGAATTTTCTTTTCATATAGCAGGGATAAATCCTCTGGTTGCCACAGAATTAGATTTTTATGTCTGAAATTATGCAGAACCGATTTAAGATGTGATGAAGCCTCTTCAACTTACAGTTTTCTAGTGTATGCTGTGGTAAATTTTGACCTTGTCAGGTGAAGACTGTTGAATTATGATCCAGCCTCTGTGAGAAATGATATGTCTACCGTATTAGATTAATTTCCTGTAAACTTCACCATTTTGCATTACCGAACCTTGTAAATGTCATCTTTATCCATCATCATGCAATATTTTGATGTTGCTTATGGAGCAGTTCTCATTTCATTTTCAGCTTTTCCAAAGAGTTCTATTTCACTGTTAAATTATGCTTTTTATGTTCTGTATTTTTATTAGTTTTTGTCTGTACAGCCCTTAAAAAGTTAATGAATATGTCTTAGTTTCACTGTAAGTTACTTGACAGCACTTCTCTTTGAGAAAGTCTGGATGTGCTTTTTTTTTTTTTTCATATTTTCTGGGAGAAAAAAGGAATGTCTTTATATTATTGTTGTAATTAAAATAAGAAATGAAATATGAAAATTCAAAGATTTAATCTCATATTCCTTCTAACTAGTTGCCTTTCTGTCCTAAATGTGTAGAATTACATTCTAATGTGGAGAACTCAGATCTATGAAAGAAAAATAAAGTATCTTATAGAAATCTGAAAATCCAAAGATCTAAACTAAAAAGAAACCTGAGACCCTAAAGATAGGCCTTTAAACCTGTACTCCAGAGCACTTTCTTGTCCTCTTCTGTGAAAACTATGTGTAGATAGTACTGTTGAGCAGGGTTTCCTCACCTGATAAATTATATTGGCCTAGCCAATCAAAAGCACAAAAGAAATAGCCTATTTCTCTGGGCTTATGTGAGGTGGAAATTCTAGTCTATGTGCTCAAATCCTTCAGTTATTAACACTCTTAAGAAATTTTGTTTCTAATGAGAAAGCAATGTTGCAGTTAAAGCTAATTTATATTACTAATTTATCTTCCTAAGCTGGATTCGGGAGATGGATTTTATCCCCTTTGTTCTTATTCCACTAGTTAATGATTTTTATTTATCTATCATGGAATACCCAGTCAATATCTCTTTTTCTTTAAAGCATTTAAATGTGCGTGTGTTTATTTTAATTCTGTTTACCTCTTCAGCTCCCCACATTTAAAGTTAAGAATGTGAAGGTATTGCCTTTAAAAGAAATTATTCTAAGCCTTATCAGGTTGCTCATATCCATCCGTATATATACTAAGTACAAACAGTTAATTTTTCGCTTGAAAACAATTTTTCAATAAAAATGTCTTTTGGAATATATTGATCAACTTGTTTAACCTATGAACTAAACAAACTTTGTCTAAAAGAAACTTTTATGTTTGATTTGAAAAACTTAAAACTCTCTCTCCCTCTGGCTTCTCATGAAAGCTTTTCATTTTCATGAGCTGTTTTTATTAAAATATCAAAAATATGGTATTCAGGAGAAATGCTTCTAAGTTGTTTTTTTTTTTCAGTTTATATTTCTAGACTACTGTTATGGGCTTAACCATTGTTTTACTGCCCACACCCTATGAATATTGGCCACATTTGTCTCTTAGGTATTTTGTTATTGACAATGGCAAGCACCTCTCTACTCATCTGAGCTATTTCATGCCAATATTTTATTTCTATAATCCACTCAAACATTTTATATTGTAACTCCAATCTGTTCTGTCCTCTTTTTTCATCCTTTTTTTTTTTCAAATTCATTGATATCACAGCTATCCACTGATAAAGAACAATCAAGAGAAAAGGACTGTATGTTTCTGACAACAATGTATATGATGGTTTTGTTCACAACATATTTTTTGGCTGAAATCATACTTTTAATATAAAATGGTCATGAAAAGTAAATATTTTTTGAAAATGATTGAGAAATGTGAGTCTGTTATGGTAAAGAATACAATATATTACTTTAAAATTTCCTTTATTTTCCATTTTCCTCCTTCTATGTGCTTCTTTATTATTGTTATTTGGATTACCTTCAGTTGTGAAGAGGTAGTTCTTATTTTCTGTGTGGTTTATCCAGCAGAGGGAGCCATGGGCATATACACTTAAACTGCATACAGCAAAGTCAGAGTAATTAACAATAAACTTAATGTTTATATGTGATTTATAATGCAGTTCTTCTCCAAACTAATGGATGTAGGTCATCTGTGGCTAACATATTGTAACCTAGCAGGATGCACTGGGAGAGTGTTCAAACAACCTTGTCAGGACATTGTAAACATCTGATGTTCATGGCACAGTCCTAGAAATCACTAGTGCACTGCAACAGTGGTGAATTTAGTATGTATATGTAGCATATTTTATACCATTTCCATATCTTAGATGTTGAACTAACTTCAGTATTTATTAGTGTGGTCAAGCCTGTGCTATAAATCACATTTTGTTTGTTTGTTTGTTTTTTTTGCATTGTGAATATGTGTGACAAGAAATATTTTTGAAATGAAAATCTTTTAGCTACACTGTGTAGGCAGGACAGTCAAATTGTAAGGAAACTAAATGCTGTTTACTGTATTTTTATAGGTCAACAGGATATCCAGGAATATGTTAATTTGTGAAGAGTTTATGGCATATTTCAGTTTTAAATTAACACTTTAATTTCAAAGGGAAGGAGAAGTAATATCTGGGGCTCAGCATAAAGGCTGACCACCATGAAGGAACTCTGTGTTTCATCCTCCTGAAATGCAGAACGCTGGAGTTCAGTGTTCTTGAAAAGAGCCTTTTGTTAATCTCTTTGAAGGCTGTGGTGGAGATGGTGTCACTATCCATACATGCATTATTCTGGTTTGCTTTCCTCTGCACACATGAAAGAAATCCAAGAAGCAGGCAGATTCCCTGAAACCTAAAGCTGTTTTAAGGGACCCTGCCATACTGGGGCTTCGATAGTCCATGATATGTATAGGAAAATACATCAAAAGTCTCTGATGTGATTATGTAAGCTCGTTTGTATATAATTATTATGTATGTTTATATAACTTCCCCAACCAATTCCTGCTTATACATGTATTCATGTTCAGATTTACATCTACATCAAACGTGACAGTGCTGTTCTAAAGGTATTTCAAGGTATTTCAATGTATTTCAAAGACTGCAATCTACTGATTTAAAACCATTGTTTTGCATGGTATATACTAGGTAGCAACAGGCAGTGCAACATGAATGTGGATTCCTTGTTTCCTGAAGTATGTCTATGTCTATTACTTGTGTTTGCCACTTGGGCCAAAACCAATGGTTGTTTCTGGAGTGATATGTCGAAGTGTTGGGCAAGAAGAACCAGCTGAGCACCAAGTATACAAAGCCATTACACACAGATTACAGTACACAACTTCTCGAAGATGTCTCTTTTGGCACCTGACAGAGGTGCTCACCAAAGTGGTGAAAGGAAAAGGAGTTAGCAGTACCTCTGCCACCTCTGAGATTTACTCAGCAGGGCTTACTGTCGTTTATTTTGACATGCACTTCCAGTTCCCACTTGCAGTGACTACCATGATTCCTAACAATGTGCTAATGTATACCAACTAATTTCCAGTGATCCAACTGTCATCTTGATACCATCTTGCCTGTGGCATCAGATAAAAGCATTATTGAAATTAAAGTACAGAAAAGAAGAAATGAAAAATGTTGATATGTTCTACTATTCTAAGCTTAAAAACTAGCAAAAGTCTACAATCAACAAATCTGCAAGTGAACTTTAAAAATTTTAAATATTTTTTGGAATTTTTAGGGATAATCTCTGTGCTTCCCTGTTCCTGACTCCATTCCCCTTCATTTTCTGCAAGTAAATGTTGAAAGTTAGTTTTTTAAAGTACATTGCTGCTTTAATGATTTATTTTGCTAAGTTCCAGTGTTATGTGTGCTCAGTTGATGTGTTTTGTGAACTACTAACCCTTGCATCTTGCATTGTTGTCATGGGGACTGTGTAGATAGGCAGACAATTATTAGACCAGATGTCCTAGTAAATGGTTTCTATTTAATACGTGGTAAAATGCTTTGAGAAACTGTGTCTTAATTAGGCAAACCACATTTTAAGTCCATTCTTATCCAAATAAAAAAATCAAGCATATTCTAATTTCCTCTAATTTCCAGATTGTGAGTAGCAACCTAAGCCACTTGAAATGTTTCTGAAGCAGAATGCTATTAAAGGTCCTATTCTACTCAGTGGCCAGCTTATAACTGAAATCCCAGATGACAGCAGCAGCACAGAACAAAAGCTCCAAAGACTACTTCTGATTTTGTTTAATTTATACATAGTGTTGAAGCAATTGTTCATCAGTAATGTATAATATGGAATCTGGTAACATTCAACATAGGAACAGTTTTTAAAATCTATCAAGTCTGTAGATATCATAAAATGACTTCTGAATGGCTAGCCATGTTCTTTACTTAGTGGTAAATGAATAAAAAAATCTATTATTATGACATATGAAGTAGCAAAGGGGAAATCTATTTCCATCTTCTTCTAGTTATGTTCAATCCTTTAGAAAATCTATATAACAGTCTCTGTCTGAAATGATTAAAAAATCAATAGCACACTTCTTTTTTGAGAATTGTGTTTTGATAACCTTTCTACAAGCACTGTTCTGGACATCCTTCACCACTTGCCTGGATGCATTATCTGTAATTGTCTTTTAATAGACTGAGACTAAATTATTAGGAAAGAATTGCATCACCAGGGAGTAAGGGTTGTCAGATACCAGTGAGATGTAATACATCAAATGCTGTTGTGTACAGCCTTATCTCATAGGCTGTTTGTTTTTGGAGACGTATTTAAAAAAAAAAAAAAAAGAGCTTTTGACCCTGGCAACTGGCAACATATTCTAGTTCAAATCAGGTAAAATAATGAATGCGAAACTGCATGTAACTCCTTAGAGTTAATGAATCATTGGCAACAATAACATATCGGATAAAAAGTTCATGACCTGAAAAGCAGATACTGCAAAGTTTCTTTTTAGCAGAGCATATGTTTTGTTGTTCCACAAATAAAGGTAGAGTTCAGTAGGAAAGGTTTAGAGGTAGACATTTATTTTGGCACTACAAGTTATTTACCATGTTCCTCCAAATTATTCTTCTACTTCATTGAAACATTCATTTGATCAACAGGTGTACAAGACCTGTTTTCTCTTGAATACCTGAGTTTTATAGAACAGAGCAGAACAGAACAGTTCAGTTCGAAGGGACCTACAAAGATCATTGAGTCTAATTGCCTGATCTCTTCAGGGCTAACCAAAAGTTAAAGCATATTAATGAGGGCATTATCCAAATGCCTCTTGAACACTGACAGGCATGGGGCATCAACCACCTCTCTAGGAAGCCTGTTCCAGTGTTTGACCACACTCACAGTAAAGAAATGTTTTCTACTGTCCAGTCTGACCCTCCCCTGGCCCAGCGTGCCATTCCCACGTGTCCTGTCATCAGTTACCAGGGAGAAGAGGCCGGTGCCTCCCTCTGCGCTTCCCCTCCTCAGGAAGCTGCAGAAAGCAATGAGGTCACCTCTCAGCCTCCTCTTCTCCAAACTAGACAACCCAGGTGTCCTCAGCCTCTCCTCATATGACACACCTTCCAGACCTTCTACCAGCTTTGTTGCCCTCCTCTGGATGCTTTCAAGGACCTTAACATTCTTTTTATATTGTGGATCCCAGAACTGCACACAATGCTCAATGTGAGGCTGCACCAGCACTACACATAGTGGGAGAATCATGTCGTTTGACTGGCTGGCTATGCTGTGTTTAATGCACCCCAAAATGCAGTTTGCCTTCTGGTTGAGTCTACTGTTGACCAGCATCCCCATGCTTATTGCTTGCAAAGCAATTTACTCAATTTGTCATTAGAGAAAATATTTAATAATTTTGTGTACTGTTTTATCACCTACATAAAACTATTAAGAATCAACAACTATGTGTAATTTGACAATATTTAATTAGAGAGGGCATTTGGATAGTGCTTTGATATCATTCAACAAAAACTCTGAGAGAAATGAATGATTTCAGTGAACAGTTTTAATAACTGCTTCAGCGAATTATCAAAACCAAGAGCTGGATGAGAACATCACCCCAAATTTATAGTCAGCCTGGACTTGCCAGGAAACGGTAATTGGACTTTATCGTTAGTGTACATTGAAGAAAGCAGTAGTGTCACAGGCCAGATGAGGGACTGGTCAATAGAAAAGAAGAGGACACCACCTCCATATGCAAGTGCTAATTAAGTCCAGGGTCACTTATATAGTGGCACACATATAAATCAGGAACCTGAGTACAAAGGAAAGGAAACCCAGCTTTCATATGTGAGCTAATGTGCTTTGTATGTATAGTTAATGTGCTGAAGAGCAGAGAGTGGCAGTGAGGAGCAGCTGCTCAATCTGTGACCAGGAATTTTCCTTTTCTTTATGGGTAGAAGGTCTCAGAGAAAGAAAATGTATGCAATTGAGGAACAAAGATGCATAAGACCAAACCAATTTCTTTAGCAAAAGAAGTAGAGATTATTTGCTTCACAGAATACGAAATGTGCTAGGAGTGGGATAGTGGTGTTTCCTAGGCAGTAGCAAAAACGATTCCTTTGCTCACACAAGAAGCTAAGCTTTCCTCCTAGTAGTCTCTTTTGTGCTTGTGTGCGTCAAGACAGTTAGGAAATTTACTTTGCTGCTACGCTATATGGGTGCACTAGAAGGGAAACTCTCTGTACAACATTATCGTTCCCCAGTGGACATATGCATGGAATAGGATTTAGCCACATGAATTTATTTTAGGCCTACAGATAATTTTTTATTATGTTACTCACTATTGATGATGCACTTCATAAATGTTAGTCCCCTTAGTACTTAGACTGGTCTTGATTTTAGGAAAGAATTAACATGAGAAAAGATTTCTTTCATGGACAATAATGTGATAATAAAGTTATAAATGCAACAGAAAATACAGTAGCTGATTCTCTGGGATTTTGTCTGTGAGGAGGGAGTCTAAATTTCAGAAGCTGAGGTGTCAGGCACTTAAGGTATGAATCTGAGGGAGAATATATATATTCTGAGAAAAAAAATAGCTTAATATACACACTACTTTTTACCAATAATTATTAAATGAATTTAACAATGTTTAGACTTTTCAGCGGCCAAGCTGTTTGTAACCTCAAGCTCATTATTTGTAGAAGTGAAAAAGGACAGAGATATTCTTTGATAACATCTTGAATATTTTCTTTGCTTTTAAAATGAGCTATTTGCACAGTCCTGAATGAAATAATGGTTTTAGGTCTATTACTACATAAAATATTGCCACTTCTCCCCAAAAGCAATGGAGGTAATGTGGATTCTGCCATTGACCTGAGCAGTTGTGGGACCTGTCTTTCCAGGCCTTTGAGGAATGAATGTAGGGAGCTGTACTTCTGTGACAATTTTGGAAAAGCAAAATTAATTATATATACCTTTTTTATATTTAATTTAATAGGGTACTAGTTTATGAAATGAGAATCTGGGCCCTGCTGAAATCAGTGGGAGTTCTGTCATTCATGGTCTTAGGTCCAAGATTTCATCAGCTGTGAAATTTCCTACGAGTTGTTTTTGCGAGTACTTTAAAGAAAATGAAAACAAACATGAAAAAACTGAATGACATAATTACATGCTGGGACATTGGGCCTGGTGAAAGCTATTTTGCAAAGCTGACACGAAATATAATTGTTATCGTTGTCCTTGAAAGACATTAAAAGATTCGTACAGCATTTTTATTTTCTCTGATTTGGTAGTTTTTGACACTGGAATAACATGCTGCAAAATAAATTTTGCAGAAGTCTTATTTGTTTCAATAAATTAGAAAAGTCAGACAGGAAGGTGGAAAAGGTTATTTTTGTATTAGGAGAAAGAAATAGTATATCAGTTATGCACATGATCCACATTGTACTTGTACAATAGAGCTTAATCTGGAAACTTAAAAAACAGCTCAGAGCTCACAAACAAGTTTTGAATAACCTTCAGAAACTTATAGTTTACCTTTTTTTCTAGATACTAGAGTCAAAAATAATGAGAGAGATATTTAGTACAAGTTTGATTTATGTTTGCATTTATTTTACCAATGGAAAGGAGAGACTGAAGCTTCAAGCAGAATAAAACCTGCAGAATTAAGTCTGAGGTTAGCCCTGCAGCCAAATAGTTTGAAAACTCTATCTCCTAGATATGACCAGCTGATTTTGTTGCTGAACTTTGTGTGAATATTCCACTGCTAGGAGCGGTTAAGGACTTTGCCTTAGACATTCCTGCAAGAACTGTTTGTAAAGAAAAACGCACTGAAGTCACATAATTAAAATAGCTATGGTTTTAATATGCATTGTGTTCCTATCCAAAGAGAGAAGTAAATTAGAGTCTTTTAATAAAATTCAAAAAGTTCTGTGTATCTTAAACATGATGAACTGCATTGAAGCCTATCTTTTTATTTTAATCAATAGCTAGTTCATTGGTTCCTTGCACTGTTCGTGACTGTTGCTGCTGTATGTGGACTGTCATACAGTTTACATTTGAGAGGAAATATCCATTAGTTTTTTTAAGTAAAAGACAAGATCAATTTATTAGGTAGAGTAATTCCTTGTCTAACCTGCAGTATGTGAACTGCAGATTAAAATGTTTGCTTCTAGAGTACCAAAATTGGTCTGAAGATTTCTACACATGGTGAATGTACGGAAAGTTTTATTTTCCTAGATAGCTATTCCATATACTAATCACTTTCTTAAAATATGTCCATTATTTCTAATCTGAATATTATTAGCTGTATTTTGCAAACAGTTTTTAATTTTCAAAGAAGTCTACAATGCAGCTATTTAGATATGATTCTTTCTTCAAAAGAACAAGAAAAAGAATTAAAATGAGGATTGAGTACATGGAAAGGAACAAAATAAGATTACATAGTCATCAGATTAATTATTTAGTACATTTCCACAGCTTAAAAATTGTGCTTATATGTATACATATAATGCTATTTCATAAATTTTTATAAATCTTTTAATAAAATTTTTATAAGGTTTCCTGTAGAAGTTAACATTGGAAAGTACTTTAAGAAAGTAAGAGTGATGACATGATGAAAAAGAGGGGTTTTTGGATACTTTGAGATTACAGAAAGAAAGGTAAAATATGTGAAGAAGAGACAATGGTGGAATCGTAGGCAAGTCTAAAAGTATTTAGGATCTTAAAAATGAGGTAATGGTATCAACTTTATAAGGCTGTTACCAGTGGGAGAATTAAAGCTGAGGATGGTTTAACCAAAGCAGGGAGATTAAAAGCAGATTTTATAGTGACCTCAGTGAGAATAAGGTATCTGCCACTGAAAAGAGGTGTTAATATGATGGTGAGCTTTTGGTCAAGGTTTGGATGTTTACTGCAATGTAATCTAGGAGAAAGAACAATGAAAATGCAAAAACAAGGTGATTGTCACAGCTTGTTTGTTGGAGGAATCTGTAACTTGCAGGTTGCAGGCCTGGGTACCAGGAGGTCATGGGAGGTGATGACTGGATAGAGCCAGACTGATGAGGGAGTTAAAAACAGGAAAGTTTTAAATGATGGCACTGTATTTACCATGAGGTAGTAGTTTATATTTCATGATGCTGCAAAGCTATTTATGACAATATATGGAAGTCACTTTTAATAAAATTCCTTAATCCAAGCATTTGCTAACACTTTATTATAACATTTTTAATAGGTAGCTGATTTTATATGGTTTTGTATGATCCAGTACTTTCCACACTGATTATAGAAGTTTGGTATGACATAGTTGGAGACTACTGACACATCAGATAATCTCCCCTACTTTTTTTTTTTTTTTTTCTTTTTTGGATGAATAGGGGGCACAGTAATAATATAGAACATCAGAGAAGATGCTTTCTCTGGAAAGATTACATTTTGAACAGTCAGAATATAAATCTAAGGTAGAAAGTATTTTTTATTATCTATGCTTTATGTAGGTTAGCTGAGGACAAGTAGAGGTAATGGCCCTGATTCAAAATATCACATAAGCATGCGATGAATAGACACCTAAATAACTAGCCAAAAACACCATGGGAAAATTTGAGAGAGATGGAAAAAGACTCGATAATCTGAGAAGAGCTATAGACCTTTTCCTTACCCTGTTGTTAGTCCTAAATCTTTGACAAGATGCTCAAAGATTGTTGTCATTTTCATTCAGAGTTCATTCTCAACACAGGAATAAAAAAGGAATTATTTCAAAAGAAAGACCAGATTGAGAGCATTTTAAATAAAATTTGAAACTTTTTAAATTGCTTTCAGTCTTCTTGGCAGTAAACGAAGAAAGTGCTGACACAGAGTGACTATGAAATTTTGTTTAGCTTGCTTTGATTCCATACTGGTAGACGGTCATTGTCCCCTCAGCTGAGCTGCCAGACCACCCTGTGAAAAAACTCAGATCTTGTGGAGTTCTGCTGTTTCCATCTGTCTGGGTTTAGGTTTAACAAGGTTGGATATTTGATGAGGTTTGGGACATGGTACATAGTGCGTTTTGATCAAGACTTGAGCAAGCTACAAAGAGATTACTATAGCCCTACATTTTTTTGCAGGAGTTGCATTTATTTCAGTTATTATAATGCAGAAACTCACTATAGAAAACAGCCAACTGGAGATCAATTTATGTAACCAAATCTACATCAGTCATAAAGACAGCTAGAGACTTTTTTCTAAAGAACAAAGATCTGAAAGAATGTGATATAATCCTATATGCAAATCCTATTTCTGTAACTGCTTGCACATACCTGTGAATGAGTACATACCTGTCAATGAGTAAGATTTATTATTTCACTTTATTATTTCAGAGTTTTCATCTCCCATTTATAATCAGAATTTTCTGTGATTTTCTTTTCTGTGGAATCTCCTTTTTCTGCATATATGTTCTAACTAGATTCATACATTCAATGAGAACTTTCCCTCGAAATAAGGTCACTGATAGTAACTACACAACACTACTACTTTCCTGTAACTGCTTGGATCACACATTATTACTTTCTGTCTTGCTCCCTCTCATCATGTTAAGGTTTGTTGTATTCATCCAAGAAGAGAAAAGCTGGAGACTGCTGTACTGTTTATTAACACAAGCTAGTATTTTGAATCTCGATACATTTGTTGAGATATCTAGATACATTACTGGAATTTAAAACGAAGCATTCAAGATTATAAATGCTAGTTAAATTAGTAAATTTCCTTAAAATGATATGATCTTTAGAAGAGAATGCAAAGACTGAGGCTTCCCCTAATGATGGCGGATGAGTTTCTAGGAGTTTCCTAATGAAACTAAGAAACTAGTGAGTTTCCAAGAGTTGAGGATGTCAATACCATGGGTGAAGGGTGGTGTACAGTTCTCAGCACAGGCCAATAAAAGCATTTATCCTGAAGCATGCAGTACTACTCAATGTGAGAGCTGGGCTGCTACTGCCGTTTCTGTTTCTGACATATCTTTTCCTTTTGAGTGTTTCCTACGTCAGGGCAGGCTGATGCTGCACTGAGAACAGTAGCAGGATGCTATCACAGCAAGAAATGAACTGCTGGTGGAAAATACTTTCCATAGATTTTTACAAGTTTTTTCAATTGAGATTTCAAAGTTAAGAGAGTCAGGTGTCTATTTTCCTAAATTCCTTAAAAAATTCCAGCCAGAAAGACAGCTGACATAAGTAGTTGATATTTGTCCCTATAAGAGAAGGTGAAAGTATACCTGCACAAATTAAAAATAAATAAATAAATAAAGTGATGGTTTGATGATTATCAGGCCATGTTTATACCTGAAGCAATTATATAGTGAAGTCAAAAGTCTTAGGACTTGTAATACTGTCTATTATTCATTGAATGCCTGCATTGCATTCAGGGGAAGGTACAATCCATGCTCCAAGGAGCTTTGCTGTCATGTTCATGATTAATGATTGTGGCATTCATGCGGACTTGGGCAGCTCTCAGTTTCAAAGTGCTGTATCAGTAAGCTTGATATTTAGGGCTGGGGGCGGAGAGGGGGGGAGGATAAAAGTACTGACAATAAGGTTTTGTAGCTTCTACAATTTGTCTGAGGTTTGTAAAATCCATGTCATCCAAAATCATTTTTTAACAGGAATCTTTTGGGACCGGGTGAAGTGCTGCTGAATTCTAGACTAGACATGGTAGATCATAGGCTTGTGTTTCATTTTTCAGTCATTATGGTAGCTATCATCAGGGTGCCGAGAGAAAGGTAGTCCTGGGAATTCCATTTTGGTGATCTTATTTTGGCAGAACATCCTTCACCTGTGTGCAGAATCACAGTTCTTTCTCAAGCCCAGATTCAAGCTAAGCCTTCTCCTCCTCTCTTTGGTCAGACTAGTTAATTGTGCAGATGGCTGCAACTGCACTGATAGATTAAAATTAAACACTACATGGTTGTGAATTTTAATGGTTACTTTGTCCGGTTCTTCTTTTCTTGACACAGTCCAGGCATTTATCAGTGAATATATTTAATACAGTTATAAAAGATGCAGTCAAACAATGTATAAACCTTACTGTGTTAAAATGACAGAAAGGTTCAGTAGTAACACAAAAGCTCTCGTTCCCAGATCACAGAAATGAAGGGTGATCTGCTGTACAGTCTCTCTCTCACTTCTATTGAGTCCATTAGCTACTTCCAACAACTATTATTAATAGTGACCAGTATTCCTGCATGAATTAAATCTGTAACATTCCTTGTGGGTATATCTTTAATATTTGGGTATAAATAGCTACTTTTAAAATAATCAGTGAAAATTAAACAGAAGTAAGAAAGAACATAAAAATAGCTTGAATAAAATTCTGGTCTTGGGGACAAGTGTTTGCTACTGATTTTTGGGGGGACAGGGATTTTGCCATAAATGAAATATTTCAGGCACTAAGCTCCTATATCCTACTAACTTGGCAAAACAGATTTCAACAGGATTCCTAGCTGTTTTTGACAGGAAAGTTTTGACTTTCAAACAGCTCTCAAGGGGCATTCTCAGTTTTTTGTTCAGCTAAAAGCAGACAGTTTCTGTTGTGGCAAGGCCAGTGGGGGATTACTTTTGCTAAGTTTCTTATTTCAGTTATAATTCACAACGAAAACTTAGTGTTATGGCTCAATTGCACCTGCATACATAATGCCAAGTAGAAACAAATCAATGTAATTTAATTCAGAACAGCAGCTAAGGAAGCGTCACAGGAATGATATTCAGACTGATCAAAATTTAAATGAAGAAAGATATCGAGGCTCTCCATTCATGAAGCACTGTTCTGAAGGCAACTCAAAGCTTGTGCTGAAAGTCTGGAAACAGATCTGAATGAATTTAATGAGAGACGGATTTCATTAAAAGAGAATAACCTTTAAAAATATCAGTCAAGCATGCTTTCCTCTAAAACCATTTGACAGATGTTTATGCAATTTAGTGAAAAACCTTTAATCATCAAGGAACAATGGTTGCCATCCTTCTCCCCTTCACGCTCTTGGGTAAATAATTGCATGGAAGGTGGTGCTGGGCATGGCACACCACTTCCCTTCTCTTGAGGTTTGTTTGGATAGCCCACAGTCTAGTCTGAATACAAACTTGGGATTGTTTGCCTTTGTTGCTTTGGAGAGAAAAGAACAAGGCCAGAGGGTGGAGAATCTCAAAGCTGGAATAGGAAACAAATTAGTTTGGTTGCTGGAAGGGGACGATCACTTCCTGAGTAGAACTGATGAGCTGCCAAGGATTGTCATCATGAAGCATGCCAGTGCCTCCTGGGGGAGCATGCTGCAGCCTTCGGTCCCAACATGCCTTCCAAAGCTTGTTGAGCAGGCTGATACCAGACAAATTGTTATTGCACCGTTGTTCCCCCTCCATTGTAAGTGCGGGAGTTATTTATTGGAAATGACCTAAGACTGTGATATCTTTCTAATATAAAATGGAGTGTTTTATTCTATATGAATCAACATTTTATTTATGTCTTGAATTGGCAAGGCAGCATGTGAGACTAATGTCCCTGACTATCAATTAGTTAGAGATTAAAAGCAGTTTAAGCAGAAAATGTTGGCTATGTACCATGACCTGTGGAAATAAGTTTTTTTTCCATTGCTTAAATCAATATATTTTCTATTTAGAGACACTTCAGGAATTAATTTGCCCCAGAATGTCACATTAGCTGGGCTATTTCTGTTTGCTAGCAACTTTTTTTAGTTAATCTGTAATTAAAAAGAAGATTTCAGATCATTTGTGCTAGTGTTGATGAAACCTATCTGCCATATTATAGTAAGTAAGCTATTAGTGCAAAGTGTCATGAATTTTGGAGGTTTTGTCTGGTTATTTTCCCCTGTTGTTTTTAAAATTCACGCAGATTCTATCATTTATCCTCTGGTGGCAGTGCTCATCTAGACATTTTTTGCTCCCCAGATTTTTTATCACTTTATAGGAAATTATTTTCCAATTCAAAGTTTTGATAGCTTACATAGGCATCATTTTATATTCTGGAAAATAAGTCCATGATGGTTTAGATGGAAGATTAATTTATTTTTACAGGTATTTAGACTAGCATTTCAGATGATGATAAGTCATTTCAAGTAATATATTTGGTTAAAAAAAAAAAAAAAAGAAGATTTTCACTGTACTTTTTACTTTAAAGCACCATTAAAAATTCTAAAAGATATCAGAAACTGCTAAATTTGAATCACAAAACATACTAAGTAGATACTGAAGAGACTCTATGGACAATGATACAAAAGCATGGCTTCTGTTTGTCTCTTTCTTGTAGCTTTACATAAAGTTTTACATAGCCAATACCAGAGACAGTTTCAGAGAATCAGTTACTAAAATATGCCAACTAACAAGTTTTAAAAGCATTCTTCAGTTACAGATTCGTTACTAATTCTACTAATCCTATAAGAATGGAATGTATCATCCCATTATAAGCACAAGCTGTTTTGTGTCTTTGACATCAATACCTACGCTTAGGCCTTTAGATGAGATCTGGATGATCTCAGAGAAAAAAAACTCTGTTCTAAAAAGAGAGATTAAAAGTGAAGCTGAATATTCCATATTTTATTATTTACTTTTTATATAAAACGTTGCATTTCTCATCACTGAATTAAATATAGGGAACGTAGAATTTCTGTGCTTACATGTGAAACAGAAAATTGAACATATTCAATTATACTAAATATATCTAGGAATTGTATCATTATATTTTATGAGAGTCAGATAAGCTAATTTTTTGTAAGCTTACCAAAAACTAATGTACATACTTAATAAGTCATCTTTTTGTTTACTTTGAAATGTATTTTCCTGATATAACGTGTAATTTCCTTTGATATTTGATAAAATATTGCAAACTACTACTGTTTAATAATTCCAGAATGCAAGTGGCTGTTATCTTTACAAATATGTGAAAACAGAAGAAGACAGGGGAAGATAGGTCTATGGTAGGTTTTGTGGGTTTTCTTGTGTAAATTCATTTTTTATCTACTGCTTCACAAAACTAGTTTGATCAAGTTGTTCCTAATTGGAATAAGATTTGTTTTTTGGTATTTTTTACATTAAGTCATCTCTTATTTTTAATGTTGCTTTGTTTATATGCTAGACATATTAGCTAAACAGCTTTCAAGAGATGCTTTATTTTTATATTAGCGGTTTGAAGCAGTAGCTGCTAGAGTGCCAGCAAAATCACTTAGACCATTTTGCCAGGAATGGTTTCCTATAGGAAAACTTTTACTTCCTTGTGAAGTCTCACTGCTCTCAGTGATGTCCCAGGTGAGCATGCCCAGGGAAGCCCCTGCAGAGGAGATCTGTAAAGAACAGATACAGCATTTCTAATATCCTTGTCCTTTCCTGAAACAGTGGTATACATTAGACTGACTGATGCATACTGCTACATCACTTTACTAGGAAATTTGAGTTTGCTGTAGCATATTTCAGTTTTAAAAAAAGAGTATTTTCACCATGTTGGTTGCTTGTATGGACAGACAGGCCAGCATATAACTAAGCCTACAGCAAAAAACATTTATTAATTAGAAGCATTAAACATACGTTTACGTGTAAACAATAAGTTTCAAGAATTCACTCTGCATCAGTCTTTTACAGCTAACAAAATCAGTATTTTTTTTCATTTCAGTACCAGTTCCATTGATTAATATAGTATGAGATTGTATTTCACTTTTGCAGAAAGACTGCTATAATAAATTTAGAAAGCAAGTATCAAATAATTTTGAATGCTTTACACTGTCTCCTTAAGTATTTCTAACTTGAGGGATGATATAATTATTCTAAATTATTTAAAATTTTCTGTTTCCTTCTGAATTTTTTAAGCTAATTGATTCTTGTTTATCTGCCCATTTGTTCGGGCAAGTTTTTTTGAATTGAACTTTTATAATCATGAAATGCTTTTTCATAATCAGGTGACCTGTCCCAGTCACCTAAGCCTAAGTCACCTAAGAAGCAGGCTTCTTAGCATAGTTTCTGTATCATCCTCCTAAAAATATAGGAAAATATTTCTTTCAAGTGATTGTTGGAATTAGATCTAGAAAGACATAGTAAGGTCTGTTTATATTTGAGAACTCTTTCCAGTTAATGAAAGTCAGCATATGGTAATTCATGTTTCTGTGAAGGTGTTAATAAGTAATTGCATGTACTAATGATGTTTTATGGCTAACCTTACTTATCTAAGGGTTATATTATACTTAATCTTTTTTTTTTATCTTTCCTGACTTATTTTATGAAAACAAAAGTTATCTATAAGTCACCATAGATGATACCAGAAATATTTCAAAATTCATTCAAATTATCTTTTTTTTTTTTTTTTTTTGTCAGCTTCTAGATGTTTTCATTTAGTTTCAGAAAAATCCTACCCATTTACAAGTTTCTTCTGCCTCTGACATAATTAAAGGTTTGGAATGACTTTCAGGTTTTATCCCAGGATGAATGCTGTAGCTTCCCATCAGAAGGAAAAGTGTAGCATTTGCCAGCTGCTACTCCAGAAGGGAATGCGTTTCCCATGGGTCCTGCACCATATCTGCTGGCTTCATGCTGATGTTTCAGCATGTCCCACATGGCACTAGGTGCTTCCAGATGAGTAACTGAATCCAGCTTTTGGACATGGTTTTGATTTATGCTCCAGGAAGCTGAAGTCCATGATGATCTCTATACCATGAAATAGAGTAATTAAAAGGCTTGTATATCTCCTCAGTGATGAGTTCAGTCATTTCCTCTCTTTATTTTCTCTCTTCTTTACCAGCATAACCATAATTTCTAGTCACTAACTGTGAAGTCATTTCTTTCACTTACACAGCCAGTAAATTTGTTAACCAAGCAAAATCAGCATCCAGGTGTCATAAAACAAAGCATTAGAGTTCCACGCATATAAATTAAAAGGAAACTTTGCTGATGCAAAGTAACAAATATCCTTCTTATTTTCTTCCTTTTTCTAGTACAGTGCCATGAAATCTGTTTTGCTTTGCCTTAAATGATACTGAATTTTGGTCAAGCCAGCATTTTCCCTACAGTTTATCACCTGCTGAATTGAGAAAACACTTTCATCAGTTATTTATGCTTGAATTTTTGAGTAAAAGAAATACTGATGAGTTTCACTTCATTAGTGAGGAAGTTAGAGGTATTGATCAATTATTAGTATAGTTATTCTTATAGTTATTTCTATATATTGTTAGTTATTCTGAATAAGCAATGTAGATAAACCTTCAGAGATACTTTGTCCTGCCTACAGATCATTTAAAACCTTTAAAAACATTTTAAAAAAATTAAAAACCTTTAAAACATTTAAAAAATGCAATATAAATGCATTTTGCAAATGACCTCTGTGGAAAAAAGTTCTGGCAGCCATGTTGGCTTGTGTGACAGACACCTCACTGTTGTGTTTATACTCTGTCAAATAAATTTTTTTTTAAAAGCCTGTCATTCATGCTTTTTCCTGAAGAGAACAAGGGTGAATAGTCCCTCTTTTCCTTAGAGCACAGAAAATACAGAGAAATGCTTTTGGTAGAGGTGTTCATTTGTCTACATAGAGACTAGGCAAAAACATCTCTATTTTTAAATAGGAATAACTTTCAGAAACCAAGAAGAAAGAACAGATGTAAAACCTCATTAAGAGAGAAAAAGAATATAGCCTCTTTTCTTACAGGCTGTGACAAGAAAACAGACACAACGTGGTGAGTCTTGAGAAAGAAATGTTTCATAATGACATAACACAAATTGAGGAAAATTCAAACATATTTTGGCCTAAAAGCAACTTTTTTTTTTCTTCTGAATAATTTCAGTGACAAAAGCAATTTAATTTCTGCAAATTTAAGGAATATGCAGGAATTACATGTCATTTTCAAATGGTATATTTAAGTCAGATACACTATAGAAAAATTAAGGAAGAAATGGAGTTTAAACAAAACTAGTTGAATTCTTGGCAGAAAGTAAGTTATTTGAATTTTTGGCAGAACAATTTCTTCTCTTATGAGAACAAATAACTCTTGCTGCTGTGGAAAAGCAGAATGATATAAACATGTTCTCAAAAACATATATTAAGAATCAGTACATGTAAAGGAAATCATTGTCTCTCTTAAATGATTGGGCAGTAACTTACATCCTAAACAGTGGTAGCCTAAATTTATTGGAAGAGACTGAATAAAATCAGGAAGCATGTTTTTCCTTTTTTTTTTTTTTTTATTCTTGTTCAGGATAAGTGAGACTGAAAAATGTAAGTTATAATATTCCACGCTTCGCGGACCATGCCTTAATTGGTCTAAGTTTAAGACTGTTTTAGGGAAAATTATATAACTTTTCCTTACTTGAGCCTTTTGCTCCCGACACACAAAGAGAATGCAGATTATTTATGAAGTGACCTGGTCTTTTGATTTACTTATTCTGTTCTTTTCTGTCTACTCCTATCCTACCTCCATTCCTCTGAATGAATATCTATCGTCTATTTACATGCTTTAGAGAGTTTCCTTATGCACTTGATGATGATCAAAGGATGGATTTTTTATAGTACTTAAGCTCATGAAGATGCAGATAAGCACCAATGAGAATTAGATACTTAGGTCCCTTTGAAAATCCCATTTGATGCCTGTTGGAAAGAGCTGTAAATTCCCTTAAAAATCTAGTCATGTATACTTAATGCCTATCTGTGTTACTGCAAGGGACTGTGAATCTGGATTAATGTGTTGATTTTTTTTTTTCAGCTGATTAGTAGGCCTTTGAGGATAGATCAAAATCCATTTTGATTGATTTTCCAAATGGACATTGAATCATTCTTTTATTACCATCTTAGTATCAGCTGAATAGTTGGATAAGAGAAGAGGTACCCCTTCTTTTATTATCCTGGACAGAAGTGGGAAAGCAGTAAAGCGCTGAGAAAAACGGCACAGAGAAGGAATAAAATTGTAAGAAAGATGTTTCTAATCCTGTTACCCATCCTGTATTGTAAGCAGACTGCTAAAAACAGGCAAGGGGGTTATTATACTATGGGAAGTATATTATTCAAACATACACAGCAACAAAACTGCAGTGTAACCAAAAATCAAAACATTTCTTATTTTCTCCACTTTATTTCTACTTCCCAGCACCCTAAGAGCAGAACAGAAGGCTGAGCTGTGCATCCATCCTTTCCTGTCTATGCACCACAACTTCAGGCCCTGGCAGAGCAGCTGGAGCTATGTTTGCAATAATGGTCCTTTGTGCTTGAAAAGTTCAGGTCCTGTGGTGAAGGTCTGTGCTAACCACGGTGTCAGATACAGCTGTTGTCACTGTGAGAGCCTCCATGTGCCCTGTCACTATCCCAGTCTCTCAATAAGTGTCTGATGACCAAATAGCAAACTGGCAGCAGGCTGGTTGGGTGTTGTTGAGCTTGCTGTGCAGTTTTAGGCACTTCATAAAAGGAGCTTTTTCCAAACAATGTGGTTCTATAGGAAGCATGTTTTTTCCCCAAAGCTACATGTTTGGATGCCGTGCCATTCCTGTCCCCAGCTGGCACAGTGGTCTGTGAGATTTCTGAAACAAGTTTAATTTTAAAGCACCTTCTAGGCTGTTTTGAATTATGCTCTGGTTCATATTGGCTTCTGTCACAGCAAGCATTAGAAAACTGGAAAATTAGATTAAAGCTAGTCTTCCACTCCCTTTCCTAAAACGCACAGAATTTGTATTTGCAGTTGAGGTTCTGGTCTCTGTGTATTTTTTTGATTACATAAATTTAAACATCTTTCATTTTTAGCTTAGCAGCAACTGCCAAAAATGGGGGCAAAATATCTGAGCTACAAGTGCAACCTTGTTTGCTTTTGTTTCCAGAATCATTCCTGATCTGGTCCAGTGAGTTCTACTGGGAGTTTCTTGGGTTTTCTTTTTCTTTTTCTCTTCTTTTTCTCTTTCTTTTTCTCTTTCTTTAATTATTAGTTTTAACTCTTAAATGCTGTTTTAGTGTAATGTATTTAAGAACTTCTAGACTCTTTGTCTTTTCTGCAAAATGTTGGAAATATATAATGTAATGAATGAAAAAATGTTCAACTTTACCTTTTCTAAAAACAGGATTTTGTTTGCCCTTGTATGAAATATTAAAGAACCTACTGGCATATCTAGATCCTTAGAGACAGAAGGAGAAAGGAACCACACTGTTAGAGATTCACTCACCTTTCAGGAATTTTTTAGTTTCAAGCCATTCAAGATATTCCCTGACTTCTTCCCCCTCCATCTGGCACAACCAGTCATATCTGTGACCACCCTGTCACTCCAATACCATGCAGTATGCCAAACCCATTCAGCTGGGTTTTTCTAACTCCTATTACAGAGCTGCAGAATGTACCATAAAATGGAGATCTGAAAAATGCTCAGATTGAACGAGGAAAAAAATGACTTTTACTCTAAATGAAGCAGTCAGCAGTATCAATTACTTGGTGCTGCTGGTACTGATACTAGGTATTGAAGTGGAAGAGCATAGTGTTATTACTATTCAACATTGAAATCAAAACCTCTGTCAGAAGATACATATATTTGTATGGATTCCTGTTGCTAATTTTCAGGCCAGAGCTAACAACTGTTTTATTTTAATTCTAACTACCTGGTTCAATCCTTTGGATTACTGAAAGTCATAAAATTATAAAGACACGTATCAATAATTTACACAACATAAAAATTGAAAAGAGAAGTAAGAGATGGAAGACAGAAGGAAACAGTCCAGAACACTAAAATAATAAACATCGATTTCCTTTCTGATCCTCTTTGATCTCTGGCAATCTTTTGTGAATACTAATCACGGTTTTTGCTGAGGACAGTGAATGCAAAAGCCATTATATTCAAAACTCTTCTTACTATTCCTGTTTCATTTTAGTGGTGGTGTAGCCTTTGAACTCCTAAAGCTCAAAGCTGATTGGATCTTTAAGCAGTGATGCTTTAACTTTAAACATATAAGATATCCAAATTTATACTTCCTATTGCTAAAGGAAAGTCTCTAATGAACTTCCATACATGTTTTACTTCCTGCATTTCAGTGTCCCCACCTCAGTGAAAAAAACAAACAAACAAACTAATATTTAACCTTTAAACACTTGCATGCTGTCAGGAATGTTAAGGAAGCTATCAGCTATAACCACTTTTTGCATGATCTCTCTTGCCACTCTCACGAGATTTTATAGAGAGCACTTGGCAATAATTCATTCTGGAATAACATGAGAATGCAACATTCTCTCTTACTGTTCTTTTCCTCACAAAAGTTGTGTGTACTTTTTCTGTTTTTGTTTTTTCTAAACTCTCAGTCAACCTATAGTAAAATAATATATATATAAATATATGTGTATGTTAAAGAAAAGAGTGTTCTTAGAGGGATAAATAGGAAATATTTTGTCAATAAAATGTAAGAAATTAAAGTGGAGCAACTGGAAAATTAATTTCTGATACAGATAGTGCCTTAGTTTTATTGTTTATATTTGGATGCCTAACATTTCTTTTTCGCATTCAAGTGCAATATATATCATTTAATCAGGAATACACTATAGAAAGAATCTTGTTAAAATGAACAATAACAAAACCCCCAGGAGAAATCTAGAAGTTTGTTCTGTTGGTAAGCTAAGCTGCCTTTCCTATTTGTTTTTGTTTCAGTCCATTGCCTTTTATCTGCTCATACCATTATCTTAACTTTTTAATATAATTTCCTCTCTATTACGAAAATTCATTTATCAGGGTTATATTGAATTACATCCTGTATCAAAGAAACATTGGCTACATTTAATATAAAAATATCAGATTATTTTAGGATAAATAGTTAGTTAAAAGCCTAAAGAAAGACTTCTATGGGGATCAAAGACATTCACATATCATTGAACAAAGGATCATTTATTTGTCTATTTCAGTTTTGGAACTGGATTTTCAAATCATTTTTTTTGGCAAGAGCACCGCCACAGTGGCTAATAGTGTGGGAAAGCCATATCTAAAAAACCATTACAGCATGACCAATAAATCTGTGGTGCAGGTAGACAGTGGACAAAATTCATCCCTGACATAACATCATATTGGTGAATGGAACAAATTGTGCCTTTCTGCATTTGTACTTTATCTGATTAATGAAAAACTAGTTTGGGATGAAGACAGATATTTTTTTCTCTATGAGTTCCAAGAAAAATAGCCAGCAGCCATTCTGCTCTCTTGACAGTGTGGTGCAATGTATCTGAAAATTTACTTTTAGGAAAGACATATGAATATTATGAGACACATATGAAATCAGAAGCTAGTGAAAGGCTACACTATATATTTACAGTAATATATGCAATGAACTCATATATTGGTTGTTTTTGTTTGTTTGTTTGTTTGTTTTTGTGTGTTTGTGTGTGTGTCTGCCAATATTCTCTGGTTCATAGCAAGCATTATCTGCTTTCTCAAGAGCTAAAATATGGAAATTTTTTAAATCTATGTTGCTGTCAAAAAAATAAATAAAGTGTACCACATACCTGTTTCCATTAAATAAGGTTGCTAACACTCTATGGTTATGACAAGAGTGACATCTGAAATAATTTTTTTAAAAATGTTGTGGCTTACATTTATAAAAATACAATTGCTTGTCTCCATGATAGACATAACTTATTGTAAAATGAAGAGAACTTCATCCATCCATTCTAATTGTTACAGACCAGTTATTCTCCTTTGATATTGGCTCAACCTGTTTTAGTCCCGTGTTATAAGAAAGGCCACAATAAGTTCCTCACACCAGATTTGGGGTAGCACTGATTGTAGTGTAAGTGGCATCAGAATCTCGTTCTCAGTGTTTTGGTTCTCACTTATTTTATGTTCTATTACTGTGTTAAAATCATGCAACTGTAAAAAGTGTTTTATTTGTGTTTATTTGTGTTTACTGTTCAATTACAACCCCTCACTGAATGTCAGCTAACATGTCCTCAATTTTCAAAACCACGGATTGGCTAAAGGAGGGAGAGACAGAAGGAAATGTGAAGATAATAAAGGCTGGATTCCAGGAAGAAAGCACTGGTGTTTCTTGTATGTAAAAGTTTGGGACTTGCTAGTAAAACACAGGGTGAAAGGACATAATTTCATAATTCACAGCTTACTTCTGTTTTATTCTGAATTTCTCTCTCTCTCTCTCTCTCTCTCTCTTTTTTTCTGCAGAAGAAAATACTGTGCCCTGTGACTGTTTTGAACTTATCTATATTTTCTGCAAGCACTAGATTAGTATGCCAGAAATCAAGCAAATTTCCCTGTTTTGCAATCCTAAGAGGAAGGTCTTCATTTTCATTCTCACTGCTGCTAAACGTTTCACTCTCATTTGTTTATTTGCTACTATATGCTTTCACAATATGGTCCCTATGGTAACACTTTTTATTTATCTCTTTGTGCTTTATGTTGCCCATTATCACATTAATCTTTGTAACACTTACATTTAAATTCAGTTTCCGAGTATTTCATACTGCACATCTCAGTACTAGATTCCATCCTGCATCCCTTCCCTTTTCTCGGTGAATCTCCATGGGAATTGAAATCCCTCATTTTCCTACAGGAAAAAAAATGCAGTACTGACAGAAAAGAAAGAAAGAAAGAAAGAAAGAAAGAAAGAAAGAAAGAAAGAAAGAAAGAAAGAAAAAGCTGCTTTTCTGGGGCTCTGCTAGTTTTCCTAAACTGGAACAACCATATCTAGGTTCTAGGTCAGGCGTCCCTTTCATTTCTGCTGTTGCTACTGCAGTGACCTACCCCTGCCTTTTCTTTATTTGTAGAACTTTACAACTAGATGTGGGAGCAGGGGTGCTGGATGTGGGCTTTTAAGGTTCCTGTGAGCTGGCTGACAGCCGTGGGATCCTGGAAAGCTGCCTTGGGTGGTCAGCCCCACCAGTCCCAGGCAGCCGTGCAATACAGCTGCAAGGGCTGCAAGGAACACTCTCTCTTTGGGAGCCCACGCTGAGCAACATTGATAACTATTTTCCATGAAATAATAAATACTCTTTCAAAATATAACTCCTGAATATAACAAACTAGAAAGTAATTTACTGTGTTTATAATGGAGGTGTTTTTAATGATCCTTATGCCATTTACATACATCTCCAAACTATTGTCTTGGCAGCCGTTCCAGTTAATGAGATGTATGTTGTAAGGGTTCGTATCTGCTTAACATTGTGTATAACAAGTCTCAAGTACTGTTCTACTGATATTTATCTAGGCATGTTGTATAGCACTTACTGTTCTATACTTCAGATACTTCCACTAGTGTATTAAATAACAGGGCTGACATCTGTTGACTGTGGCTCCATGCTGTGGAAATCACTGAACAGTTGAACTCATAGTTTTCATTTAATGTTTGCAATATTAAGTCTCCAACCAGCCTTACAATGTAGTTGTCCAATTTCTTTTCCTTATTCATCTCTATTTACTGATAAGTCTGAAGAATTCTATTGTTTATTTCAGTTGTCATTGTAACTCCTAAGTTCTGTTATCTCACAAGCCGTTTTTCTCTCCTGACCAGTCTTATTTTTCATTGCTTTGGTTATTTGTGGTAACCTTTGTAAAGTTTGCTTGTTTATTCGTTTGTTTGTGTTCTTTTTTTTCCTAATGCATTTATTTATAACAAAATAAATGTTCTTCTCTTAAATGCAATATTTGTAAATAATTCCTAAATTCTCTCATGAATTAAAACATCCTCAAAATGTTCATATTCACAGACTTTTAGTATCATTGAAGTTCTCTTGTAAATTAATAAAATACTTCATCTCCTTCCCTTTTTGAACATACAGACTGTTAGCTGATATTTTTCTTAGAACTCAGACTTCAAACACTATGATCAAAACACAGATTTTGTTCATTTGCTCATTTTCAAATATGAAATACCCCAGACCTTTCCCTTCCGGCACAGCACATGACAGTAATATCAGCATTACAGGCAGTTGTTTTTTGTTTTTGTTTTTCTTTTTGTTTTTCTTTTTTTCTTCTTTTCTTTACCCTTGATTTGAAGCTTTTCTCTGTAGTGCTCACATATTTTTTTTTGAACTGTTGTATCCACCCTTTCCAATTTTCTGATACATTCCCTTCAAAGCTTAGCTGCTTAGTGTGAAATTCATCTATCTTCTGGCAAAATCCAGACTTTCACTTTTGATAGTTTGTTCTGTGTGTTTATTATCTTCAGTATGAAATTATTCTGTTCCTATTACCCTTACATATTTTATTTACTTTCCTGGTTGTTTTTTGTTTGTTTGTTTTGTTTTGCTTGTTTGTTTGTTTTTTAGATTATCAGCTCATTCTTTAGTATACTTTGAATTGAAATATGTGTCCAGACTCTGAGATATTTTTTTTTTTTCTGGTGTATGTTAAGTATGCATGCAATACACAAAGTTTCCTATATTCTCCAACATCTATAAAGATAGGGTCTGTGAAAGAATGCACGATGCGTGAAAACATGAATGCTTACATACATTCTGCCTTATTTCATAATCACGTTAAAAAAATTATTTCCAGCAGTCACAATAACCATGTTCCTTAAAATCAGATGGTAAAAAAAAACCACTGCAGAGAATGAAAATACTGGGACTTTATTCTTAGTGTTAACATTTTGTTTAATTCTACTATCTTGACTGCAGAGGGTTGCAAGTAAGCTTTAGAAAAGATGTTTTGTTTGGAAGGGATTATCTTCTTTGAATACAGACATACAGGAAATGAAGATTGGTCAGCTAGTGGGTCCAACATTTTCATTACAAGATATCAAATAGCTAAGACAATAACACAACATTTCATTCAGTGAGATTATTTTTTTTACACAAGAGTGACAGCAGACTGGGACCAATCCCAGGGAAATTGTTTTGGTGGTATAATAAAACTGAATATCAGACAGAGTTAAAGCTTAATATTATACACATAGTATATCATAGGAATGTTGTATATATATGCATAATTCTCCCTTGCTCTCTCAACACATTTAGTTGATAGATTTTTATTCTAGAGATGTTTTTTCTAAGATGAGAGGTAAAGACCAATTCTCATTAAATTGCAATATTATGGTGCTTACCTTCTTAAAATCTAATGAACTCTTTTTGCTTTTGTTTTTGTCCTTTGCCTTTTTGAATATGACATCACTGACAATTTACTGCCTTGCGTTGTCTTTTGCAGAGACTAAAGATAACGCTTGGACTACAAATGAAAAAAGGTAGTTTCTTTTCTTTCTCATTATTGTGCTCATTTTTTTTTCTTGGTTGGGTGCATTTTGTATGACATATTTGCCCTACTGAGAGCTGCAGGATTCTGTAAAATCTGTTTGAATACCTATTTCTTCATCATTATCTCACTTCTAACTATTCTTATAATCACAAATGTGGCAGGGTTTCTGCTGCAGTTTTCTAAAAATGAATAAATTAATCTCAAGTGGGCCATTATCAAAGGTGAAAAAAAAATCATTTTTTGCAAGTGTAAAGTAATATTCCATATTCTGATTACCAGAATAAATTAATTAATTGGTAGTAAATGCATGTTACTTGAAAAATCATGACCAGTCAAAGTGCTGTTACTTTTTAGGTGTGTTTAAGGAGATAAATCACCATCATATCTGCATATATCTCTCTTGCATATAACTCATCACAATTCCAAATGAAATTAAAATTAAATAAATGTGACAGTCACCTTTGAGTTGACTAATTTTTGGCAAACTAGTGAAGAGTAGTACTCTTAATGAAAAAATAGTTTGAAAGGTATAGCCAATACAGTGGAGTTGTTAAAGGTGATGATTCCTGTCAATAGCATCCGCTTCTGTTGATGTATAAGTTGGAGAGTACATTTTTTGAGTAGCAAGGAGTGAGATGCACTTTACATCCCAGACTGTGTAAGGTAAAAATCTGCATGTATGAAGACAGCTGATTATTTCCCATGAGCAAAATGCAGAGCATGCTCCAGAAATGATTCAGAGCTCCTATTTACCATAATTCTTGCCTTTGCTTTACACACAGCAGTTTTTGTTCAGAAATGACTGTCTGACCAAGTTAAGGTAAATTACCTAGCAAAGAATTTCTTCCCCTGGTTCTCTGTCATTTAAAACCATAGTATCTGACATGCATATAATTTGCACTATGTATGAATAGCAGTGTATTAAGTCTGTCTACCTATAACATGCACTTTTTTTTTTCTCAATTTAAAATCTCCTGCTGCTGTAATCATAAAAATATCTAATGCAATACTATTCACTCCATTGTAGAAACATATTCTTATTCTGTTTTGTGAAAACATATGCTGTAGGGTACATTTATGCACAGATGGTTGGCAAGTAAGACTCTGTAAGTGATAGATATTTACCATATATTTCTTCACCATTTCTCTTTCCTATTTTATTTTATTTTATTTTATTTTATTTTATTTTATTTTATTTTGTTTTATTCTATTCTATTCTATTCTATTCTATTTTATTCTATTTATATTTTATATTTTATGTTTTATCTTATTTCCATCCAATTTTATCCTTATGAAAACATTTTTACAGAAAATAAAAAGACTAATTGCTTTCTTGTCCATTGCTGAACGTTGAGCAGAGTACTGGCAATGAGGAACGACACAGGCTTTAGTGTATAGGATAGACAGCTTAACTTGAAAGAGTAACCAAGATGTTGCATGACTGGCAAAGGTGACAAACTCCATTTGCTGCCTCCTCTCACATGTGGACTTTTATCAGAGTGTGAATTTCCCTAGATATTGAAAAACTTTATGTGTTCCTCCCTTCTCCTACATCCCAGGTGTACCATGTCTCCAAGGAAGTCACATCACCTGAATATCATGGGGGAAAGGAGGACATGCTCTGATAGGTCCATCATCATCTTGAAAGACAAGTAGCTCCAGCAGCACCTACGCTTCTGGCAAAGGAGAAGAATTGGTGCTGAACTAGAAAATAAACCAGAAGTGAGCATAAAGATTACTTTTTTAACTTCAGTTGTAACTGTCGTGTTGTTTTTTTTTTTCCTTTTGTGACTAGGAAATAGATGCATTAGCTGTAGTGACAGCTCTACTGCTAAGACAGTTATAGTGATGAAGGAAATGTAGACTACAAGAAAGGACAATTTGCCCATGCAATTGCCCCCAAAACCTTGACAGTAGACATTGATTGATGCTTGGATTGCCTCCAAAGTTTTTAATTTGTTTCCCTCTCTTCTTTGCAAAACAGAATACATTTTCTATTCTATACCTGCATAGAGGTCTAGGCAAATAGGATATAATGATTAATGTTGTTGGGTTCATATCAGCAGCACTCATATACCTTCTACAAGTATTTTTCACTTACACACTTTTTCACTTACAAAGACATGTCAGTTATTGAATCCATGGATCTATTGATTACTCCCAAAGATAAACACAGAATTACATTTAAGTTAGTAATGATTATTTAACAGTTTATTGTGTTTGTAATTTCAAAATAAATAATACAATTGCATTTTTGTTCTCTGACAGAAGTAATTAACTACCTCTGCGCAATGTTTCCATAGCACATGCCAGTGATTTAGATCGTTTGTCTAGTCATGTTACAACATGCAAGAGGGGAGGGAGAAGCCATCTGTCATTTAATTTATTTGTCACTGCATTATGTATATAAAACAAGTGCTGGTTATGCATTAACATTGGCCAGATAGAATATTTCTCTGCATATTTTTTTTCTGCTTCTAAACTGTCATCATTTTTATAGCCTTATGTTTGGAAGATAAATAAATGCCTGCTGTTGCCTGTAGTATGAATTTCAGAGCAATGTTAGAGGGAAAAAGTTAATAGAGCTATGTTCAATGTATCTATGGTCTGAAGGATAGATTTGTCTTATTTGTAGTGAGTACAGCATGCAAAAGGCTTTATTTACTCACTTGTCATGGGCAAGTAGCTTATATGTGATTCTGTCTTCCAGTCTGTACAGATTAATCCCAGAATTTTTGTCTGACAGACACCTACAGAGAATCACAGAACCATGGAATGGTTTGGGTTGGAAGAGGTCCTTAAATATCGCCTACTTTAACCCCCCTGCCATGGGCAGGGACACCTCCCACTAGATCAGGTTGCCCAGGGTCTCATCCAACCTGGCCTTGATCACTTTGAGGGATGGGGCATCCACAGCTTGAATGGGCAACCCGTTCCAGTGTCTCACCAACCTCATCAAGAAAAATTTCTTCCTTATATCCAGTTTAAATCTACCTTCTTTCAGTTTAAAACCATTACCCCTTGTTCTGTCACTACAGACCCTGATAAAAAGTCTTTCTCCTTCTTTCTTATAAGCCCCCTTTTATATATTGAAATCATCCTCAGGTATTAACTAGTTAAGCACTGATCTTTGACAATTGAGATGCCCTTGTCATTTGACATTAGTTCCCTCAATGAAATTAAGATGCTATATGACTAAAATTTCACTAGTCAAAATTTCATTTGCCTTTATGTTTTATGAGGTTTCACAATATTTCAAGATGATCCTTCAAACATTTCTAATGTGTTCCTTTTGACTTTGGATGAGGTCTGGTATCTGTTTTCATCTTTGGCTGGGTGAAAGAGAATATCCAGACCGAAGTCTTTGGTCCTTTTTCTCTGAGTCTTGAAAGGTATCTGCCTTTAATTTCTCTGTAAGAAAATGAACAGTGAACTTTTACTGCCACAGGATAATAGAAACATTTAATGGTATTTACAGGACCTTTGTTTCTTTTTATCTCAGTACATTTCTAATTATGGCTTTTATTTGTATTACAGAAGAGCTGAAGGATTCCAATTAGGAATGGGCCTTGTCTGTATTCAACATTGTATTGAAACAGAGTTGTGCCATGCCCTTAGGAGTTTACTGTTTGATTTAAGACACAAAAGAGAATTAATCAATTTAATAATTGGGATGAATAGCTGTTATGAAGAAAAAATATTACTCAAACTTGTGTGATGTTAACAGTGGCATTCTATGCATAACTTCGAGATCCAGCTTTTGATATCAGATGGCTGAGCTGTAAGTCTCATTTTGTTCATTTTTAATTTTTTCTCTTCCTCAAGGAAGATTTAGTTCTTCAAGTTATGGACAAATGGTTCAGAAAGTGAGCCCTTATGGCTGCAGTAAAATATAGAAAGAAGAAAACTTCTTGATACTTTGAAAAAAAAAAATCATGCAATTGGAGCCTTAATAATAAACATTCAAAGATTATATGCCAGCAATATTCTCAGTGAAAAATTCGTAACTGAACAAGTTGGTCAAACAGAGTTACATAATACCTGGTAGCATAAATATGAGGATTTTCATGTTTAGATTCACTAGCCAGTTTAAAAAGCAGTTCATACTTAGAAAGGTGGCATATACGTTAAGAGGATATCCAGGCTGTTATTTTTTTTAATATCGTTCCTATGTCATTGTCTTTACAAAAGGCTTCACCAAAATCCTAGCTTTTTTTTTTTTTTTTTGAAGTGCCTGAACTATAGTGTATATCAGAGAAACCTTATGAGCAACAGAAAACCTATGTAGGAAAAGAAACAGTCCATACAAATCTTCCTTTTATCACAAAATTATTTGCTATTTTCCCAAAGACTACTGGAGTCTTGTGTCTGTTTCTCTCCTGAATTCCCTAGGATATCTGGCTAGTGGGGGAGACAGAGCCATGACTCAAAGTATATCCACATGTCAAAACATCTTGTCAAAACATCTGATGGTGACCCGTTTTGGGACTAAATATTCATAGATAATGAATATTGTGCTACACTTAAAAAATGAATATAAAATCCACAGTCACTGAGATCTTAAGAATTACTTTCGTGTTATTTCTGGGTTGATGAAGAATCATACTATGACCTTAATAGAAACTATGCTATTTTCATTTGGCATACTGATTTTTCAGATTCCATACTAATGATTTTATATCACAGTTCTATTATAATAGAAAAGGTTATTTTGCCAGGCTGACTGAAACCAGACAAAAAATTTATTGAAATGTTTCTATCCTTTACATATATGTTTACAAAAATATGTTTATGACTAAAACCAACAATACTGACATTATTACACAAGATAATGCTATTGTTATTACTATAACTCATATCTGTATTACCAAAAGTCCAGTTACAGAACAGATCTCTCCTGTTTTAATTTTTCTGCAAATGCCAAGCCTTTACAAACTAAGTATACAACCAAGACGACACATGAGCAAAGATGGAAAGGAAAATACAAAGATATAATGAATGAATGTTAGTCAGCTTAAAGTGCAGTGCCCTCAGTACCTTTTTGCCACTGCATGTACTCTATTTTTAAGTAACAACAGCATTTAAATAAAACTCATCAGATTTTACAGTGAAAGTAACCCTTTCCCTAACAAGGAAAAGTCAATTAGAGTTTCTGATAGTGCTGAAGACTATAACTGAATATTGACCTGTCAAGAAAATGTGATATGACATGGATATATCACTTACCAAGCAAATGACCCTAGTTCAAAGGGCAGAGCAGATATTTTTTCTGTAACTGTCTGCCTCTCTCCTCTGGTTAAAGGGCTTGTCACTTCTGCTAATCCAGTATAGGTCATTTTTTAAGAACAGCAATATAGGCTACTATAGTTTATAGCTGGACATTAGCCAGAGGCAAACCAATACAATATTTTAGAAAGTGCAAAATTGAACTTTCTGCGTATACCTTATACCTTAATTTATGTTTTGGGTTACTCAGCATCCCGTCTCTGTATCTTTTGCTAGGAAATAAGTGCAGGTATCTTCATTTGTACATTCTAATGTACTATTGAATGCTTTCTGTTGTGATACAATCATAGAACTGTTCTACAGAAAATCTAAATAATCAGTATTAACCTATAGCAAATAGTAGTAACAGTAGTAACCTATAATGATATTTCCCCCTTTCTTTTTTTCCCCTTTAAGAAAAAAAAAAAAAAAAAAGTGAGGAACCCATGCAAAAGAAGAAAGAGATCAAAAAAAGATTCAGTAGAAAAAGAAGTGTAAGCCAACATACAGATTTATCTTTTTTTGGTGTTTCTCCTAAATTATTCATTTTTATGCTTTTCATTTCTGTTTGTCTCAGCCTTTTAGAAATATTCACATAACCTGTTAGTCTGTATGGGGAAACTTTACAAATGTATTTCATGGTTTGCTGCTTCTCTTTAGGTATACTTAACATTTATTTTTCGTTGAAAGATTATAACTTTCTTTTTTCTTTTACTTAAATCTCTTGGGCCTTTTACAAAAACTCTTGGGCCTTTAGGACACTTTCCAACTCTACTTCTCTCCTTCCTCCTTTCTTTATCTCAGGTTTATTTATCTAATTTATGGATCAAATGTTGCTTACCAGTCTACCACTGTAAATCTTTCATGAGTTAGTCTGGATTTACACTGATGGAATAGAAGGAAAATTGGCTTCATGCCTCTTATCCAGTGTAGCCTCTTTTCCCTCTAACAAACAGCATCTCCAAATATGTAGCAGATGCAAAAGCCACTGAAAGTGGTAAAAAAGCTCCTATCCATAGTATCTGTTTTTGGCCAGAACCTCTTGATAAATTGTTTCTCTCTTTCTTGATCACTGTCTGCTACCAGATCCACCTCTATTATTTTTTGTTTCAATCCCTCCTACCAAGATGTTTGCATTTATTTCTTTCCTTGCATTTCTTTCTCCTCTTGTCCACAGGTTGCATGTTTTCTGTAAGTATACTGAATCAAAAGATGGGGTGCTTAAATAGTTATGGTGGCAATTGCATGTGTTTTTCTCCTAGTCCTGAACATGCAACACTAGGTGAACACCAAATGCAGAAAGAAATTAATTAATACAGTTAATATGTTAATTCTTATTATTTCATTATTGCAAATTTCCCAAATCTATCTTTCTTACAGCACTGTTAAAAATTCATCTCTGCTACAGCCAAGCTGCTGCTTCAGCTAATAGAAAAATGTTATATATGACATAGGACTCATGGAAAGTTTAATATCCAGTGAGATCAGCACAGAAAGGAACAGTTTTCTGCCTTCTAATAAATCTTGCAAGTCTCCATTAGTTATGTGGAGGCATATTCACTCTGAACAGAATGTGTTACTTTATACTGGAGGTAATATTTTAGAAAGAATTGTGGCAAGCTGGGTAGATTGCCAGGCTTTTCTATTGTAATGAATCAGAGGCTTTTCTATTGTAATGAATCAGATGCTTGTGACTCCTGCAACCAGAGATCAGGTGAGAGAGTGACAAGGTTCAAGTGCCAGCAGCAGTCACTGCCTAAAGACAGCACTGCTAACCCTTGGTATTTATTTGGGTGTACAGAGTGCTAGCAGACTGTGGTATCTCACTGGCTACAGTTTTCTTCCCCTTCTCATTAATCCTGTCCCCATGGCACTCTAACAAGTAGCTCTGACTGTTATGGACAGATCTGGCACAGCAAATCTTCAACAGAAACTTCTTACAGATTATTTCTCTGAAGCCACTACAAACTGCTAGAAAATCAAAACTGTCTGATATTTGAAGTTTAAATGATTAAACAGTATTTTAGTGAAGCTACTCTGGAACTTGCAACACTCACCAAAACTTTCAGTCCTGCCACTTTTTTGTTGCCTTGCAAATGCACTTGGTAGTAATTCTCTTCTTTTACCTCATTCCCACAAAAGATAGAGTAAAAGAGAGAAATTCTGTTTGGTGCAAGGCTCTCCTTTTAACTCACCCAAAAAATTGCTCATTAACGTATGAAGCTGTAATATTTCAACAGACATTTTATCCTGAAATCAGATGTTGGTGAATATTTTCCCCAAAGGAGACAGTGAGTCTTTCAACATGATTGTTTTATTCCCAAACAAGATAAGGCTTATATTTTGATTTTTTTTTCTTTCTTCTTTTTTTTTTTTTAATACTCTTCATCTCATTTTCTCTTGAACTTTCTGGGCAACCTGCTCTAGGTCTCCCTGTTTAAGCAGGGGTGTTGGACCAGATGACCTCCAGAGGTGCCTTTCAACCTCAATGATTCTGCGATTCTGTGATTCCGTGATTCTGTGGTTCCATGGTTCTGTGATTCTGTGATTCTGTGATTCTGTGAACTTCTAATCATAAAAGGTTTAAAACTTTTATATGCTTCACTTCTGCTAGAAGGGGGCTTTTTTGGTTTTGTTTTTGTTTCTTTGCTTGTTTGTTTCAAGTAGATTAGACACACTCAGCAGTCGTTGAAGTGTTTTACCTGTAATCAGAAATTCCCCACTAAGTCTGTTGTCACAGTGGAGATAATAGTAACCTCACCTGAGACCTTTCATCCTTGATCTATTTTAGATATAGTACAACCAGTACTATATCTAAATATATCTAATATCTAATATCTAATATCTAATAGTACAACCAGTGTAACTGGTTTTTAATTAGCTATTTAATTAGCATTTGAGGATTAAATTTTGAAATGGAACATTTACATACAATTGAATGACTGCCGGAACTAAGAAAGTAAACTTATATGTAATTTTATTTTAATATTTGTAAATGGTTTATCATTTAACCATTGATGTAACATAGCATAATCTTTAAATAGAAATAGTTCCTCTAGAAGGATAGATTCATATTAAATACCAGATGCCAGGATCTATCACATCCTCTAAAGACCTTGATTAGAGCCCATTTGATAAGCAGTAAAAAAAAAAAAAGGGACAAAAGATTGTTCAAATATTGAACTTTTATTAAATAGCTTAATACAATTACTTCTCTATTTTTAAAAGGAAACATTTGAAATTATTAAACATTGAAAAAAATGCATTGTGCACTGCTTTTCTTGTGAAAGATTAATATTAAAGAATAGTAACAACCTGTGCAAGAGAGAATCCTGTATGGAATCACTGTCAAGTGCAAAATGCAAGATACCTGTTGTTGAAACTTACGGTATGCATCCTCTCGTCATGCACTGGCCTGAAGTATGTCGGGAGCCTGAGGTTTGATGCAGAGAAGGGACTCTTTGGCCATTGACTGCAGTCTGGATTCTGGGCTAGATGGAATAGCATTTGCACGATGTCTGATAAATCCCCTTCCCGTTTGTGTCTACACTTTGTATTTTTGAGGAAGGAGCATATATTAGAATAGAATAGAATAGAATAGAATAGAATAGAATAGAATAGAATAGAATAGAATAGAATAGAATAGAATAGTTCATCTGGAAGGGACCTACAAAGATCATCCAGTCCAACAGCCTGACCGCTTCAGGGCTAACCAAAAGTTAAATCATATTAATGAGGTCAAATGTCTCTTGGACATTAAACCAATTGATCCATTGATCCATTGACATCTTGATGTACAAATGTCTCTTGGAAACTGACAGGCATGGGGCATCAACTACATCTCCAGGAAGCCTGTTCCAGTGTTTGACCACCCTCACAGTAAAGAAATGTTTCCTATTGTCCAGTCTGACCCTCCCCTGGCACCGCTTTATGCAGTTCCTGTGCATCCTGTCATCAGTTACCAGGGAGAAGAGGCCGGTGCCTCCCTCTGTGCTTCCCCTCCTCAGGAAGTTGTAGAGAGCCATGAGGTCGCCTCTCAGCCTCCTTTTGTCCAGATTAGACAACCCAGGTGTCCTCAGCCTCTCCTCACAGGACATACCTTCCAGCCCTTTTGCCAGCTTTGTTGCCCTCCTGTGGATGCTTTCACGGACCTTAGCATCCTCTTTATATTGCGGAGCCCAGAACTGCACGCAATACTCAAGGTAAGGCCTCACTAACACAGAAGTGGACGATCACTTCTTCTGACCAGCAATTACCTTTTTTGACTGGCATTCACCTCTTTTGTCTGGCAAATATTTTGTTTTTATCAAAATGTTTAATATATAATCCTGCTTTCATATCAACTGATGTATGAGTGCAATCTCTGATTTAAGCTGCAGAAGCAGAGGCAGTGGGGTGAGGGAGAGATGTTCAAATGCTGTGCTGGAAATGAGGATAGCAGGGTTCCACACCATGATGCATGACCTTTGATTAGCTATACAATTTTTTGCTGCAACAGTTTTCTCTTTGTAAAACAAGGTTGATGACATTAATCTACTCTTTATATGTTTTGTCATTAAAAAGGCATTTACAAAAGTGAAAATGATCCAGAAGTTAAAAAACAATCAAGGTACCTTCTTAAGAGAGAAAGAGACTTTGTGAACTGAAGGAGCTGCCCTGTGATGTGTGTCTTTTTGAAAAAAAGAAAAAGAAAAAGAAAAAGAAAAAGAAAAAGGGCAACAAATGCAGATTCTGACAACAGAAAAAGGAAGCATTCTTTTTTTCTACAATTCTCTGTTCAAACTGGTGTCATTGTAGATGCTCAGCTGTCAATAACTAAGACTCTGTCAAAATTCTCTCTTTTTTTATTCTTTCCAGATGAGCAGGAAAGAAAACTATACTAATGCAATGATTTTCTTATTTTCTTGTTTATGTATGTATTTATAAAAGTATTGGAGAATGCTTACTTACTGGGGGGAAAATTGTATTTACCAGAAGAAAGAGGAGAAGGAGCAGGTAGTTAATCTCTTCTCCTCCTCTCTAATGTTATTGGAAGACAGACTCCAGAAGATTACTGTAGTTTTGTAGAGATGTATACTCTGAATATCACAAATTGTTACACATAAGTCTGGAGTACACAAAGTGACAAAGATTTTCAGATGCACCTAGTGAATTTTTAGGCATTCTAGAAGGTATGAAGCATTTGCCATCTGAAAATATAACTAACATATGTTTTAAGTTGTCATAGGACTTTGACATAACAAATTTTGGTATATAAACTACAATATGGCTACTGTTCATCTATGTGCTCTTCTCCATGCTACCTTTCTGTCAGTGTGAGGTGGCTTATCCCCCTTTCATTACAGACTAAGAAGTTTTGAATTACTTTGCCTTTACCGCACATGTATTTGCGTTATATTAAGGTGCAAATATTTCTTTCTGCAGATATGCACTGTTGTTGCAACTTTGATTCAAGGAAGCAGAGAACATATAGTTAAATGTGTTAAATTCCCATTGAGTACAATGAGGAAGATCTTCCATGACTCAGGCTCTTCATCATTACTTAATATTGGTTTACATTAATATTTATGAAGATACTGATATTGAAAACCTTAGGGCACATGTTTTTTTTGTGTGTGTGTGTGTAAGTTTGGGAATTCAAAAGGCAGCAAATTGTGAGGAAGCTCTTTCATATGCAATTACATGTTCAGATAAACATTCTGACTGTCAGGTTTCTTGGCCTGCCTAGGAAAGCACTACTTCCATCATGCAAGTGTTTTTTGTTTGTTTGTTTGTTTGCTTGTTTGTTTGTTTGTTTTCATTTAATAGGGTAATATTTTACTAATTTCTACAAGACTGAAGAATAAAATCAGGAGCCTGAAATGTACTGTTTAGTGATTTCCAGGAGGAGATAACTGCTGTTTTCCCAAATTGCTTTCCACTTTAGAAAGGATATATTTCTTATCTTGCGTTGACTGTGTTTGTCATTGTCAGTGAAATTCATCTGCACTACCTGACCCCATATGACCATCTGTCTGTTTTGGCTGGGCAGTGATGCCTGTAGGCGCAGAACTGACCTCAGCCACTGGCACGCTATGACCAAGGTCACTAATCCAGCTGGAAGGCTTGCAGGAGTCATTCTGGCTCATGGAAAAGTTTTGATAGGTTCTTTCCCAAGAGCCCTCCTGCCAGACCAAAGGGCTGGTGAGACTGCACCACCAATAAATTTGGAGAGTTCCTCTGAATGCTACTTGCCTCTGAAAAGTAATAGCAAAAAAAAAAAACAAAAAAAACAAAAAAAAATCTGTCTGTATTTTTTTTTTATGAGTGACAGTTTTTGGCTGTTCATCTGAGTACATCTAAAAGCCACTTTTCACAGCAAAACTATCCAGGATCTGGGATCTATAGAAATAGTTCCTTTTAGTCAGTAAAATACACAAAGTTAATGTGAATTGAATTGCCAAAGAGCTGATCAATGTTCTTGAAATGTTTTTCAATTACTAATAGTTGTTTTAAAAGGACTTTTAACTGTATGGATGTATTTCTATATATATAAGGTGAAAATGCTGAACTCAAAACCAAGCCAAATATTCACTCATAGTTTTTCAGTTTTGGTTGTTTAGAACTGAAAATATAATTCTACTAAAACTATAAAGAATCATTCTGCTTTATGTTACATATTTATTAAAAATACTTTTTTATTAAGTGCAGCTTATAAATAAGGAATAAATGGAGGCAATTATTTTAGCTTACTTATTTGTGAATGTAGTTTTAGAACAAAGTTTCTTGGGACAATTATAGTATAATTTATAGTGTATTTGAATTTTTGTGTGATTTTTATAACCATTTCTGTATTTTGAATTCTTACTGTCTCATAGTTTCCCAGTTCTCTGGAACAGGACAACTTTATGAAGAAATTGCCCTAATGATCACTGTTTCTTCTGAATTCTTTCTAATTAAGGGTACAATTTCTATCCCTTTGAATAAAACCTGGCCCATATTACAGTGGATACCTGCAGTGTTTTCAGGCTTATTGACACACACAGTATTTTATTCTTGACTGGCCTAAGTCCGAAGTGATTTCCCCTGCTCTTCTCAGCAGAAGATCCTCTAGAATTAGCGTGTTTGTTATTTTGGTTCTCTTGAGCCCATTTTTTCCCACAGGAGAAAGTTAATTCCTCACCTGAATTGAATTTTTCTGTCTTCTGGCAGTTCCACTGGGGGATAAAGAAGTGTGCTCTCAAACAACTTCTGATTGAGGAAGGACTTTAATATAGGGAGAAGAAAATTCTAATGCAGACAGTGAAGCAAATAATCTGTAGAATATCCCTAACAGAAGAAAATTGAAAATCACTTTCCTAGTGAGCTTAGTTACTGCTGGTCCTTCTATAAGAATCGGTACTGTTTTTTCAAGTGTTTAAATCCTTGCTGTTTTAATTATTTTGGCTGTTGGAAGAAAGTTTTTTTTTCAATATTTGGTTAGCTCTTCGACATGTCCATATCAAGAAATGTTATAAGTAATGAGTTATGTTCTGGACTTCTCTAGTCACAACTTAGGAAAAGTATGCTTTGTCTGCAAAAACAAAAGAAACAGTAAAATTTCCCCTCATCTCTGTTTCTTTTCAGATTCAAACAGAGACGTTCAGGAAGCACTGCAGATATTTATGATTACCATCTTTACCTCTTTGCTTTTTTTTTTCCTGCCACTGCTGCAGTCATTTGACAAGTAAGCAAAACTTTCTGTTCCTTTTTTTTTTTTCTTTTTTCTTTTCTTAAAGCAAAGAAACAATAGACCTACTAGGTCATGTTTATACCAAAGATGATTTTTACAGAACTGAAGAAGAGCTACGCAGATAATTAATGACTCAGTTAAGGATGATGCTGGAGCTCATTGTCATTGCACTGAGACTCAGCTGAGGCCCTTATCCACTTGTCTGTGTCACTGTCCCAGGGAGCTCTGCAAGCCCGTTTGTGCTTTTCTCTTGAGAGCAGAACAACAATGTCATGCTCCTGCATGAGCTGATGTCCAGCAGGGAGCTTCTCCTCTTGGCCCAAAGTTGCTGAGGACAGTGGAGCTCTCTGTGCCTCAATGAGCCACCCACATTGTGCTTCTTCTCAATCTCAACAACTACGGATATGAGGAAAGGAAAAAAAAAACTTTCCCACACGAGGTTAAACAAAGTCTTTTGGCAAAGAGACTCAGTGTCTGGTTTGAATAGATCTTTACAAGGTTTGTGGATCTCCAAAACTGTGGATGTGTGGGATGAGACATGGGAAGGGAAAGGGACTTTTGACTTCTGTGACATTGATACTGAGCACATTCTTTAATCTGAAGTAATTAAAAAAATAAAATGTCATAGTGTAGATTTTAATTATGTTTTGAGTTCAAAAAAGTATTCAGCTTATTTTTCTACAAAAATATTGGTTTTTTGTTGGTTTTTTTTGGTTGGTTGGTTGGTTTTTAAACAAACTTTTTTATAATCACAACTAATGTTATTTCTTTTTACTTCTTTAAGGAGGATGTTCAGGAAAAAGCAAAATCCTGAATTACTTTCTGTGGTGATCTTTTTTTCTCCTAACACAATGTGACCGGAGACAGCAGTAGAGGTGAGTTTTATTCTCTTTCTTCTAGACAGAAATCAGGGAAGTGTGAAGGTAGCATTCATACAAATGACTATATAAATAAGTCATATTTATAAATAAGGAGAGGGCCTACCTAACAAAGAGTGTGTTCCATGGGAGGAATGAAGCAATGACAAAAGGCAGATGGGAATTCCTGATAGTACTAAAGCAGCATCAGCAGGTCAGAAAGTATCCTGACATCCAGGAAAACATTATATTACCATTCTTTGTGGAATACGATCTCCAGAGTAAACTTGTAAAACATGATGAGTCATATCACACCACCAGTCTCCCTCACAGTGGAAAATAGTTAGCTCTGCATTTCTGAACTAGATCTAATATGGTGTAATTTCATGCTTAATAATCCATGCCACTCTGCCAACCTTCTGTCTATCCTGCACTTAATTATATGAAATATTTCCTACTTTTTCTCTCTGGTCCATATTCTTCTCCCAGGGTCCCCTTTCCCAGTAATGCAAGCACAGTTCATTAGAAGTCAAGTACAAGTCATGAGCCTGTTTCAACTGCTCTGGGAAGAGGAGAGCTAAAGGAAATGGATGAAGAGGGCTGGAGAGCCATGGAGGAAGTTGGGAGAGCTGAATTTACATCCCTTCTTTTGTCAGGCCTAAAGATTGGAAAAGGCAGCAATGTTTCAGTCCATAAACTTCTGGATGATAAGTATTATTCTTGGATATTGCACATCTTTTTAATGCATTTTCTCCTGAGTCAGCAGACTTGTCTTCTCCCTACTGAGCTACTGGCCCCCACTCCCCCTTGTAACAGCACCTGCCATCTTGACTTTCCAAAGCTTTGGAGAAATGAAGCAGATGGGGCTCTGGCTGCTTCTCTGCCTATGGCTGTTAGATGCGTGTGATGCTCGTATATAGAGGCAATAGTTCCTCACAGCTGGAAGAGCACAAGAACAATAATCAACCCCGATCTCAGAGCAGAAAGGTCATTGTTCCTTCTTCTTACTTTGTTTGGGAATACACACTATAGTACAATAAGTCTGGGAGAAAGCCCTTTAACAAGCTGGCAAAATAGTTACTTTCCATTCATGGGTTTATATGGAAGTTTCTTTCTCTGCAGTGCCTAGGAGCAGAATCAGTACAAGGCAGCAGGTAACATATTCCATCTGAGATGGGCTCACAGCCATTTTTTTCCAGCTAAGTTATTATTTTCCATTTCACAAGTACAGTGCACATTCATCAGGCAAGAGTACCTCTAGGTGTAAGCCCTGCTGATGTTAGTGAATCTACACCAGCAAAAGTTTGGCTAAGCTACTTTTCCATGCTTAAACAGAATAGCTTCAACAAGCCCCTGAGAATTAGGACTTTCTCATTTCTCTGTTGCTCATGAAATCAAAATAATGCCTTCAATAAAATAAATGGTTTTAAAAGAAACACAAGAAAATACTCCATGCAGTAGCAAACAGAAGCAAACAAACTGCTTTTAATGTTGACGTTGATTGATCAGAAAACATTTCATTTCATATGAACTGTAATAGCTGACTATTAACTCTGACAAACTTCTAAAAATGTCTGGTTTTCTTCCTGCTCATATTAGCACCCATTTCACTAGCAATACTGAGCCCACTGTGTCTGCCTGGCATGAATAATAAGCATCTGTCAGACTATCTGCAGCTACAATTAAATACTGAAACTGCTGTATAGTTTCTAAACAAATAGAAGCTGAAAATCTGGCTGTTTCTATCCTGGGAATTCAATTGCATGCTGTCCACAGGGGACCTAACTTTGCCCCATAGTGCATTGCAGAAGGCACTTAAGCTGTATGACCATTAATTTAATCATCCTGAAGTTTACCACAGGGAAAAAGAGGGCAGGAAGGGAAGGAGACCTGGGAAGTGCACAGTAATGATCGGTTGGTTGTTCACTCCAGAGAAGCCATCATCACAACAGGCATTAATTGACTCCCTTGTTGGCAGTCTCCATGGATGGTTGAAATCACTCCAAGCCTAAGCTGGTCTAATAAAAGTGTTGCCTCTCTCCATAGACCTTGCCTCATATACTGAAGTAGGCTTTCTCCAATGGGGTTGGACCCTCTCAGGTAGCCCTGAGGCCAGCTTATTTACAGGGAGGTTTAATGTGTCTACACATGCAGTGGAGGAATAAATGCCAAACTTGCTTACCGCACTTGTCACCCCAAAACCTTTCAGGGCATTCAGTTCATGTACTAAAACCTCATCATGATCTTTTTTCTTTCAAAATATATTTCATATTTAAAAATTAGTTATTAACAGACAGAGATCTATTTAGGACCTATATACAAATTATGTATTTCGGCTACCACTAAAATGTAGTTATTTTTTAGTATCCCAAATGTCATTCCACTCTTTTTTTTTCTGAAGTATGTACTAGACTTATATATTCTCACACATTATTCTACCTAAAGAGCAAATTTTCAAAACTCGGCATATAACACCTGGCATATAAATAAAAGTCTGTGATTTTCTACTGAGAGCTTTTCATAAATTTCTGAACCCTAAAGGGTGGAAGTGTCCATCAGATCTGATGATATATCCATGTGCCACACAGTTTCTTCCAATTACATTTTTGTTAAACTGCCTTATTTCTGTTTGGCTGAAATATATTGTAAAGAAAAGTGATCAGTCTTGAAGTCAGGAGATGGAGAACTGCTGTTTCCCTCAGTAATTTATACTGAGGGCTGATCACTTTCCTAATGGCATATCCGTGCCTTTATTTTTTAATATAAAATTGCATGGATTTAGTATCCAGACATTTTTAAATATTTCTTTCTATTAAAATACTGTTTTTCTATTTTTGGAAAGGTTGATATTATATTTTCTTGGAGGTATTCCAATGTTTTAATTACATTATCTCAGTCTTTTTTTTTGATGAACTAAGTGGACTTGCCTCCTCAATTATTTCCTCTTCTTGCATTTGTTCCTCAGCTAAGATTTTGGGGTTGTTCTGTGATCTCTCTTCCATCTGTTGATGTCCCTTTCAAAAGTGCAGATGTCAGAACGAGATGCAGCACTCCCATTTTGTTTTCATCATGGTTGTACAGATGTACAATGCCCACTTTTTTCAAAATCATTTGCTGTTCACATCAACTTTCCTGGGTATGCTGGTTTGTCAGTCCTTCTGGAAATTGTGCCACTTCTATATAAATGACTTGCTTTAGGCATATGAAGTTGAAAGTACTGGTATTTGCTCCAAGAAACTAATCCAAAAAGGAGCTTGATGTGGACAGAATCTAGTATGCCCAGGGACATCTATTGACTTTAATGAAGCTTTATACAAGCCCAAATGTCTTCCCAAGTGGAAATCCATGAATCAAATTTGAAACTATTTAGGACCAGTAATGGGAAAAAATGAGGGTAAAAAAAGAGAAATATGCTGATAAAATCCGCAGATAGGTAGCATTATGATTATTCTAGTTTCAAGATTATTTTTTCTTTTTATTTTTCTTATTCTTTTTTTCTTTTTGTTTTCTTTTACATGTGTCTGACTAATAAACACATACCTGTTAACCTGTAGTAGGAAACAATAAAATAGAACTGGAAGACAAGTTCTATAACAAAATTATATGGTCTTGATACTTGTCCGATTGATTTCATTTCATGAAGAATATATGTCAGCTAAATCTAAGGATTTAACAGTAACACTGTATATTCATTTGGAACTTTTTCACTGGAAACTTTATTTGAAAGTGGAAATCAATTTGAATAGTAACTCGTCTATTCCTCTCACCTTCAATTCCCCTGGGAAAAGAGAGCTTAGAAAAAATAATCTGAGATCGCTTGGAAACTTTAAATTAATTTGCTAAACATTTCAGAACATTTATAAAATATAAATAGAAAAATTGAACAAAAGCATTCTGATACTGATTTTAAGCTACAGTTTCAGCAATCTATGGCTAGAGGCAAGTGAAAAATGGTAAGCAAAGCGAAGTTTTTCTGTGTGATGTCTAACTATCATTCATTCTGCTTCAGATATCATCAGTGCTACATGTACAGAAGAGAGCCTGAAACAACAAAGTAGGAAATTACATTCACTTCACTAGATTTAAGTAGTTGCTAAGATTCATTAATGGAAAAAGAAACAAGAATGGCTTTGACTTCTGGAGTAAAGCTGTTTTTGTGGAGTACCTTTTAAAAGCCCTGAGGAACAGCTTCTCTTTCTGAAGTTGCAATTTATATCTGCCACAGACCCACTTTTCTTTTTTTTTCATGACAAAATGAAATAAATATTGAACTATCTAGCCAGTCTGTATTTTTATTACACTAATGAAGAGATCTAATGCTATGAATATTCCTCTGAAAGTGGGAACAAATTGTAGCTAAGTTAGGTTGGTTGTGGTTTACTCATTTGGCAAAATCCTTATCTTCAGCCAAAATATACTCAGTAAACCTATGGACTGAGTAGGAAAGTACATTTCCTTTCCTTTGATTTAGGATATCCTGTGAAATTTAGCCAGTTCCCACCATAATTTAAAGTTTGCTTCCATCAGTCAAGAATAGAAGATTCTTTTCCTCAGTCTTCACTGGCAGTCAGGCTTCTCATGTCTCTCAAGTCCCTGAACTTCTAGGTGGGGACTGAGGGAGCAAAGTCCCTCCAACTGTAAGTGAAGAGCAGGTTTGAAACCACATCATGAAACTGAACAGCTACAAGCCTCTGAGGTCTGATGACATGCATCACAGGGTCTGATGTAGTTGCTATGCCACTCTCCATCATATTTGAAAAGTCTTGGCAATCAGGCAAAGTACCTGGTGACTGGAAACATCACTCCCATTTTTAAAAATATTAGAAAAGAAGACCCAGGGAACTACAGACTGGTAAGCCTCATGTCTGTGCCTGGGAAGATCATGGAACAGATTCTCCTGGAAGCAATGTTAAGGTACATGCAAGACAAGAATGATCAGAGACATCCAGCATGGCTTCACCAAGGGTAAATCCTGCCTGACCCATCTGGTGGCCTTCTATGATGGAGTGACTGCATCAGTCAACAAGGGAAGACCAACTGATGTCATTTACCTGGACTTCTGTAAGGCCTTTGTCACAGTCCCACGTGACATCCTGATCTTTAAATTGGAATGATTTAGATTTGAAATGTGGACCATTCAGTGGATAAGGAATTGGCTAGATTGCTACACCCAGAGTTGTGGAGGCCTCCACCTCTATGTCCAGGTGACAAGAGTGGTGCCTATTCTATGATTCTATGATTCAATTCTATGAATAGTTGGGATGTGTGGAAAATGTGGGTAGAAGGTAAATATTTCTGCTGTAAGTGAATGAGTAACCTAGGAGTAAAGGACTGTGTTGAAGTTCAAGGGAGTCCTGATTTTCCATGGCATTTTGGAGCAAGTCATCTGTGTGAGCTGAGCAAATGCAACAGGGACTACTTTTGAAAATTCTACCCATTCTGCATTGGGTATTTTCTTTCCTCTTTATTTTACTGTAAAAGTTCTGATGTAGCCTACTCAAACTTTCAGAAATAGAGAGAGGAAAAACACCCCAAAATGACTCTGGCAACTGAACAGCTCTATGTTTCTACATGAAATCTGAACTGACATAAAGATTTACTGAGAATGAATTATAATAGCTTAAAATGAGGTAACAATATTGAAAAGCTTTGCTCATGGGAATAGATTTTGCTTTTGGGGGATAATCATTTTACTATGAAAATGCTCTCTTCTCATTTCCGCTACTCACAGTTCTTACTCCAACCAATAAAAATTCACTAGTAGATCTTATCTAATGAATAAGATCTATTATTGTTCTCAAGAACTGACCATTAGTGATGTTACTCCTAAATTTTTAACAGGGCATCACAAAAGATTGTTTCTACAACACATCAGAAGTTGTGACCACAGAAGAGCATCAGATAAATGTAGAGCTGGAATTAAGAGGAGAAATCAATCTTTTCAATAATATCACTAGCAATCTCACATTCAGAGCCCGGAATCACCTCTGTAGCATTGCAGAATAACACATTACCACAACATAGTTTTTGATTCTTTTGGTATACGTAAATAAGCAAAAACAATTTTAAAGTCCTCAAGAAGGCAGGCTTTATAATAGCAGCTTGTACTGAAGCTTCAGTTTATGTTTATAAACATGTATTTATATGTTAGTAAAGAGTGGAAATTTGTCACCAAAACTGTCAATTTTCTTCTCTACCACTTCTGTAAATATTTACTTATGAGTTTTATGTTAGGTATACATGTGTTTGCTGAAGGTCAGGTGCTCAAGAGCTTGGGCACATAAGAAATGTTCTTCCAGAACAGAATAATGGTTCAGTGATTTCCATATCCTGTTCTAGCAATGGCCAGTGATGGATGCTTCGTATCTGCTTAATGGTGCAATAATATATCATGCAGATATGATTGTCCTTATCCTACACAACCCTGACTGAGGAATATCGAATCATCAGAATTGCTAACACTTAAGCTGTTTTTGGAGTTGCTGTTTAGCGGTAAATCCTTTTTTGTGCATCTTTCTGACTCTGCAATGATAGTCCAGTTTTAGGAAGGAATAGCCCTGCTGATTTCAAAATAGTTGTACCAAAAGCACGAATGTCTAGACAGCCAAATTTCACTTTGAGAACAGGTGATAATTCTGGTGCATGATTTCCAATGTCATCTGAAATCACAGATTTCTGAATGTGTCAACAGAAATGCATGATCATCCTTCTAAAAGCAGGAATAAATGTACAAAACTGGCTCAATATTTTTTGCTATTACATCTTTATAGTCCTGTATTTATCAGTGTTAAAGTTGGAAAATTAGAAGTTATATAGCAATATGCATATGTAAAAAGTCAATTCTAAACACAAACTTGACTAGACACCTGGTACTCCCCCTTTGTTAGAGTTGTTATTTGTGGGGATAACTTTTTAATGCTTGATTTTTTTGTGATAGACAATGTAGAAAATCTGGAAAGCTGGAAAAGACAAACAGCAGAAACTAGATGAAAACGTAACTAGACTTCAAAAAGAAAAAATGAATGTTTTTCAGCTATTTGGTTACTTTCCTAATTGCCACTGAAAGCAAATAGTTTCTACATTTTAGTAGAATGAAAACCAAATTCTTCTTCTAACTACATTGAACTTGAACAAACCTTATTATTATTAAGCAATGTTCCTAGCAAATGGCATGCTATGTCAATAGCCAAACTCTACACCTAGAGCAGAGGTAGAACCTCAGTTATCTTTTAATTGTTTCATTACCAGACAAGGTATAAGAGGTTGAGGTTCAGATTCAGTAAAACAATGTAAAGCAAAAAATGGAATGGAAGGGAACCGCTAGTCCACTTTCTAGGTGTACTTATTTTCTTTCTGGCAGATATTCATCTGGCCTACTGCTGGGAAGCTGTAAAGATGAAGACTTTCAGACAATATATTCTATGCCTTGCTGTCCTGTTATGCAGTCTGCTCTGAAATCTAATCTTGATCTTGCTGCGCTATACTTCTTTTTCTATCTTGGAAGAGAAAATACTATTTTCTTTTCACTTTGATGTCTACTACATGCTTTGAGACCATTGATTGTTCTACCTTTTCTCTTAAAGCTGGACAGGCTTTATCCAGTCTAACTCTCTTTTGAGTTATGATGTCTGATGATTCTCGTTGCTCTCTTCTGAACTTCACTGAAGAGATTCGTATTTTTTTCTGAGCTGACAGCTCAAAACTTGGCAAAACATTACAACCAAGGCTCTTCCAGTTCTGAACAGAGTAAGGGATTGTTTCACATATCCTTTGGGTTATCCTCACAGGATGATATTGGTATTTCTTGAAATTTTTAACATGTCCAGGCTTATGTAAAACCCTAAATCACGCTTTTAGATGCTATTGCCCAACAAGTTCTCCTCCATTCTTCATTTCTACAATTAAACTCCTAGAAGTAGTCATTGCACATAGTTTTAATGATTTTTTTTTTCATTTTCTTAATCCTTTCTTAACCCTTTTCTTAATCCTTTCTTTCCATTTTCAATATGGAAAAATAATTTTGATTGCCAGTGTCTGTTCCCCATGATACAAAAAGTAATTATGGTCATTTTACATGATTTGTTCTTGACAAATCTGCGTTGGTTACACTTATATCCTATAATCCCCCCCTTTCTTAAAATGTGTTTTTTTTTTTTTTTCCTATAAGCTATGATACTTCTTTCTTATTTTATTAGCTGTGTTAGCCACTTATTTATAAATGTCTCCTGGTTTAACTTTTTTTTTTTTTTGAATTCTTGATATGAAAAGCAAATATTTTTATTTTCTCCTTCTTAAAGAAACGCTATCCTTCAATCTTACTTGCTATTGCAACAAGATTTTGGAATGATAATTAAATCATAATCTTCTGTTTTATTTTGTTTTGTTTTGAGAATAAATACTTCCTTTTTTATCCTTAATAACTCTTGCATCTAAAAAAATTCAGCAGTTGACCATTTTTCTCCTTTTGTTTGTCCTATCACCTGACTCATAAATAACTTACTGCAAAAATAAAAAATGAAAATGGCAATGTTATTGTAGTGTGACTCAACTGTCATATTTAACAAAGTATTCCAAGAAAACAATACATAAGCATGTAAAACAATACATAAGCATGTCTGTAATAATATATACCAAGACAATCTGACATATTCAGGACATGTCAGCTTTATTGGGCATGTCTTATGTCCATTTCTTTAGGATTTAAAGATGGTTTGAATGCCCAGATAAAGGTATACTCACTTTTTGCAAGGGAAAAAGCCAAATGGAGGGAAACCTTGGTGTATGGTAACCCTAGCAGTCTGTAAGTCTGCTCTAATAACCGAATAACACTTCAGACAACCAGACTATAAACTTCAGAAGAGAAGTGATAGATATTTGCTAATAAATCTAGACACTACATTTTTTTTTTTCCATTCTAGGAAAAATAACATAGCTTTTGTTTTATCTCTTTCTACTATTTGACACCTGCACACTTTGTGTTTCTGTAAACAAATGCATACATTTATTTAAATAGAATTCCTTTCCAATTTATGACCCTCTGTGCTGAATTCTTTGGGCATCTTTCTATGCAGGATGCGTTCTCAGGTTTTGCTTTGAGCATTGTTTTATGAGAGCATTGTTCTTGCACACACTATTGCTGCACTTTCATAACCACTCATCTTTATTTCCTTTCCTTTTCATTCCACCAAAACAAAGCCCTGATATATGTTTAGGATAGTCAGTGAGATTTAGAAATTAAGTCCTCTGTTTTTGGTTAAGATTTCCAAACAAAAGTAGATTTTATTTTCTATTGCTTCTGTGTAATTGTGTCTCCTGTGTTGAAAGTTTTAGCTGTCAACCTGAAAAATTAACCCTTTCCTGAACATTGCAAAAAAAAAAAAAAAAAAATAAGTTTATACTTTAATTACATACATGATAATATTGTCATATCTTTCTTTTAAAATATATGCAGGGCCTTTTGTCAAATTCTCCTAAGGTTCTCTTAGTCAGTGGAGAGAGAGGACATAAATGTGCAGAAGGCAACCAACAGATAACACCAGTTCAAGGACCCAGAGGTAGGTTGTTTGTCAGATAATGAATTGTACAGGTGACACAGTGTATTTATTAGTTGTTCAAATCAACTGCAGTTTTTTTTTGTGCAATGCCAGGCAAAATTTCCTTGATGAAATAAAAACTCTGCTGGATAAAAATTGATTTACTTTGGTATCAGCACTCGATCTAGATCCTTTTCAGAACACTTTGTCCAGCTGTTTTATATTAATGTTTGTAATATGTTTTATTACATGTATGTAATATGTTTTAATTAGTCTGCTATGCATTGTCTTCTGGTTTCTGGGGCGTATCCAACAGTGGTCATCAAAAATTCTGCAAATAAACAAACAAATGACAATTACTTTAGATTCAATATTTTGTACTTTTATGTGTAAAATGAATTTCAGACAGACTTATCATTTTTTATTTCCCTTTCTCTTGCCTTTTAGCATATTGGAATAGGTCTGTTTCAATTCAGTGTATGCTCATATGTTTTTTGCTCCATGTTTAGGAGAGTCCAGATACAGCTGAAATAATTTTAAAAGTTATTTTTATTTTCAACAAAAAATCATGGCAAAATTTTCATGGTGTTTTAATTCAAAGCTTGAGGACACAAAATACTGGTTTGCTGTTCCTTGTTATACTGTTAGGTGACTGGGGTAGCAGTAGCAGAGATTGACTGATTTACATGTAATACTCCCAGGGAAGTTGATGAGAAGCTGCCCACAGATCAAGGGCCGTCTGTAGTTCTAAATACATTTACATGACACACGGTGAGAAAACAATACTGCAAAGATTTATACTTGTATTTAGTCCACTGTTTAGCTTGCCACAGGTGCTGTGGTGAATTCCCTAATAGTGAAAAGAAGTTGTATCAGCTATTTGTGAAAAATGGACTTGTCTAAGGAAGAAAAAGAGGGAAGATAATTTGAAATATGGAAGAGAATAGGTGCGTTCATCAACAATGTAAAAACAGCCCTTACCCATGTATAATGAATTAGGATGCCCTTAACTCAAACCAGTTTTTATAAAAATGATGGCCTAGTTCACTACTAAACTGAAGTGAATTAACCTGATACATCGATTTTAATGGAGCTATGGTGATGCAGAGCCGGCAGAAAATTGGCTTGCCACTGTGACATTAGGAGTCAGGGCCTAGAGCCAAATCAGCATTTAATCAGCTAAACTGTAACTGCAGTGGAGCTTAGATGGCTCAGGTCTTCAGACTCATCCACAAAATCTCTGCCTGAGTGCTTAGATTCATGACGTGCCAGTAGACTTGTGGCTAGTAACGTTAATTAGCTCCCTAAAATTTGTATGTATGCAGACATTATTGTTTAAGCTAGATGTAGCAATTTACTCATTTATCTTATGCCTAAAGCCATGAAATCAAGTTGCAAATGTAACTAGAGAGATTTTAAGAAAATAATGGTTTATTTTTGTGAATCAACAATATCCTTCATGGAGTACAAAATTATGAAAACTAAAGATTGCTTTCCAAAAAGGTCCTTTAATCCAACCTTCAAATGGAACAAATGCTCATTTGCACCAGCAGGGAATTTGGCTCATACTGAAGAAACAGTGACCCATTTCTTTGTTTCTAATAGGTTTCATTTATACCTTAAGGGGATGGTGGACATCACTGTTTTCCTTGAAATCCCAGTGAACAAATATTAGAGGAAGTTCAAAAAATAATGCCCTTAGCAAGCAATTAAAAGAAGCACAGCCAATGCTCTACAAAGGTACATGTCCTTGCTATTTCTAAGGAAGGACAAGCTGTTAACAGTCTGAGAGAATTCCTTGATAAACTCAATCCTGAATAATAACTTGAGAAGCCTCTACCACACTCACAATTTATTCATCTCTTATCTTGGTGAGAAGAAGGGAAAATGTTTTACTGTGCACTAGTCAGTTATAAAATGACAAAAACAGAACTATCAGGGGGGTAAGTATCATTTTTATCTGTTGGCTTTGCTTCATTCTGGCCGTCTAAATTGATATGAAAATCAGGTTAATTGCCTTCTGTCCCGGACAGCCTGCCCTGCATGTAGGTGTCGCAAGAAGGATGTGGCTACAAACAGCAGTAGCTGCCACTGTGGAGTGTTTTGGTAGACTATAATATTTGGGCATAAGCCAAGAATTACCCAGAACATTTCTCTGCCCAAGCAGAGAAGCTCTTCACCAAGCTCCCATATTTTCCTAGATAAAATGGAGTATGTATCCACTTCTCATTCCATAGCAGCAGAGATGGGAAGTTTTTGGCACCCATGGTTTATTCTCTGTAGGGGTACTGCTTCAGATTTTCCTTGCATTTCACGTCTCTGTAAAGTGCTGTTGTGACAGCTGACTTGCAATGCTTTGGCATCATTCCTACCAATTGTTCGGGTGTTTTCCCTAGAGTTTTGAAGTCTCATTTTCTCCCCTTTCTACATATGGTATTGCCCATCAGTCCTCTAAGTCAGAACAGTTTGTATTGCTCCAGTTTCCTCTTTTACCATGTTCTCTTGATCTGTGATTTGATTGCTTCTATCTTCTCCTATTTGGTCAACTCCTTATTAGGTATAAAGTGTGTACATTCCCCCTTTTTTTTTTCTTATTAAGTTTTGCTTCCTTCTGATGTTGTAGTATGTAAATGATAACAACACAGAGACATACTGAGGGGAGGCAAGGTTAAGGGAGTCCATACAATACAATGGTATCACATTACAGCACAATGCAAGCAACTCAGAGTACAAGGAAATCCACGCTACAGTACAATATTCACATCTCTCAATTTCACTCCCTGTATTTTTTTACCGTTGTTTTTTTAATGTTGCTGAGATTGTCTGCTTATTGGAGCTCAATGTCAGCTAAAAAGCCAAAATATAAAATGCTTAATTTTCATTCACATCTGCACTAGTGAAATGAGATTGGGAAAAGGGTTTTCAAGGATCTGAGAAGCAGGGCTTTAAAAAGCAACTCCAAGTCAATATGGGGCAAAGGTGCATATGTGGGTTGAAGAAAGGAGAGAGATATTTTTGTTACTAATGCCGAATGAGAGAAAAAAGAATCAGCAGCACTGCCAATACAGCCTGTTAGGTATGTTCTCTATAATAAAATTTGAAAGACATTTCACATTCTACTCCATGGCTTCAAATAACTTAATTACCATTAACTCTCTAACCTTGTTCTAAGGGTAACTTATGGTTCATGAAATTCCTTTGAAAGAAATAATCCTAGAGACTATTTGTATGAGATGGTTCTCAAAGTTTTCCTCTGGCTATTAATTATTATTTAGTTCGCCAATATATATGACATGGCACCACATTTAATTATATTAATTACATGTAATAATTCTGACAAAAAGACATACCATTTCCATTACCTGACAAAGAAGTCACTTCATCTAAGAATGAAAAACTGTAAGGTGAAGGAAAAGGACATCAAAGAAAAATATGGAAAAGATAAGGAAAGTTAGAAAGAAAGTGGTTAGGATGAGGGAGAAAAAATGAAAGGGAACAGCCAAGGACAGAGAATCAGGTCTTGTTTTACGTGACTTCTAAAGCTGTCTTCTTTGTTTAACAATATTTTATTTGTAAAGAACCACGACCGTATGTATCTTGTATCATTACTAGAAGGAATTCTGCTTCCTATGGACAACATTGTTACTGTGTCTTCATGGATGTACTCCAGGCTGGAGTCATTTGGAAGTCTACTGGCTGTTCAACTTTTCTGAACTATAACATTAGCACCAAAATAAGGCAAAAGAATAAATAATGCTATTATAGCACACAGCAGAAGTTTTATATTCTCAGATGTTTTTACTGTAGTTCCAGAATAAATATGATAAATATCATATTACACACTGTTAGGCACTAGGAAGATTTTTTCACAAAATTTTTTGAATACACTTTTAGCACTAACGTTCACCAACAGTCGCCTCATTACCTAACATCTTGTATATGATGAAAAATGTTCGTAGAGATTCAAGAAAATCAGTCTTACAGAATACTATGGTTCTTGTTTTTCAGTAATGATGCAACACAAGATTTGAAATTGTTCTGAGTTGTATACTTTGGGTCTTCAGTTTCCAAGTACTCAGTTGAATTTCACTGCTGCCTTTCCCTACAGCTCTTTTGTTTTCCATGAGACAGCCACTATCAAAATTAGCTGTTGCTTTTTTAGATGGAGGTAAATTTGTATACCTTTACTTCATTTTTATTTACAGCTTTTTCATTTTCAACAATATGATGGAGTTTAATGATACAACTATTCATAACAACTTTCGAGGACATTTACAGTAACATAGACTATATTTGCCTGAAACATACGTTTGATGGTGAAAATGAAATATATGACAAATAGGCATGTGTTTCTTGGAAAAAATAGGACAAATAGGCATCCATTTCCTCTTCTTGTGGAGGAAACAGTGCTTTTACATTTAAAATTCAGGAAAAATGTCAGGTTATGTTCTTGCGACATAGCTGCCTACACTGGGGTCTCCAAGACAACCTCCTCCAAGAAGTAGTGAGTGTGGCTGGTATGGTCCTCTCCAAAGAATGACCTGGGTCCTTTGAAAGTTGGCGGCCTGTCCTCTCTCATGTTGATCTAGGCCTAGAATGATATGGAATTTTATTTTTCATAATCTCCAGCTCTCCTTTTGGACTTTGATAAAGGGAACCTGAAAACCTACCACAACACCAGACATAAGCCCAGATTTTGGTAGAAGCAGCAGGGGTGGGTGCCTACTGCACAGGGCCACTAGAGTCCTAAACAAGAGAGATAGAGAGAAAAAAATAAGCTCCTTAGATAAGCTGTGTGGTTTTTTTTTTTGTATATGGAGCCAGGTTTTGGCAGTCTTATGCCGTAAGTAGCATGCATCATTTATTGCTGCCTTGAGTCTCGACAATAGACATTTTGAAATACGGACCAGAAAGAAAAGGATAATCCAAGAAGAGAACATCTAGTTCTGTGTCAACAGCTTGTTTTGCTGCTACGCAGAGCTATGCACAGTCTAGCTACAGCAGGTGAAAGAAAAAATTGTAATCACGTTTAACAGGAACATTTGCTAGTAACCATCAGGAAATGCTGGGAAGTGTAAGGAAGTGCATTTAACATAATTTTTGAATAATGTCTGTGGCTGATGCCTGACCAGGGTTTGGGGAATTTTCTACCAATAGGTAGGTAGCAGTCACTAAACACATGAAGTGTGGGAGACTGCATCCCCTGTACTCCTGGGATTCTCAAACTGCCCTCAGCTGCAAGCACCCAGAGGGAGATAACTTATGACACTCACTACAGTCACTTCGTCACAGTGGGTCTCCCTATGACTGCACAATGTGGAAGTTAGTTTCACAGGATAACCTTGCTTAACATTGCTGCTATAGTAAAAGTTTTCATGGGGAATGGGCCTGAGTTACTTTCTTCCCTTGACTCTGTTAGCACACTTCTGCAGCAACCATGACTTACACTATTTTTTTTTCTCAGTGCTCACAACTGCTTTAGTAGAGCTAAAATTGACAGTGAGACCATCACAGTCTTCACAGAATCACAGAATCCTTTAGGTTGGAAGAGACCTTCAAGATCACCTAGTCCAACCTATGACCTAACACTAACAAGTCTTACAGCAGGTTGTAGATAAAAATAGCAAAAATATTTAAAATATCAGATCTGTTTTTTTTTCTTTTTTTCTTGATTGTTACCTGTATTTTAATTTGGCAGAGGCTCTTGAGTAAAAAACTGCAGCTGTCTTAATAAGGACAACATATGTGATTCTTCTTCGATAACCTCTGACAGTATCTTCCAGCCCTCACCTTCAGTGACTTCATTCATCCAATCCGCACCTGCTCTGGAACAAAAACATGTTGAGAACTATGACAGACCCTGATGTGGTATTAGAGATATAGTTGCCTACCATCTCTTTGGAGTACTGAAGTTCAGTGTTGAATCTGATGGCAGTAGATCTAAAAGGTTTTGGACAGCACAATGCTTTCACTAAGAGTTTTGTGAATAAGAGTGTGAAAACCAACTTTGAGCACTGACAAAAATGTCTAATAGACATAATAATAAAAGAAAACATTGAAACTGATGAATTTGGAAAAATAAAATCACTGGGTTTCTCTTCATTGCATGCTGTCGTAGCTGCTGCAAAGGAGTAGATAAGAAGGAAGCCTGAAGATATTATTTGATATTGAAATAATCAACCTATTTCTGTGGGATTTTCACATTACCAAAACTGAAAACATGCAGCGTATTTTCCACCTTTGTTTGAGAATTTGAAATATACTTTTGGCAGTTCTTCTTTGGGAATTAATACTGGGTTTTCTTATTTCTTTTTTTTTTTCCTACAGTTTTTCTTTCTTTCTTTCTTTCTTTTCTTTTTTTTTTTTTTTAAATCAACTTAACTTTATATTGAACAGGAGCTCTAATCCATTTTCTGTTCTTTCATTGCTAAGTTAAGGTGGTGAAATATTAATAATTGGTTAGAGGGGTCCCAGAATAGTAATTAGCTGTTGTTAAACACCATTTCATTTAATGCTCTTCCTTTTGTGTTGTTGTGAAACTTGGTTGTGTTTAGTGATGTGATATTAATAGTTAAAAATTTCTGAAAGCAAATTATGCAAATGGAATTAAATTTGTAAGGAGATGCTTTAAGTTCAAATACTGATATCTGTCTCCTATTCCTGTTTCAACAACTGGGAATCAAGAGCCAGAATATTTTCAGTATCCACACTCTCTTAGTGTAGTTTTAGCATAAAATTTGAGCTTATGAAATTATGACACCTGTGTCAACCCTCCATCTACCTATTTCTAAAAGGATTGTCCCTCAAGCGGAAAGGCACTTTCAAACATCATTGTTTATCCGGACTGATTACCTTTAGAAAGAAAATACGTTCTCTGTTAATAAAAAACTCTGCCACTAGCCCCTGACAACTGATAACTGTACAGAGGATAATTTCTTTATGTTGTCTATAGGAACTTTTAACTCACTGTCTCCTAAAGAAATTTGAATTGATTTCAAGTGCCAATATTTCTTTGCTGCAGATTTCCTAGGTGTATTTTCTTTTCTTCTTTACACCAAATGGCAAGGAGACGTCTGCACTGAACCTTTGCCTGTGTATCTGGCCAGCCCTGCTAGATGGCCAGCAGGGACAAGGCTGAAAAAAAAGGTAATTCTGTATTCCTCTGGTTGTACATCTGTGGGCAGCTTATTTGTCCCCTGCCATAAATCAGAACAATGTCAAGGGTACCTTCACTCACAGCTGCCTGGAAAGATGGTGAACTGCTTTGGAAGTCAGGGACAACGAGGGTCCAGCACAATTTTCTTTCCATATTCTCTTCTCTCAAATACTGTGTATTTTGGGGGGGGGGGTTGTTCGTTCGTTTGTTTGTTTGTTTTTGAAGGATCCATGTCAGATGGTTTTCAAGTTGGCTACATTAGCTCTACTGTGATCACACCCGCTGTTACTAGGATCGTATCTGTGCTGCAAAATACCGTGGTTATGGCCTAGCTCCACTTTCTATTTCCTTCCATTTTTCTAAATGAGCCTCTTGTTCTCTTTATCTCTTATTGATATTAAGCCTTTTGTGTTTCACCATCCAGTGGTGGAATGTCTTACTCCAGCAAACAAATTTGTGCTAGTCTTCCCCTCACTAGCACAGGTAGCAGTGGCATAATCTTTGGCTCATACTGACACCCAGTGACTCCGGCTGGGTTTTATAACATGCTCACGGTCATATCAAGTTTTGTTGTGGTGGTTACTCTGAGCTTGCTAAATCATAGTTAGTTCAGCTTTGTCTATCATGCTGCAATAAGTTTCAGTAAATAAGCTTCAGTAAATGCACTGACAACCAAGCCTTGGGCTACTGTATCTTGTGTATCAATTACCCTTATCCAATGTGTCCAGTTGCATTTTTGTGCAGCAGTTTTTGGTGAATCTTGAAAACTCTGTGACCAAAAGCATCACACAACAAGTCAGTTCTCATGTTTTTGTACTTTTTCTCTGAGCTGGCATAGCTTTTTTTTCAACTCTGACATGGCTGTGGGGAGGTGATTTATCTTTAGCCTTCCTGCTCATTTATTTTTTTCTCAGTAGTCTGTTGTAAATTACATTAATACATCAATTTAACACATCTTTTTTCAGTGGTCACGTGACATAGGCCAGCAAAGGAGTTTACATAATGCTCAAATTTTTTTTTTAAATGTATAACATTATATATTTTTGAGTCTGCAAAACAGTGCTGATGAAATTAGGAGACTAGCTCCTCTCATGGACCAGGAAGAAACAATCACAAGGACTAAAAAGTTCAAATAAACTCTAATGCAAATCTAGCCAGAGACGGTTCAGATACTGTGTAGGAATAAGCTTTGTTGATTTATTTCATTAAGCCTTAATCAGAATCCTGAAATATACAACCTAAACACAAACAATCAAACATAAAAAATGAAATGAATAAAATAAAATAAAATAAATAAACACAAAATCAAAACCAAACCAACCAAACAACAACAAAAAAAATCAAATAGTTTATACATACTGTTTTTCAGGTTTGGGATATGAGATATTAGGGAAGGGATTTGGTAGTCACAAGCATGAAATATGTAAATTTGAAATATAGATCTGCCTCTCTGCATGTAAAAAATAGAATTTTCTGTGAGAGATAGATATTTAAATGGTAAACCAGAAACTGGGATCATGACTGGGGATGCAGATTTAAATCACTTGTTCCCAGGACTTCAGGGTAGGATTTGACATTATCTAATGCAACACATCTGTTAGCAGATTGGAAATCAAAGTGTAACAATTTGAGCTGATAGTAAAGTAGACAGTACAAATAAAAGAGAGAAAATAGACATCACTCACAGTCAACAGAGACAAGGACAAAAATTCCAGATTAATGCCACAAATCAAATAAGCTGAACTCCTCCAAAGCTGCCAGACAAAAAACTTATTGTCAAAATACTGTATAAAAACTTGAATAGAAAACCTCAAAAAGTAATTCTCTGAAGGAAGCTTATAGATTTACAAATTATATCAAAATATAATTTTCCTGCAATTTTAGAATCTAAACAACATTGAACTCCCATGTTTGGAAAGGAAAGCAACAGTTTTAAAACTTCAGATTTGCAAAGAGCTAGATGTTACTGTATCTTTCTGTAGGTGCACAAGAAGTGAGAAGAGAATTATGTGGAGTTACCTTGGAGGTGCAGAGCAAGGATTCAGAGTGCTGGATGGGATTGACTTATTTTTCACCAAAGAAGGTGTGAGATGACAAAAGGCCAGAGAAAGGTGTTCCTCAGAGAGGCGAGATCTGCAATGCAGTTAAGATTTATTTTGTCTTTGCTAATAGCTCCAACCAAAACCACAGTTTTGAACATTTCAGAATGACTTTAGAATTCAAGTGAATTTAACAAATAAGAGGTTAACAAGGGGGTTCCACCTTTCTGGTTGGAGTGAAGAGGGGAAATCTTAAATTCTGCAGGAAAAAGACATTCCCCTTTTATCCCACACCTCAGTTTAGTTACTCAGTGGAGGAACACATTCAGTTTTCTTCTGAGACAGTGGGTACTTAAATACACAAGCCTTCCACCTACCCAGACAGCGGCCCAACCACCAAGCTTTTTTGAGTCTGGCTGGCTGAGTGGCAGATGGTAACCCATGTGTTTTATCTTCCACATTAACACTTGATCCAGTAGGATAAAGAAAATGTCTCTCTATTGTAATGACTGTGTAAACATTTTACATAAAGTACAACGATGTCAACAGGATGGAAAAAGAAGGGTGAAAGTGGAAGGAAACCACCTATGAGTTACCACATTACCTTTTTCTTGGAAAATGAAAAATATGCATTCATGTCTTGTGAAACAAATTACTCCTTCTGTAGATGTGTACACAAAGTGAAGGTTTATTGCATAAAGGAGAAATAACTTCATCTCCTTCTTCTCTTTAAGCATTTTTTTAATCTAGGTGATTGATTTTCTTGCTTTTTCTCCCAGTATCCAAGAGAAAAGTGCCGTGTGTCAAATCATTTCACCAATACAGATCAGTTCGTTTTTCTTTTTAGTGAGAACAATTGTTTTTTAGTTTTTCTGATGCCTTGCTTTGCCTTCCCATTGAAAATAGGGTAACAGAATGGGGACCTTGCATTAGCAAAAGCCATCTAGTTTTGGAAAAAATGTCTAATTTGTTTTTAAACCTTTTTTTTTTACAGACCCTCAAACTAAATATAATGAATTAAAGAGTAATAATATTCTTAACCTTTTTTTTTTTTTT
>VXAA01002346.1:1601733-1623879 GCA_013399115.1 Anseranas semipalmata
TTTGCCTCTCGTTATACTGTTGATACAAGCCCAAACTTCCCACGGATTTTTCTGGAAGTTCAGTACTCAATCTGATTAAAAACTGGATAAGTTTATTTCCTCTTGATTTATTTATATATTTAGCTAGCAAAATATTAATAAACAAACAAATTAATATAGTGAATTTAAATATGGTGTAGTAATATATGAATATATCATTTACTTTGCAGAGGGAAATTCATAATGAAAAATGCAAATAACAACATTGTTTACAAATCAGTATTAACTTTTTATTACCTTAAAATAGGGTAATTGGGTGACAGTATTTTAAAATATGTTTTGGGGAAAAGGTGCTTATTAATATGCTGTAGTTTAATGTTTGACTTCTGACATTTCTCTAGAAAATGCAATTAGAATGTTTCAAAATGTTTAATTACAGTGCTTGCCTTGATCTGTGGTTTGTGATGCATGCACAGATTTTTAACTTGTAATATGAAGAAGTCTTCAGCAACCTCTGCTTTCTCTGATACTTTATGAAAGTTTTTCCTGAGATCTTTTCCATTCTCCTATACTATGACATTAATCTATGAAATTATGTCTCTCTAAAGGTACAGCTAATGTGCCTTAATGCTATATTTAATGAAGGAAAAAAACAGAAGAGATTAAAGTATTAGAAAATGTAGCTGTTGACTATTAGTATGATTAAAGCTACTCTTTTTCTTTCCTTTTTATTTATTTATTTTTCCCCTCAGAGTTAACAGAGTGGTCTATCATATGACAAAAATTTAGATGTAATAAATTTTTTACTTCTTATTTCAATTTTAATATGGTATGTGAAGGAGAGCCTCCCAGTGGAAAGTGAACAGTGGGAAAGGAATTTCATTTGGGGAGTAAACATCTTTTTTTTTTTTTTGACACTGAGACCTGATTTAAATCCATCTGTAGTCCATCTGGTCCCAAGCACAAGGCAATGCTGAATGGATTGCAGGTTTATCTAGAAAGAAGGCTAAATAAGAGGGGAAGTGGTTTTGTAACTGCTGCAGTTGAAGTAGTCAGTGATAAGGTCAGTAAGGCTTATTGGACAATTAGCACTTTCTTAACATCGAAAAAGCTTAAAAATATTCAGGTTGCTATGGTTCTGGATCACTCAATCTTCCAGTTTTATTGGTAATCTAACTTTCATATAGACAATGCTAAATATATTTCTATCACATCTTTTTTTTTTGTTTGTCTAGAAACAGTAAATTTTCTCTGGAATCTTTCTGATCCTTGTGCAGAAGTGGATATATTTATGATGTCTGGCAGCATTCTGGAGGGTTTGCTGACTTGAAAAAAAAAGCAATTTTCCAAGAGTTTTGTTTCTTGTATTTTGAAATTCCTTTATTATACAGGAGATTAGTGGCCAAGGTGCAGAACTGGTACATTGACATTAGCTATTTAGGGTTCTAGAGAGGTCCTTCTAGGTGTAGATTTGCCTTGCATTTACGCATTCATTATTATGGTACTCTCTGAAACACATCATCAGTGACATCAAGGTGATTTATTTCCTGGTGGAACAAAAGCTGAAGCCACGTACCAGTGCTCCAGCTAGAGATCCCCTCTTGAAATGCAGATGCAAGATCCTCCAGAACCTCTGCACATGTGTGACACCTGTGGTTGGCAAGTGGCAATATATGTGAGTGTTACAGCTCATTAAGACAATATAAACTTGTGGTCCAGGAACCATAAAAGCAGCATATTAAACCATACTCCCTCACTCTTTGCTCTCTGTCAGTTGGTAAGGCAAAAACATCCATTAACTGCTGTGTTACATCTAGCACATATTTCGTTGTTCAAACCCAAAACAACCTCTGGAATCTTTAAAAGATGTCTTCACAAAAATGTGATACAACTGATACAAACAAAACCACTGACCTACTCTTTTAAAATATAGACTTGGATAATTCTCTGTATCTTGAACACTAAGAAGGAAAATCAAAGCAAGTACAAAAGAGTGAGATGAATTTGTCAACCAAGCTTCTTTTTAAAATAAAGACGTACAATAACATCCACAATATAAATTAGTTAGCACAATAGTCAAAACTTTTTAGAAATTATGTCATTTGATGTCAGACACAGGAACTGGGCAGAAGAAGCAGCTAGGATTTGTTTCTTTTTTTACCTATCATACTATACAAAAATCCATCAGTCTTCTGATGTTAGTGATGTTGTAGTGACAGAAGAAGGGAAAGACCACAATCCTGTAACTGAATTTCAGGAGTTGAGCAGCTACAAATATATGTAGGCTCAAATAAAGCAGATGTACTGAGTTGCAATGAATGTGTTTCACTGAACAACTTTAACAAAAAGGGATATGACAGAAAGCTTATGCAGTGAGGTTTGCTGTATGCCTGCCTATTATCAGTCTCTCATTTTTATGAACTGAACTGATTTACAGAGTTCAAGCTTCTATCATTCATGAATAGAATAGGTAAGAGATGAACCATGCTGACAACACTTCTCCATAATAGATGATAAAAAGTGCGAATAGAGTAGAATGTTGTCTAGTAAAATAATAACTCTTCCAGATGGGGTTAATTATCTATCTTCATGATACAGATAAATGGTCTTCAAGCAGACTTTCTTGAGTTTCAAAGTCATAATCTCAGGGAAATATGTATCTTTTCTATAGTTTTTGTATACAAAAGGAATCAAAAGAGTTAGAGAGCTGTAAACAGGTTTTCAATGTTACTCATTCTTCTTTGGAAATATTCAGCCTAACTTTAATGAATAACAAATGCACACCTTGTAATTAAGCCCTGGTCTGAGGTCATATCATATAATAAGTGATGTCATTTCAAGACCAAGTAAGCCTCATTAAAAGGTAGCCAAATCTTCCAAGCTTTCGTGTTTCTGTACAAATGTCAAAAGCGCTATTTGTTATCTTTCCTAATCTCCTACTTTTAGGTGGAATTGAAGAGCATATTTAAACAGGATGAAGCATAATAATATGATCTTCAGGAAAAAAAGAAATAGGTCAGTGGGAAATGTAGAATTGAGAAGTGAAGATTATGTTGGTTGCCATCAGATCATTAATGGCACTTGCGGATCTAATCAGACCTCTAAATGAGGAGTGTAGAGGAGCAGAAATAACCCCACCCCATCTTACTGTTTCCTCTGACCTGCACATTTCATTATCGTTTTATCTGAACTGAATGTTATGTACCCATCTCTGCTACTGATATTAAGGTCTTTGAATAGGAATGCTTGTCACAACAAAGGGAAAGAGCTGGCTGTAAACATGACATTAGAAATGACATGGCCTCTAGGTTTCTTTTAAAAAAGTTTTTAGTAGTTCTGGGTTGCACAAGTGGGATAGGGCAAGAAAAATCTTGATGGGGTACCCAGAGGTCAGAAAAAGAATTGCTTAATGTTAGCATCTGAGAAAATGTGAAAAGCAAGGAACAAAGCCAACTATCATCCATGAAGAACAAAGTCATCTATGGCACTGTCATAAGAAGCCACTGATACATACATTTGAATGAACACCTGAACGTCATCCATTGCAGATAGAAATTCATAAACAGTGAAGCAAGTGTAGTCTTGGTATTTTACACAAATTTGTGTAACCAGATTAACTAGCAAAATGAAATCTCTGGTAGAAAGATTATCTGCAAGTCTATGGCTCCATATTAGATTATGCTATACACCGTGTAAGAAGCTTTTCCTCTAGAAATTGCTAAAGAGTTCACATGCATCATTGACTTCGCACTTGATAACAGAATGTGGTTGGCAAATACTAATCTAATTTGCTGATTTCAGAATGGAGAAGCTAAGTGCTTTTCTCAATGTCATAGAGTTCAGTCATGTTAGCAGTGTAAAGAACAGAAGCTACAACTTCTGACTTCAGTCTCTGTTCTTTAAGTTTCAAACTGCTACCTTTCATTCACCTCTCACCTATTTGCTGATGACAAAAGGAAAAGTGTCGCCAGTAAGGTGCACATTAACTCATGATGAATTCATTTATATGGTTTCTGTATTGTTAATATTTCCTAAAGAATGGCTATGTAACAATAGCAAAAGCAGGATATTGTTTGTGTGTCAGGAGCAGGATATTGCTTGTGTAAAGCAAGCTCTATAGTGTAGAAATAAGTGTATATAGGCGTATAGAAATAGTCTCTGGTCAAGGGACACACGTGCAGAATTTTGTAGATACTTACAATATAATATCTGCAAAAAAATAGGTGCACACATGCAGATATTTAGATTTTGGAATTGTTAGCTCAATTTGGTTCCAGAAGACAGGGGATGCCTTTACAAATTTTAATGAAACATATTAGGAAACATTTAGGAGGCTGTAGTGAGGTGGGGATTGGTCTATTCTCCCACGCGCCTGGTGATAGGACAAGTGGGAATGGGCTAAAGTTGCACCAGGGAAGGCTTAGGTTGGATATTAGGAAAAACTTCTTTACTGAAAGGGTTGTTAGGCACTGGAATAGGCTGCCCAGGGAAGTGGTTGAGTCACCATCCCTGGAGGTATTCAAAAGACATTTAGATGTAGAGCTTAGTGATAACGTTTAGTGGAGGACTTGGTGGTGTTAGGTCATAGGTTGGATCTTGGAGGTCTCTTCCAACCTAAATGATTCTGTGATTCTGTGATTCTGTGATATTAAAATTTTCAAATTGTATTTATGCAACTGATCATTTCTCTGAAGAAATAAATTATTACCATGCATTGTACTCTGCCATTGTGATTCCTAGGTATTTCAAATAAGAAATCCTAAATGTTCACATTCTGATTAGGTTATCTTTTTAAACCATAACCACATATGTGGAAAATTTGCTATCCCATTGCAGGTATAGGTCCCATAGTGGTAGATGATGTTCTCTATTTTGGATTTGAAAGCTTGTTTCAAAAATATATAGTTGTAAGAGCTGGAATGTGATTGAGCTCTCAGTGAAGTCGCTGTTTTCTTTGTACAGATTGATGCTGTCTAAGATTACACAGAAAAAAATGTAAAACTTTCATTTCTCCTTCACACAGGAAATTTTCATATGGGCATAGGACAGCTGAGGGTTTCTTTTGCCACAAGTGCTGTGAGTGTCAGGAATGGGGATTCGACAGAAAAGAGGTCAATACATCCAGTACTGGATATGAGCATTTACGTACCTGGAGCATTTTAGTTCCCATGTCTTTGATGCAGAATTCAAAATGCAAGCTTTCAAGTCCAAAGAAAGAGGTATTTGTGATCTCTTTTCAGGAAACTGCCATAACAAGCAAACTGTGGGACATTCAAGGTAGGTGCAGCCTCTGTGATTTGATTCTGATGACAACCTCTTGGTAAGTTTCTAGTCTTACACTCATGTGTGTTTGCGACTGTGATTCTGGATTTTAGAAATTTTTTGTAAAATTAATAGGGAAGTTATTAAACAAAAAATCTGCAAGAAACATTGGAAAATTAAAGAGGAAGAAATAAGGAGAACAACATGACTAGAATGATTCTACCAGACCATACTAATGAGTGTCAGGTTATTCTGGGTATATTCATGTTTAGTGAGTAGACTGTAACTCAGAAGCCAGAAGCAAGATGGTATAATTTTAAGCTCTTTTTCATTGCCTTGGATTCCTTTACATAGCCTAGGACTGATCTGTTGGAGAAACTGTCTTAAGTGGATGAAATATAGGTATGAAAGATGTAGAAGAAAGTGCTTCAGGTAAGAAGTTGGCCTTTCAGCTCCCTGGTTATATCTAGATAAATTGCTTCACACAATAGTAGAACGACTCTGTGGTGCCTCAGCTTATACCAATCACAGCTGTAGATATTGCTTGTATAAACTTACCTGAATTTAATAATTTGTCTATTGAAAATACTGCAGCCATAGCAGCACCTATCTCAGTATGAGGTAAACATCCAGTTACATACCCAGCTTTGTAACCTTTCTTGGGTTTTGTGCAGCCATCACTGTACTGTGAAGAGATGAGCTAAAGTAAAGCTCTATAGGTGCTACACTACTTGTGGTACAGATGTTCTCACAATGATATTAAGAACATGTGTTTGATTGCTTTATAATGACTGGTGTTCTTTTACCTCTTGCTCCTGGTACTACTGTAGTCCATAAGTGCAGTGCCTTTCCTCTCCATCTTCAGTCTAGAGCTGACGCTCTTGCACTGAATAGTCATCTACTCTTCTGCTCCCTGATTTACACCAGGTGCTGGGCTATCATTTTCTGTTACCAGGAGCCTGGCAGGCTTTCACTGTATGAGAATGAGTTTCTGTTCTTTAGAGTATCATTGAAATTTGGAGTAAAACATTTGATTGTAGAGTAGCATGCCTAGGTTATACTTGCATAAAAAAAAAAAGAAAAGAAGAAGAAGAAGAAGAAGAAGAAGAAGAAGAAGAAATAATAATCTGATTCCTAAAACTTCTTATAAGCTATTTCTGTGGACAATCACCTGCTTCTAAATTCAAAGCTTCTCTGAAGAAAATCTGTTCCAAGGGGGTGGCTGTTACCATATTAACACTGGATAAAATCTTACATTTCTGGTGTAAGGTTAGAATGAAAGAGTGAACAGCCCAGCAACATGCTGGGTCATCTTTGTGTGAAGTTGTGTGGAGGACAAATCTTTTCATTAACATAAAATTGTCCTTAATAATCTTGATGGGAGGTTTTCTAGGTTCTCATGAAACAGATGGGAAAATAATGGAGCTGAGTAAATGGAGTTCAAGTGTAAGGTTATAAGAAACATAAAATTAATTCATCCACTTTCTGGGTTAATTGTAAGGCTTTAGCATAGCTCTGAAGCTAATGGGCCAAATTATTTTTTAATGTGAGTAGAAATAAGTTTGAAACAATATGAAAGGTAGTTGCCTCAACATCTACATGACACTGCAGGGTAAGTCCAAATAACTTACATAGAAAAATACTGTGCAAAATCAAGATATGGGGAGGAAAAAGGTACCTGTCCTGGGAAAACAGGGAATCTTCCACCCTCAGGCTGTAAATTCAGCAATTTCACAAAGAGTAAGTTGTATTTTTAAATCCCTCTGCACACCCACCCCCTTCAAGAAGTACAATCTTAAAGCTGTGGTGATAAATTACTTAGTATTTTATTCCATACTATATTATTGACTCAGTGGTATATGTGTTCTTAGCAATGTACAAACAAGTAAGAGGAAACAGAGGTTACCCTAAGGACTGTGCAATGTAGGACAGACACAAGCAAAGCGGCTCAGGCACATTAAAAACTGACTAACAGCACATACTCAAGGTGGTGAGGTCGATATGGGAGTTTTTACAGAGGTTAAATTTGAAAGGCTTTGCAGGGGGAAAATACTTTAAGGAGGGATTTGGGGGAGATGGATGGACTAGATAATATAGTAGAGACAGGTAGACAGGTCTGCAGGGACCTGATCCAGTCCTGCAGTAAATGAACCTATAAAGTGCTATGAGTTTCAGGCATGGGTGTTCAACAGGGCAATAATGCAAGAGCCTATAAAGGCACAATGCCAGAGAAGCAGAAAGGAAATTTGGGCTATAGATAAAGTACCAGAAGAACAATGATGAGGCAAATATGAAGGAATAGGATAAATGGTAAGGACATTCCAGAGGTCTTAAAATCCAATTAAATATGGCTACAATACCAAGTGTAAACTCTGGGCTCTTGGTTTTCTCTGTTAACATGAAACATAATAAAGAGAGATGAAAATGACAAAACGTGATGCATTTTGATGGGAAAGAAACATTCTTTTCATCAACCTTTCATCTGTATTTCTCTTCATGCACTCAGCAATGAAGCTAAATGGAATATTAAGGTTCATCCTACTATACATATTTTTCATCTTTTTTTTCTAGGCTATGTTAGTATAAAGCTGTCCTAAGCCCATTTACTAATCATCTGTTAATAACCTTGTGACATCAGTTAACCAAACCTTTTCAGAAATGCTTCTTTTTCCTGACAAAAATAAATAAATAAATAAATCTTTGCTTTCTTGTACTTAAATAACATTCTTTATTCAAGCTGTTTAAATTTAATCAGATAAATTTCTCATTCCCATTTAATTTTGAGGCTTCAGAAATTCACCATTACTACAAGATTTGATAGCAAAAGCCAACACATAACTACTGGTAGGTATTATTCAGAATAATACTTGTTTAAAGAGATGAGACCAACCTTCTTCAAAAAATGAACATATATCTACATTCAAACCAGCTGTCCAAGCAAAATTCAGACCTGACTAAAATAAGAATGAAGTAGAAAAACTAAAGCTAACTAAAAATGCCATGTTTTAGGAAGTAGCATTATTTCTTAACATGGAAGAAAGGGATGCAGATTTACACCACTAACTAACTCAGTGGGAGTTTAGACACCCTTCCCATCACCTGGAAATTCCAGGAGAATAAGCTGCCAAAATCAACTGGCATAGGATGCATGGCTCCAAGAGAATGCCAATGTGAGACACACTTGCTGGAGGCTGTGCTGACCCCATTGTTGGTGGTTAAACCCCAGTCCTGAAATACCACAGTGCATCCTTGTCCTTATGTTGAACTCTCTTTTGTCCTTTTACTTCTTTTTTCCAAAATACTTTTTTTTTTTTTTTTTTTAATATGGGAGAAAAAGAAACAAATAGATATGCCTGCTTTGTTTTCCAGTGTAGAAAAGACAGCATCGGTGAGGCTGATAACAGTCTGAGTCAGAGTTTAGCAAACACTTAACTCTTGAGTTTTAAGTATGCTAGAGTAAAGACAGGGGTGTGTAGTTGGGTGTCTTGGATTATCCAGATTTAATAATAGACATTTTGACACTTTTGGGAAGTACTACCTCAAAGTCTCAGTCTCTATTGTCTTCGCTGCTGCCAAAACGGCAAAGAACATTTGCCATTCTGCAGCTGCTTGGTGGGTTATTTCTTTTTGCCTCTTGAGACTCAAAGCTGGTGAAGAAGTTGTCACCCTGGCCTGTGTCAGCACTCTTCTAGGCAGTGCTCAGACATGTTTTGTATGTCAGTTGCATCTTTGCGAATGCTGTAGATTTCAGATTTACTTTGCTCCGGCTGTTGCCTGTTTCCACAGCCAAAATCAGTGGAAGTGACAGAAGCCTGAACACTACTTCCATAAATGATGGTGGCTGCCACTGCGTTGTCATTACAGGTTGGAAAGAAAGAAAGTTCTTGCTCTAAAAGTGACACAGACTTCAGATTTAGTACAGCCCAAAAGGCAGTGCTGAATCTTTCTCTCTCTTACTGTGATAGAGATTGTAAAGTTAAGTGAGACATTGGAATGAGATCTTCTGTAGGGCTTGACACTCCCCTTAGCTCTTTCCCATGTGTAAGGGCTTTCAGAATATCCTGTTCCTTGCCCTAATTACAAACTGAGAAGGGATGAAACCTTCTTTAAAGTTGTTTGTTTAGTTTAACAATCTAGATATTTTGCATTCTTCCTGAATTAGGAACTGTGAGCTGTGGCATCCACCTCCTTTCCATGTGATCTCCCCTCCTCTCTCTGCTCATTATAATTTGTGGACCAGGAATGGTTCATATTAAACACCTGTTAATAGTACTAATAGCCACTTAAAGGAAGCCACTGAGGAGCTGCTAACCAAAAAGCCTCTATGGCATTCTGTGTGTGAGCCACAGCTAGAGCATTCATGGTTCTCAAGGTATTGAGGGGACTCCAAATAGCAAAAATTTTCTGGAATCTCCTCCAACATTAGCAGAGTTCAGCAATCATGGACCACATGACAGTCCTAGCTAATTTTACACTAAAGGCAGCTCAAATACATTGGTGACTGAGCCATGTATCATCCAAATCCTTCCCTGAGCCCCTAAGAAAGCAACAGAAGAAGCAATTGACTACACACCAAATGGTGAAGATCAACATTCTGCTTTCACTTAGGTAAATGAACTTTGGCTCTGTTTTCTTAAACACCGTGGGAACACATACAGCTGAAATATTGCTTTTGTCAATTCCTTTGAATTTTCTATTAAATCTTTTACTGATATAGTCAATGTCCTAAAGAGAAAAAAGTATGCAACAAGAACATGGTTAGGTAATTTTTTAGGATTTTTTTTTCTCACTTCTTTTTTTCTGTCTAATTTCTTCTTCTAATTACTTAATGACCTGCTGTCTTTTTTTTTCATTATTGTCTTTGAAAAGTCAGTCATGATACTAACTAGTTAGCCAAATAAAAATATGATGACATCAATTTGTGCTGTTATAAGCTGTTCTTAAACATGAATTCCTTTAGTAAAAGCAACACATAACATTAGTAAAGTACATCTGATTCCTGTGAGCCTGTATTTTATCCACTGTTCTTAGCAACTTTTTCAAGAACATTCTTGCAGTTAGGCAATGAGCTTTGAGATAACCCCATTGGGACAGATTCATTGGGAAAGTGGAATGGGATGGTCAAAACCCTTTCTTTTTCTGAACTGTTCTCTCTGCAAGAAGTGTTTTCCTGCTGATGAATGAGCCACACAGTTTAATAACAAACTTTGTAGATGCTGTGATACCAGAAAGAAGTCCGGGCTGTCTGTAAAGGAACTTACATGCCTCTGCCTTGGCAGAGGGCAGTTGAAGCAGTCTCAAACTGCCTTTCCTAATAAAATATAAAGGATTGCATGAGAGAAAAAAAATCTATTTTTTTTCTTGGCCTGTGGACTAGATTATTAAAAGTAAAATCCATGGGAATTAAGAATCTCAGTATTTTTTGTACTCTCAGAGGAGTTACCATCTGTGGAGACTTAAACACCTTAACAAAACAGACTCTAACTTTTTAGTCCATAGCCCATTGACTGGGGCAAACACTGAAAAGGGGTAACCTGTATGATATAATAATGATGATAACAATTTCTGTTACCACTGTTTGTGCTATTTTGTAGCACCCGGATCTGTTGTGCCAAGGTCTGTAAAAATCACACAGGGCAAGAGTAATACAACATCTGCACCAGCAGATTTACGTGTTTGTGCCTAGGATAATATTGTTATCCTGCTTGATAGTAGGGTTCAAAACAAGTGCAGTCAACATTAATAAATTCTGGATAAACATCTGGCAGGTTATCTCTGTGTCTCTGTTATACACAAACATTTTTAAATGCTGACCTGAAGTGTTCAATTCAGGCCATACCTAGATATATGAGAACTTTTTTATCTACTTTTAAAACCTCCAAACACAGGAAGTGAGTTTCAAGCCATTTCATAAATCAAATCAAATAGACACTTAGCACTCTGTGATACCATCTGGCTACTATATAATTTAAGAGAGAATCGAAAACTGTCTGATGATAATACTGTAGGGAAAAATAATTAGTGTGAATTTTCTTTTCTGCCTTCCCAGAGACCTGTGATCTCTGCGTAGCAGATGAGAAAGTTTCTGAAGAAAGCCCTCAAAAGGAAATTAGTTCTGTTTATTGTCAGAAACCCTCAGTGCAGACCTTTGTGTCAACACATGTTCTTCTAGTTTAGTGGCTACAATAACAGGGAGATGGAGAGGAAGGGAGAGGAGGGAGGCTAAATACATAGGATCCTCTTTTGTATACATCTTCTAGTTAATGAGAAGGCAATAGGAAATCTGATTTGGAGACAAAGTTTTGTGGCTGGAGGAAAAGTATCTATGAATATGTAAGCAAGCCTTATCTTCTGCTAAACTTGCATGCACAGACTCTCAAGTTGAAGCACCTTTCAGGCTGAATGTGCAGATGAGATGAGGTTCTGTTTGTGTGGAGCAGAGGAAGCAGATCACACCTAAGAGACAGCTAATGTACATTTTTGCCAATAGTTAGAGACGTGCAAGTACAGACTGAGATTTACTTCAAACTTGATGAATTTATATGCGTTATTTTAAGATTTCTGTAGCTCTAACAAATGGAACATTATGAAGTCGATGAATTTTCCTCGGTCCATAGTTGTAGGGTACTAAACCACATCCGTTTCCTTTTTTAATATTCTTATGTTTTCCATTAGTCTCTTTTTGGAAAAGATTGATCTATTTTGGCTGAATTATTCCCACAAAATTCTTCATGAGGAAGCTATAGCTAAGTAAGATAATGTAACTGGAAAAGGGCCTTTTACTGAGACATGTCAAATCACCTTATATATATTAAAAGATGCTGAACACCTTTAACACTAATAATATTATTTAAGCCAGGTAACACCCAGTAAAAAGATATTGCTTCACTTACTTCACACAAATTACCTACTTACAGAAGATTTACTATTGGTATTTCCCATATTTTATTAAACTTTCATTAGATATTCAGAAAGTTAAAGATAATACTTCTTTTTGTTATATAAGTTTCTACTACTTTCAGCATACTTAATGAATGATGTGAAATCAGTATAATTTTGGAGTGTGGATTTATAGGGATAACAAAGTAAATCAATTTTGTATTGAGAGTAGAGTCTTATTTTTAGAATGCTAGTAAAGTGAAAGCAAAATGTGAGAATAACAATACCAGTCCATTATATTTTCATGACATTCAATGTTTCCAAATTAATGAAGGAATAGAACATTTCTAAAGTATTGTAAAACTTGCTGAATGGTTTTGTAATATGTCAACTGAGTTTGATTATTTTCAATTACAGCAGACCAGAATCAACCACCTAAGTAATCCTTTTACCTTAGGCTGTTTTCCCAACTCTATTTGAGGGATAAGAGTCTGGGAAGATTGAAATGGAGAATGAAAGCATCACTTTATCCAGTCTGCAGGCACAGAGTAGGAGCAGTCAAAAAATTGAAAATACAACTTCAGACCAAGATTTTTTAAATGGACAGATGAAAGAAAAGAAAAAAGTGTTAACAATAACTTTTTTTAATTCTTGAGGTAGATAGATAGTAAATATGCATACAAATTGTGAAAAAGTTAATCCCCTAAATCCAATGAATATGCAGTTTTCATATTGTAAAGAAGAAATTAAATGTGTAATTCTAGCTCTCTGTATTTGGAAAAGTTAAATCAGTTACCTTTGCTGAAGAGAAGTTATCCCACTTACTCCTCATATTGTGCCATGACATCCCATGCCACTGTATAACTTAGCAACATAGCACCACTGGTAATTTAGGTAGGGGGTATGACAATACAGATGGGCAAGTCAGAAACATTTAAAGGAAAACAGGTGTGATCTTTCTGTAAATCATTGTCAGATAATTCATAAATATTGAAACAATGGTGTTTGTCTGTAGCTTTGTCAGAAAACAAGCTGAATAAAATGCTTTAAAATAGATGGAAATACTTTAAGTGTATTTCTACCTCCCTAAATAAATGTCATGTCCACAGTCATCTCCTACCTGTCTCTAGTAAACACTTGTAAAGCAACTATTAAAAAGTAAAAGCCCTAGTGAGGCCACACCTGGAGTGTTGCATCCAGTTCTGGGCTCCCCAGTACAAGAGGGACATGGAACTACTGGAGCGAGTTCAGAGGAGGGCTACTAAGATGGTTAGAGGACTGGAGCACCTGTCGTACAAGGACAGGCTGGAAGAAGTGGGCCTGTTTAGTCTGGAAAAGAGAAGACTGAGGGGAGACCTCATTAATGTATATAAATATCTGAGTGGAGGATGTCGAGAGGATGGAGCCGGTCTCTTTTCAGTTGTGCCCAGCGACAGGACGAGAGGCAATGAGCACAAACTGAAGCACAGGAAGTTCTGGCTGAATATGAGAAAACATTTCTTTACTGTGAGGGTGACAGAGCACTGGAACAGGTTGCCCAGGGAGGCTGTGGAGTCTCCTTCTCTGGAGATATTCAAAACCTGCCTGGATGCCGTCCTGTGCAACGTGCCCTAGGTGGTCCTGCTCGGCAGGGGGTTGGACTAGATGTTCTAGAGGTCCCTTCCAACCTTGTCTATTCTGTGATTCTGTGAAAAGAGGGCTATAATATTTGATATCAAAAAAAGCCATTTTGTTCCTGAAAATATTATACTTATTACATTGAACTCATTAACAGGTAAAAATATTAAAGGGTAAGTGTCTTACTAAAGCATTCAGAAGTGTCCAGCAGGTGCTCTTGAAGTCCATTGATAGGTTCATACCTAACCAAACTTCATTGTTTTCTATAGTTTAATTCCATATAGCTTATTGTTATTATCATCATTATAAACTCCCGTACTCTGAAGACCATGTGTTCTCACCCAGGTTAGTGTAAGCTATTCCTAGTGAGCAAAAGATACGTCACTTTTGCCTTATCAGTTTCAGAAGATCAAAGTCAGAGAAATAAAGATCTCTGGAAAAACTCATGATGGTTACAGAAGACATAAGTGACCTAGAGATATCACACAAAAGACAAAGAGAGTGGCATCACTGATATGTGCTGAAAAGACAGGTATTCTCATCAAATCCAAAGAGCAAGCTCAATATTTCACATATGTGAAAAGCAGAATCAGAAAGAACATTGCACACCATTTTGAGATCACTTACTTTGGAAACAGAATAGTTGCCCTAGGAAAACTCATAGCATTTGGAAAAAGCTGTATCACAGTAAAGCATAAAAACAATGGCTGTATCTTATTTTCAGATGCAGCTGCAAGGCTGTAAGTTGTAAAAAATGTGTGAAAAACTATTTCAGAAGTTCTTTTGACTCAAATTAAAATACTGGGATAATTCATTACTCACAATTAGAGCTAACAGAAAAAAAAAAAAAAAAGAAGACTTGGATATGATGCTTATTAATGAAAGTTTCTGGAGGTGTCAGATGCCTACAACACAAGGTGATGATAAAGTATCAGTATTGACTCTGGAGGTGAACAAGGTGAACTAGCCCCATGCAGGAGGAGTACTTCTTCATATTATAGACAAAAAATTTGGTCCCAAGTCCAAGTCTAGCCATTTAACCACCAGTTCAAACCTGGCATGCAAGCAAGAAATTTAGTTAAGCATCAATGTCTATATTTGGGATCCTTAAGACTGCAAGCTGGTTTTGTCAGGGACTTTGCTGTTTGTCTGGTATATTTTATTCTTGCATAGCACTGTAAATGACCATAGTGGCTGAAAGCAATGATGCTTTGTGAACCATGCTGCAGACAAAAAGAAAATGGGATGCTGAACAAGAAGGATGGAAAATGGGAGAAAGAACAGTTCAGAACAGAGAAACGGAACAGAACCAATAAATGGAAAAGTGTGGAAGAAGGTAAAAAGAACAGATTAGAGTCAAAGGGAATGGCTGTTACCCCAGCAACCTCTCTTAATATATAGAAATCAGCCATCCATAGTATAACATCCCACAAAGTTATCTTGGCTCATATTTAGGTCTTTATTTATTAAACCACAAGGTGTTGGAATGACCACTAGTACTAGAATGAATTGACCAGGGATTCTGTGTGCATTCATCTCTGTAACATAGAAGGAACAGCTTAGTAGTGTGTAAGAAAAAAAAATAGATTTGAAAGGCATATTTATCAAATCAAATGGATTGAGTCAATTTGAGTCCTAGTTTTTTTTTCTTTTTTCAGTAAATTCCCTCTGATTTCAAATGTTATGTACCATATGTTCCTCTGTGTCAGACAACTCAAATAATCAATTTCTTTACGGCAATATAAATGAGAATTACTGAGTTAAGCATGGCTAATACAGCTCTGCTTAATATGACTACTATTATTCTCTCAGGTCTGTGACCCCTTCTAAGACATTTGCTTAATAGATCAATGTGACGTACACTTGAAGTCTTGCTTTCCCAATATGCCTACATCTTTATTTAACCTTGTGCCTGTGATTAATGGAATGTGCTATTTCTGCTTTACTGTAATGGATGGTTATGTTGGAACAATACACAACTTAGTAATGACATCTCATTTCATAAAAGGGATTATAATAAAAATACATATGTGAACCAGAGCTGACAAAAACATTTTTACTCCATATTTTTATCTCTTTCTCTTTGACATCTCTTTATAGCCTAAATGGCTTTCCAAGTAAAATCTCAATGGTAACGCTTCTTCTTGAAAGGTCGCTTCTGACCACCACAGGGATTACATTGCCCCAAGAAGTAAGGAGAATTTGTTGGTACATTCACAAACTGTACACTGAAGTGCAGATTCAAATGTGCAACTCCTTCATTTTGAAGGCAATTGTGCACTTCAAAGGACTATGAAAATTTTGTCATAACCCATGGCTACTAAAATGTTAAAGCATTTTTTTTTTCCTGAAATGAAAGAATTATTGAAATCCTTTTGCCTACATGTATCAAGCATTACAGAAATATAATGTGTCTTGCATCTGTAGATTTGCAGCTTTTGCAATAGAGGACTAATTCATATAATTTCATGAGTATAGAGAGAACCACACTGCCAAGACTGAAGACTAAGATGGATCTTGAATTCATTTATGAATTTATCTGTTGTTAGAAGTGTTTACACTTAAAAAAGCAAATGTGCTGGTCAAGGTTAAATATTATTTCTTTAAATTTTATTTATAAATATGTAATAGATTTTTCACTGGCTTAAAAGAAGGTACTTCTAAGTCAAACACAAACTGCTTAACTGACCCAAATTATACAAATATGTATTTCTGGTCTTCCCAGCTCAAAAGGATATGGTAAGATTGGAATAAGTCAGGAATAGATGGCTAGAAAGACAAGGAGTGTCTTGCAGAGCTTGAATAACTTTTATTTAAGAAGATTTAAAATAACTTCTTATTCAGAAAAGAGATAATCAATTGAAAAGTAATCTATGCTTCTTAAAAGGTATAGGGAAAATGACTAGGGAAAGATGACTCCACTTTGCTAATAGTGTAATGAGTTCCAAAGGAAATTATGAGGTTTAAAATAAACAGAAGGAAATACTTTCCCACACAACACATAAGTAAACTGGGAATATGTTTGTCAGAGGAACTGCAAAAAGCAAAACTACAAACAAGTTCAGAAATGGTTTTGTCAAATTCATGAAAAATAGATCCTTTGGCAACTACGAACTCAAAAGTCCTAGATGTACCCTTTGGAACAGGAAGTCCCTTAAGTTGGGATTTGAAGGTATTGGAATGGAAGTGGAGACATCAGGGATATAATTTTTCCCTGTGGGAATACTTGGCTTTCATTTATGGTTGGCAACCATTATTGGTTGTCATCAGAAAAAAAGATACTCGTGTAGAGAAACCCTGTGCTGATCCCATACAGTCATTCTTCAGCCATCCCTTCCATTGCCTGTTGCGCTTACCATTCAGATCTTCTACCAGTTTAAAGTTTTTCACCAAAGGCTTTTTTTCTCAAAGTTGCCCTTGGAATTCATCCTGTAATGATCACAGCATTTATAGTACTGAACATTCGGAGAGTTCATGATTTAGAAAAACGTATCCTATATAATAAAGTGATGACTTTTATGAATTGAATGGAAGATTGAGGTCCTAAATATTTTTGGACCTCTAAGGATAGAGCAATACATATAATAATGAATAGGTCACTTTTTGTTTGTTTGTTTGTTTGTGTTCAGTAGGAACAGGTTCAGGCTTTTCATCAAACTATCTGTTAGACTGTCAAAATCAGTTTTGATTGTATTGATGCAGACCTATTTTTTTCCCTCAGAATCTCCTTGAAACATAATGCTTTACAAGAATTGTACTTGTCATTTTGATTACACTCAGCATCCTTCACAAATGCCTGTGTTATTCTATAACATTCTAAATGACAAATCTTGTGTATTGATTATTGTTGACATTAATGCTACAGTTAACCTCGAAATATTATAGAATTTCTTCAAGATTTTTGAGGGATTTAAAACAATTTTAACTCTTTTCTGAAGGTCACATCTGCTTTTTCTATGTAACAGATTTTTGTTAGGTGAAGTTTCCCAGCAATGTTGCTTTTCTTTAAGAGATGGAAGCAAGACAACAAAGTAAGGAAAGCTGAAGTGTCAGTTCACCTCTGATTTGGTTGGTAATTACCAATAATTTGCTTGTTACGGTCATGAGAGATATTGGGATGTGCACTAAAGGATTCTAGAAACTATCAAGAATTGCAAACATTTTAATGACCTTTAAAGTTGTCTTGTGAAAGCACTATAGTATCAAGTTATTTTCCTTAAAAAAAAAAAAAAAAATCATTTGAAAGGTGCATTCCTATTCCTCTCCCCTCTATTTGAGTATTCATTATATTTGATAATTCACTAGTTTCTGTCTTCAGGAAATAGAAATTGCTGTAGGGAAGTTTAAGGTAAATGTATATAGTGCTCACTTTTGTTGTTGAGACAGTGTGTGAAAATGCTCTCTGGAGTGTGTCAGAATATAAACTTACTTGGATATCATCACAAATACATGTGAAAATAGAATTTTTTGGATGTTGCTGCTGATTTTTTAAATTTCTTTGTATCTATTACAAAGAGAAGAATTTCAGAAAAGCTCTAATGTATTCTGATTATTTCTATTTTGTGACAATTGAGACAATCCTCATAAATACATAAATATTCTAGAGTTATAGCACCTATATGTCAGCTACCTATTATGAATTGAGATGGTGCATAAACATTTATAGTATTTTGAGTCTTTAGATGTCTTCAGGTTTATAACAAGACTTATGTTTTGAGATTAGTCTCTTTCTCAATAAAATCTGTTTCATAAACAAGGTTAAGCTGTATCATTCTCCTGGTCTTGTGACCATCAAAGCCACCAAAGCTGCAAAGCAAAGATATAAATAAAAATTAGTACTAATGGCATGGAGCCTTTACAGGGGCAAAATCTCCCGAAACGTATTTGTGATGATGCATAATTCCCTCAGTGGAAGGCAAAAGTTAGGATTTTTTTAATGTTGCTTTAGATCAGCTGAAAGCTACCTTTGGTCAGCAGAGATTTAGAGGCATATCCACAAGATGTCTGTAGGACATCTGGTAGGATTTTATTTTATTTTATTTTATTTTATTTTATTTTATTTTATTTTATTTTATTAACTATGTCTGAATCAAATACTGAATGGATGTTAAGAAACTATTCATCTCATTTCTAGAAAAGTCCAAGTCAGGTCCCTTGCAGTCACATATACTGTCAAGTCTTTGCTGCCTGCTCCTGTATTTTACATCTTCTGGAGACTAGGAGTTCAGTTTTGATGATAATCTACTGGGTTTTAGAAAAAAAATTAAGTTCAAGTAGTCTTTTTTTTTTCCCAGTTCTCACTGTTGCAGTGAAGCCAACATGCTTTATATTTTATCTGCTTAACAAATATCTTCTCAATGCTTTTGAGTGTAGCATGTTACTTGACAACCATTTAAGAATAAATACCTGAGATTAACCTATTTATTCTAGAGAAACATTCTGCTTCTTTCTGTTCTTTTAAATAATTAACTTACTATTCAAGCAAATTTCATCTAATGCCTTGGTTCCCCGACTTTCTAATTAGAGAGGCCCAACAATACACAGAACGCAGAAGCCTTTCAGTTTCACTTCATGAATAAATGAATGTTCTCTACTCTTTCAGATAATCCCAAGCCTTACAACACTTTAGTATAATGATTTCAGTGAATATACTGTCACTACTGATGGCATAGATGATTACAAAGTTTTCTCTTCAAGATACATAAAAGGCAGGTTTGGTTCATGATCTGTCAGTAGCTTGTATCTAAGGTCCCCTCCTGTATGTTTCCTTCATGCATGGCTGGTTTTGAAGTATTTTTTCTGTATGTTATTAAAAAGCAAATGTTGCTACCATTTATTCTCTCTTTTTTTTTTTTTTTTTCAGAGTATATAAATCATGTACTATGTGAGTGAGAGGGGCAAGTTAAAAGCTTTCATGCAGCGTAGAAGAATGACAATGTCACTTCTCTAGCTGGAAAGGCTAGTAAAGGACAATAGTTTTCAAAAACACTGCAGCTGTTTTCAAATAAAAAAACACATCAAGGCAGATTTATAAGGTGGGGGAAGAACATTCATACCATTCAAGTGAGAAAAATAACTTCACAAGGTATCTTTGCATCATATGAATGACATCTAACCAGAGCATAAAACTCGCAATGATCTTTTTAGTGAAAAGAATACAGCTAAATATGGGTAAATTTAAGGGTAAATACATTTTAGATAAGTGAGGGAAGTAGTGAACTGTATAGCAGGAGTAATGTTAAGCTGCTGTTAGCATTACTTGCTTTTACTCCCAGGAATACCCCTGTGAGAAAGGTGAGCCGATTACTTCACCTAGCTGCCTCATGCCCCATCTTAATGATCAGTGGAGTCTGTGTAGAGAAGCTGGACACGCAGAAAATGAAGAATGGCCTAATTCTTAGCCTGAAGCTAAACACAGCATGCTGTATACATCACCATGTCCTGCCTAAGAGAGAAGAAAGTCCTAGTTTAGAAAAGCAAAAAGTGAAAAAGAAGGAAATGCCAGCTCCTGACTATAGCAGTGCAGAGGTGATACAGTACTATTCATACAAGAAGGGTTATCTAAGAATACAAGTGACACGAGGGAGGACATTTATTAAACCAAATGGTGGATCTGGAAAATGCTCCAGGACACACAAGTTTTTTTGATGTTGTTACCTAGGAATTCAAACAATACGCAGAATCTGAGGAGGAAATCTCAAGCTCTTGACTTCATTCCAAGCTCAGTGCCTTTTTATTGAGATGTGTTATAATGTAGCCATAGCACTGAGAGCTCTAATTGGAGAACACAGTGCATGCCTATCCCATGGAGAAACATGAAGAGTTGTTGCACTCTATGATTCATGTTGACTCCAGGTGAACCAATCATTTACACAAGTGAATGCCCTGTGACTTGTTAGTTTCTTTTATTATGCTTTCAGGGAACTTTCTACCAAGCAGAGTATCCACACTTTTCCTTCCCAATGTTTGAGCTCAGTTTTGTAAGAAGAGTGATTGTGTAAGCTGTCAAATAGATACAAAGTTTTCTTTTTAAGAAAGTTTGAGCTAGAGGAGAAGATGAAAGGCAGTAATCTCTGACACCAAAAAGAGAGGTTTTGTTGTTGTTGTTGTTGTTGTTGTTTTGTTTTGTTTTGTTTTGTTTTCTTCCAGAGGCTCAGGAATGCCCAAGATGCATGACTCAGCTGGGTTTCTTTGCTTATCTTTCTAGTTTATGACAAGCCTATTTGCTCACTGCCAATCAGATCATCCCATTGCAGCAGTCTGTGATGCTGTTAAGTCATCACTGGGCCAGCAAATACAGGTTTAGCTCTTTCTTGCTGACATGTTTTCTTCTATCCAAAATACCTTAGTTTTAAGAGAAGGCTTGGGTAGTAACTTTCCAGCAAGTCCATTGTCAATACAGAAATACTGAAGCAGGGAGGAATGGGAATATCAACGGAGTGGGAAACAGTTGGACTTTTGTGGAATTATGAAGGAATGAGAATCTGTACATTTTCGCCTAACCAAAAACATACCCTTTGCTTTCACAATCTCTTAGGGAATTTATGTAAGAAAAGACGTGTTTGCTGCTGAAAACAGCTGCTGTGGGAAAGCAGACAGACCTGATTTCCCTTGCTTCTGCTCCCAGAGTTGTGTGGTAGCCTCATGGAAATATATGTAAGCTTTCCCCTTCAGCTATTGTCTGAGGGGGAGAAAGCTCTTATCCTCTTGTACTGCATGGGTGGGACAGGCATGGACTTTGGGTTATCTCCACACAGGTTTCTGTTTTCTCTTCCAGTGTCTGCTGTCTGTCCTGTTTTCTCAGAAGCAAATGTTGTGGTTATGGTGGTTGACTTGTTCTTGCAGGGTCAGACAAAGCTCCATCTCATTTTGACCTTTGATAAAATGAATCATGTCATATGTTTCACATGTGCCCTTTCCAGATATGTTGTGGCAATCTATCTGACAGAGACATGGAGGATAGGACAAGACAAAATAATAACTGATGTTATCTGCAACAGTAGAAAGAGAAGCTCACTTCTTTTTTTTTTTTNAAAAAAAGCTCCTTTTTTTTTTTTTTTTTTTTTTTTTTTTTTTAGTTTTTCCAGCTACACATGATTTTTCTGAGATAGTAGAGCAAATGTATTGCTTGTAAAATGCACAGCCCCTTTTTCTTTCTGGAGTAAGTCAAGCAACCAAAGGAAAAAATTATAAGCCATGATGCACACTATCTCTGTTTTCTATCTCCTTCCTATATGTGCTGCAACTAAGACTTTCAGTGGTTCAGTTTCTGGAAAATTCATCTGGCTCGAATAAAGCAGCATAAAGGCTTCTCAGCAATTATTTAAGAACAGATTGCTGAGTTCAGCCTTTATCTAAACAACAGTTCTGAAGTTTATATTATACAGAAGCAGTAAAAAAAAAAAAAAA
>VXAA01002346.1:1631105-1679542 GCA_013399115.1 Anseranas semipalmata
CCCCCCCCCGTTCTTTTGCAGAGGAGTGAGAGAGCTGTGTGGTGGAGCTTAGCTGGCCATCAGTGTGAAACCACCACATGAATAACAGTAAATTTAAGCTCACATTTGGGCAGTTGATTATCTCAGGTTTTCTCGGGTTTGTATATTTAAAAGGTATAGCAAAAAAACCCTACATGGTACTGCCAGGAAATACAGAAATTGGATATCATCGTTACACGCTAACTTAAACAAAGAATCCTCATCAACTACAATGGCTACATACACTGCATCATACCCATGCTGATGTCAACAGAACGTGTTGTATTTATATTCATGGATCAAGGCTAGCAATGAGAAAATGTTTTCTAAGTAAGAGAAGAATTGACATGGATATGAGAAATATTACGCAGCGAGGTCAGACAGTGATTGCTTACAATCTTGTGCAGCTGAGTGTAAAGAAAGTAATGAGAGCTGTGGGTAAAGACATCATGATAACTGTCTTTCCATCTCCTTGTCAGCAGCAATTCTTTAGACAGTTCATTGGAAAAACATTTTGTATGCACTTAACTAGTCCAAGCTGCTCTCTTCTATTCCTGATGCATTCATCTTTGTGTAGCACTCCAGATAATCTCTAAAATAGTTGTGTTTTTATTAGACTCTGTGGTCTCAAGTAGATTTACTTTGTTTTATTTTATGTTTGTGATGCAATGATTGCTTAACAAAAATCATCCACTCTAGAGATTCTTTACTCCTACATTAGAAGACTCTCAGAAACACATGGTTAGAAATTGCAATATTTTTTCCTACCTTTTTTTTTTTTTCTGAAAGTGAGATGCAGAGCAAAGAAAGTTTATACTTGCATTCCTCATAGATCATTACAATTAAAGAAAGAAATTAAAATTTTATATTTTATGACATTAAAGAGTAATACCCATATATATGAAAGCTACATAAACATACATAATTGCACATATACATATGCACATAAATATAATAATTTTGCAGAATGCTATTCTTTAGTGTGAGAAAAATTTCAGATTTAGTGAAATATTTATTTCATATATGCAAACACTCATATCTGTGCCACTGAGGAAAATATGATTGAAATAACTTGCTGTTATAAGCTTCAGACCTATGTAAAGCCTTTCCATTTATCAAATATTTAAAATAATGATATGTATATTCAGTTTTATTCTTTTATTATATTTATTCTCACCTTCGTGTACAATGAATGTTCATTTCCTAATAAGTTCCTTTGCAAGGAATAAAAAGTATTTTCATTTCAGATAATCTTATTTTCTTATCATTTTTATAGTTTCATGACTATTATCTAAAGCAATGAGGTTTTCTAAAAATCTGGTTACAAACAACTAGTAAAATAATGTACAAATTACCATATTATCAAAAAAGTCCCCAATATCTCAAGGAAATCTTGCACATGTGAAAACCAGCATTCCTAAACAAACACAAAGAAAACAGCCCTGAAAAGCTGCAAAAGATGTATTAATAGATTATTCTACTTGCACAGCTTTACAGCTCTGCAAATCATATCACTATGGAGTACTGAATAATTTCACAACAGTACTGAATGCCATTACAGAGCCTTCATTACTGGATTATTGGCCCATTAAAGCCATCAACATATCATTCTTGAATTATCAACATAATGATGAGCCACTGCCCTGAAACATAATGATGTGTATATGCCCTGCAGCAATAATAAAATCACAAATTGATGTATACTAATATAACAAAGTGCTAAGTGGAGTTGACAACAATCACTAAAAAGACTGACATGACTGTTTACTATTCCCTAAAGCAATGAGAATGTTAAGTGAAGAACTTGTTTTAAATACACCATATCTAAGTGAAGATATGAAGAAGGAAAAACTGTTCCAACATCTCCAGTGTACAGCCATAGAGCTATAACAAAGCTGTACCTGTATTCTAGACATTTTTGTAATGAATTAGTTTATTCCATACTTTCTGGATTTTTTCCCATTTATTAATAGAAATAATTGGGAGATTCACAGAACTGATTCATGAAAAATTCTGTAAGCAGAAGTTCTGTACTTCTGCAGAGAACAGATACTGCAGTAGTAGTGCACATTTTTATATACTAGTCTGCCAAAACACTTTCAACTTTAAAAGACCCCCTTCTAGGAAAGAAAGAGTTACTCATTTTCAGTGCTCATTCTGTTCTTGTCATTTCTTCTGAAAGTGCCGACAGGGATGCCAATTAGTTGGAGTTAAGATAGATTTTGTAAAGCGCATTGAGATCATTGTATTTCAACAGTAGTTCACTGACCCACTGTTGGCCAGTAAACCATTACTGATCGAGAAGCTTCAAATTGTTACGATTCATACACCAAGTTCTCTTTATTTTTTTGAAGTGAATTATTACATTTTCCTTCTTTTCAGATAAAAATTGGATTGTACCCTGGAAGATACGCTACAGCTGAAACGCAAGTTACTGACTCAGTTCAGGGGCAACTGGGTGAAATATAATGACCTATGTTAAGTGATCTGAGTATATAATCAGATTGTCCCTTGCGTGCCCGAGGTCTGTCTATGGAGGTTAGCCAAAGCATTCATCCTGTTTGAGTCTGCACAGTTGTATGCTGTGATGAGCCTCTTCTTAAAGAAGTCTTATCACTGTTCTGAAGCAGAGACGAAACCCCAAAACAACTATTTATTGCTCCAGTTGTATTGATAGACCTGTAATCACAAACTACAGTGCTTGCCACTGTAACAATAGTGAAATCCATTCATCCATCATCCTTAAACATGCTGCATTTTCACAGTTAGTTTTTTTCATTTCAATCCTTTTAAAATGGGGAAAGGGAGCAGATGAGGAGGGGGTATCACTTCTAGATGATTTTTCTAAAAAAAATAGCTTGAACTGTGATTTTAAGTAAGTTCATCTAATGATATTTCAGCTTTCCATTAGTGTTTATGTTTCCCACTTTCCTGACTATAACATTATTTGGGACTATTGCATTGTGGACGGAAAACTATTTTTCATTGTGGAGGGCACTGCTACATTGACTATCTGGAGGCTGAAGGCTCTCCAGAGCTTGGAAATCTATAAACCCTTCTCCCTAAGTCTCTCCACTTAGTGGAGAGCTTCCTATTTCTCCTTAATGAACTCTCCCCGAATGAATGAAGGTACTAAATGCATTTTTTGGGGAGGGGGAGAAATTTGCACCCAGCTACAATCTTCTTATCCTTTTTGTTTGTTTGTTTTTGAGGTGGGGACTAAAAGGTCCTCACCATCATATGCCAGTGGGCTAACCCACATCCTCCCCAGCGAATACAGGCTTCCTCTCACAGTATTTTTATGTGGAAATGATAGGTATAAAAGCTATGCTGTGATTGTACAGATAGACACAGTGATTTTTGCCTTGGTGTTAAGGTGAGTGCTAGACAGTAAGTACAATGAATAAGGCTTCAAAACCTTTAATTAACAAAAGAGTTTATGGTTTCCATGGTTGGAGCCGGAAACTTGCGGAGTCAAGCCCTGAAAGTCTGATTTCTTCTTCGTGTAAAACCTTTGCCAATGAACTTTTTGACAATATAGTTTATTTCATCTGGTCAGAGATGTGACTGCTGACTGCAGCATACAAGTTAGAGATGTAACAGATGGAGAGGGTGCACTAAAACTTTAAATTTTTGCATATATAAGGCAGTAATACTCCATCTGGGACTTACTCTGCCTTTGTGCTTCATCAAACACCTCATCAGACTGCAGCAGGCATCCCAGCTTTTCTGCTTCATAGAAATACTGTCCCAAACTTCTGCGTACCTAGACAAAAGTTTTCTAACTACCTTTTTGCTTGAATGCATTTGATCCCCACGGGGAGAATTTAATATTCTTACCTTCACATTTTCAAGCCACAATAAGGAAAATGATTCAACTCAAGCAGATTAAAGATTCATATTAAGGAACTCAAATGTTTAATGAACAAACAAAAATTAAAGTGTATTGATGAGAAAACTAGTTTTTTATACACTTGGGTACACATAATTTTGGGAAACTTAGTTACCAAATAGTTAATCCTTACAGAACTAACTGTCTGTAAGTCCCTTCTAGCTGAAAAATATATGTGGTAGGTAGTGAAACATACAGACATTCCTCAAATGTATTTAAACATTTGTTGTTGTCAGCTTTGTTATTTTAGTTATTTCTTCTTCTTTTTTTTTTTTTTTTAATTTTTGAATAACTGTGAATAAATTTGTTAGTTGCAATTATCAGACCACTTACTGGACACAACTGATGCCTTTTTGCAAATTAAACTTAAACTGTTTACTTAAACAGTTACAGCTCCCATATGTATGTCCAGTACTAGCATATGGCTGTTATCCAGTGAAAAATACTGTATTAATGGAATCAGTTCTTAAATACAGCAGCCTTGTGGAGCGAAACTTCTGCAGAGAGATTATGGAACAATAAGTATTTCCCCTCCATTAATTTGATTCATTGTGTTGTTTACTCATTGCCAAAATATACTATAAAATGTAAACGAAAAGTAGTCTTTGTCCATGTATACTAACTACAGCACAAGATACACTGGACATATTTGTGCAAAGAGCATGAAACTAAGTCCAAGATACATTTAATTAAAAAAAATTATTCAGATTCTGCAAATAGGAAATTAAATTATATCTAGTTGAATTCTGGGACAATATTAGGTCACTTAAATCCTGAGCTGTACTCCAAATACACACTGTTTTCTGCCTCATCAATCACAGTAAGGGAGGAATGTTGCACAGTATATTGCAGTACTTGCAATGCTCATCTCAGCAAATGATTGAATCTAACAAAGGCTATTGCTTTAAGTATATGCTTAAAGGGGTGGGATGGGAAAGTAACAAATGCAGGTATCCTCTTTCTGGAGGGTACCTGTGGCAGAGCACTTTCCCCATCATCTCCAGTGAGCTTTAGCTTGAGTCCTTTTGTTGCACATCGTTTGACTTCCATCCTGTAGTCTGCCATACCTAAGGGGAAAAAAGAGAGAATCAGGTGCATTGACAGCATTGCAACTTGTCAGGACAGGATTTTAGCTTTGTACGTGCTAGAGTTTGGCTGACCCAGAAACTAACTATCTCCCTTTGCACAAACGTTGCCATTCAATGAATAATTGCATCTAAGGGATATGTCAGAGAAAATGGAGCAAGAGAACTGTCTTGCATTATATGGTTATGATGCCTCCAGCCATCGATGACTTGGAAACTTTAAACAGCATTGTCCCAGGATGGTTCTGCTTCAAGTGAGTTGGAGCAGTTAAAAGTGAGATACAGAGATAAGAAGTTCAACACATACATTTCTTCAGTGAAGAATGATAAATTCTTTTTAATTCTTTTTAATGATGTTAACTAGCAAATGAATAACCAGTGAGGTACTTGCACAACACCCCAAATCAGGCAGAGCTTCAAGGCTGTCCTACCTATGTCTTTTCTTTTATGTGAGCTTTCCAACAAGACCAAATAGCTTCTATAGACCAATTTTTACTAGAAATTTAACTGGAATGAGAAAGTCTTTTTAAATGAGAAAAAAAAAAATAGAATATGAATAGGAAAAAGAGGGGGGACTTGGAAACAAATCTCTCTCCCTTTGTGGGCCATCTCCTTGAGGAGCAGGACCTTTCATTTAGGCTTGCTTTCATCCAGCAACCTTTACTGCATTCTTTGACTATAACAAACTAACCCTGCACACTATCGCTGTCACCCTGGGGGAATAACTTTGGATTTACTCTCTGCTCTTCAATCTCTCAAGCTCAGATGTTCTTCAGAGAACCTCACCTGCATACCCTACTTTGCTCTATGTCCCCTGAATATTTCTATCTATATGCTCCCATAAAGGGTTTAGTCTCTTACCCCATCTTCTAGGAAGTTTTATTTGACACAGCATGCAGCAAACAGGACATGGCAAATGGAAGGCTTTGTGCTTCCCAAATTCATCCTGATTAAAAAACATAATGTACAAGATGTGAACAAACAAATAAAACAGCTGCTACTCACAAAAAAAAAAAAAAATGTAGGCCATGATCAAAAGAATCAGAAGAGAAAACTGAGTGTGAGATCAGTTTTAAAGAAAAATAAATACGTAACATTGCTGTTGAGTATTATAATTAGTCATTATAGCAATAGAGAAAGGACTTCACTTTTGAAAAAATGTTATTCAGTGTTTCTGAAAGCAGGCTCATCTCTACAGCTTAGATGCAAACCTTACCTTAGGCATAGTACTCAGTGCTATTGTTAATGAACACATATGACCGTTTCAACTTCAACCTTCTTTGTGCAGAAACTGTATTATGAAGACATTTAAATTGTGAATATATGCTTCTCTGTAATCTGATCCTCAGGCTCTATTTGATCCTTGGAATATGGTCCTGTCATGTGCTTTGTGAGGACATGATATGTTCACTGTTTTCTTGATATTCATTGTGAATGTATGGAGATATGTTTGAGTGGACATCCAATGTGTTCTTTCAAATACTTGCAAATGATACCCTTCTTATAAGGGAAAATTTCCACTTGCAGAGAAAGCTTTCATTTAACCATTGCAAATGTTCAATTAGCTGCTACATGTGGGTGGGATGGAGGAAGACCTGCAATCATGGCTACTGGCCATGACATGATTACAGATTAGTTATCAGAGGAAATGGGTAAGAGATGGCATGTTTTAAGATAAATACATAAAGTAAATCCTAGATTACAGTGTTTATCTTAAAATTAGAACTTCAAAACATCCTTCATCAGTTATTTTAGAGCTATATTTTCCACAGTAAACACGTGGAGATTTATGTAAGTATTTGCTTCAGTTCTTCTCCTACCATGAGAAGATTCCAACAGTTCCCTACCTAGTTTTTGTATGATGTGTGCCCTTATTTACAGAATATCAACCATTGTCTTCCCATCTAATCAAAAAGTAATGTGATATTGCTGTAAATGTCGATACTGTAGGTATCAGGCTTTATCATACTGAAAGTCTGCTAAGCTTTTTTCTTTGTGCAAGAACAGGTTTTAAGAATTCTACCAGAATCACCAAGGAATGATCTCTGACATTTTATATGTATTTTTTCTTGCACTTATGCAAATGTACTCATATGCTTCTAAGTCTTACTACTTATATTTCACATCAACTCATCCTCATGTGTCGGAACATTGTATCGCATGCATTAACTACGAAGTTCTCTCCATTTTTTCCCCCTCCCAAATTTCTTAAAGTGTATTTGATACCTGTTTACTGGACTTTGAAACTACACATGAACATTTCTTCTTTTCTGGTTTGGAGATCATCTAATGTAAAGTCTTTCTAATCCTTCGCTATTGCAAACAATCCCAACCACACTCTTCTGCACAGCATGGCATATATGATGTATAATCTTTGGTAATGCTTCTCTACTTTTCACATTTCTGTTCAGTTCTTGAAAGGTGTAAGAGATTTCAACATTCTCTTCAAGGAAAGCTAATTTTGCTCTTACCTGTTCCTCCTTGGACTATCATCTACTGGCTGGATTTCATATGCTACAAAGGATGTCTGGAACCTGTATCTGTTCCAGTAACCAGAAGGCACCATGACAACCAGTCTCTTTATTTGCAGTACAGATATATGGCCCTATTCTCTCAGAAAAGAGCTCTTGTTTGCCCTGTCACTTAACTCGTTTTCAGCTTTTCAGTTTGTTACTTTTATGTTACTGTTGCTGGTCCCTTGCAATCTGTCACCAGCTTCTTTGTCAAAGGTAAAATATCTGCTGCTGATTATTATGATCAGCATTCTCTAGGCTGTTTCTCTTCTCTGTAGTACACCTCAAAATTTCCATGTCCTTCCAGTTACTTTTCCATCTATCTGTCCATTGCATGCACAATTCTGCAATCAAGATTTTTGAGCAATACTGGAAATTAGCAGAATCATAAATTTACCTATCTAATTTCAGAAATCACTGCTGCTTGCTTAATATTGTTTAGTTTTCCCTCTGAATAACTGTTACTTTCCCTCTTCACTGATAATTCTTTGCTGTTCATTGGGCTGACAGTTTTGACAAACTAAGGAAAGCTGCAGATAGCAGGGGTATGCGTGGAGTATTGATAGGTGAATTAAGAAAGACAGGCTGCTATGAGTGGATATGTGATTATTAGGATTATAGTTAATGGACAGGGAAAAATATAGGCAACATAATGAAATTACAAGGGTATGAAAATCAGGTTGTGAGCATTTAATGAGGGAAATGGTTATAATCCTCCAATGTCCAATATAACTCTTTCCACTAATGTAATTGATAGGTTACATCAAGTTAGAAATTCCCATGTGCTACAAGTTTCAGGAAAATACATACTGATGTTATTATGTCCAATACCAGCAAACGTTTACCAAAGTGTAAAACAACAACAACAACCACAGAAACAGACAAAACAAATCAGCAAAACTCTGCAGAAAACGATATCAATAGCTACCATAGCTACTAAAATCTTTATGCTCTCATTAATGGTTACATAATGTGTGTAAAACTAAGTGGAGCTGTTACTTTTGTTGTTATATAAAAAGTTTCTTCAACTAATTTCAGCATCAAGAACTTTGGCAACCAGAACAAGAAAGGTGGTTTTGTTGGTTTTTATTCTATTTTTTTTTGGCAGCATTTATTGTTTGTTTAGTTTTGTTTGTTTGTTTGTTTTAAGAATAAAAATAACCAACACTACTGTTTATATTTAAATTTCATTTTTATCTACATATAAGTTTCTTAGCATAGCCAGTGTAGAATCACATTTGAATGCGTGGGCATTTCTAACCTACCATAGTTTTAGAATCCTGTAAATTTCCCCATCCCATATACTACTCCAGTCTTACATTAACGATTTAAATTACTTACAAATTCAAACAAAAGAGAAAATCACTCCACAATATCATTTGTGCTGAAATCTTTAGCAAACAAAGTTGATTGCAGATCTCCCTTTGGGTGCTATACTAATTCCTTCTCAAATGCCCTTAAGATATATGAGTTCTCCAAGGAGGCCAAGATTTGTTAAATACAAGGGTAAGTATTTAACTTTGTAGACAATATTTGTAATCAGTTTGTTTATATTTTTTTTTTTTTGAGAAACTATAGAGAGATTATCAGATTAAAATTGGTTAATCTTCAACATTTCCTCTAGGGTAGGTAAAACATCTGCAATGTATCCCATTGAAAAAAATGTCTTCAGCTTATTTATTTATTTATTTATTTTGGTATTGACACCTGAGTTAATAGAATTTGCCTGTATTCTTTGTATTCCAGATAAACTAAATACTCTTCACTGAGCTAAAATAACTTCACACTAGATCTTCTAAAAGCTAAGCAGAAATAAGCAGAAATCCAGCAGACATGTTACTGAAAGGCCCAACTCCCTTTCAAAAGCAAACAGAAATGCTTGTCCTCCCCACTTCCCCTCAAAAAATGACCTACCAAGTAATTATGTTAAAAATTCTTTTTAGTTTTCTGATGATACATACTGCTTATATTGCATCCCGAATTTCTATTTTATAAGCTTATATTGCTTATAAGTTAACTCAGAATCCTTCAGGCTGTGTTGTACAACGCTGTTAACAAGCTAAAAGCAGTGATTAAAAAAAAAAAAACAGCTTTGTGTAAGAAGAAATTTCTCCTCTCTGCTTCTGACTCAGCAGGCTACAAGGGATAACACTATCACACCCTAAGGGAAAAAAAAAAGGAAAGAAAGAAGGAAAGAAGGAAAGAGAGAAGGAAAGAGAGAAAGAGAGAAAGAGAGAAAGAAAGACATAATAACTTTGTCCTAGCTCCATTTCTAATATGCTCTGCATTAATATCACTGTGGAATTAAGTCTTAGATTGAAACATATCAAAAAAAGGTTATTTCAAACATTCTGAACCCCCAAAATAATGTTGTTTAACTAATTCCTCTAGCTTTTGTCAGCCCTCATTAGAGCACCAACTCCATCATCTTTTCTGACTTCTGAAAAAGTCTGTTTTTGAAATTGTTTGCATCGGAATTTATTCCTTATTTGGAGAGTTTGATATAACTCTCTATCCTACGTCTGAGATTCTTGTACAATTCCCTGTGCCTGGTTGCTTTTCCATTTTTTTTCTGACCATCATCTTTTGTTATTTATTGCATAGTTTCTTTCACAAAACTACAACTAGCACTAGAGAATCAGTTGCATCCTGAATTTTTATCTTACTTCCTCCATTTCTTAAGATTTCAAGAGCTTTTCTCTCCCCTGGAGGCAGAAATGCTTTCCACTCAAGCTGTGCTTCCTGTTCAACAGTTCCTCAGAGATTATTCAAGACTTTGAAGGGTCATTCAGGAATGGGAAGTAGATCCCTTCATTCGCTGCTCTGCTGAACACAATGTCCAGTTTCCCTTCTATACCTTATTGAGATCATCTCAGTTTTAAGTCTTATGAACACAAGACCTATACCACATGTATTTCAGTGCATTCAAATAAGAATCAGAAGTAAAAAGCTCAGGAAATCCACATGCAAAATTTCATAGCTGCCTGGGATGCTTTAAATAAATCCCTCATGTGATGTAAGTAAAATATACTGGTAAATTGATGCACTATACTATTAATGTTGGAAAAAAATATAAATGACATCTTGAAATCCACCATTCATTTCCTGAAAGCTATTGTAAACTTTAAGTGGTGGATAATACCAAAAAGGAAGAATATCTGTTTCATTCTTGAAAAAAAAAAAAAAAAAGTCACAGGCTTAACAGAAGGCTGTTAAAAAAGAAATGGTTACTATATCATCCCTGTTTCTGGTACCTTTTATAATTCCACACAGCTTTTCAGAAAAAAAAAAAAAAAAAAAAGGATTTTACTGTAAAACTAAAAGCTTACATTGAGTTTTCTGCTATCTGAGCAGTGAATCACAGCTTTTAGTTGCAAAGAAGAAAATCATCAAGGTTTCAATAAAAAATTCCCATCAGTAAATGGGATAGTTGTCAATGCACAGTCAGATTACAGACCTCTACCACAGCGTCCTGTTTAAGCACTTCCACTAGAACCTTAATTCTAAGTAGCCATAAAAACTGAACAAGAGATTTTCCTTGTCAGCCAGGAAAAAACTCCTCTAGTAGTTCCTTACTGTCACTATTCTTCTGTTATTCACTGCAATCATTTCTTTTCTGTCTTTTGCATTCCCCTTCAGACCTGCAATCGTGCAAAGAGAAATGAGGTATTGAAATGAGAAAAGTTTTTTTAATGATCAATGTTACTCAGCACTAAAGAATATATAAACTAGAGAGACACAATCTTTCAGAATAAAGCAGAAACTGTAAGTAGCAATAATCTTGGGAAAAGTTACTATTGATCAAAGTGATATGTTTTACAAATCCATGGAGTGCCACAGCAAAGACAATAAAATGGGCATTTGGTCAACAGAAAGAACTACAAGTATCTTATAAAAATGAGAACATGGTTTAGGTTTAAAGGAGAAAGGTCCGACTATGATGGCTTGGGTGTCAGTCTCTTTTCTCAGGTAACAAGTGATTGATAGGATGTGAGAAAATGGTCTTAAGTTTCACCAGAGGAGGTTTTGATTGGACATTAGGAAGAATTTATTCATGGAGAGAGAGGTCAAGCATTGACCTAGCTGTCCAGGGAAGTGGTGGAGTCCCCATCCCTGGAGGTATTTAAGAGAGGTGTGGATATGGCACTAAGGGACATGGTTTAGTGATGGGAGTCCGTAGGTCTGGTTGATGGTTGGACTTAAGAAGTAGAAGACATCAGCAGCTAACACAACATTAATAATGATGGGACTTTGCTGTCTGCATAGAAATCACATAGTGAAGTAGCTCAAAGTATAAAGAAACAATTTCTGAACTTCTTCCATTTCTTGAAAAGCTAATTCTAGTAGTAGTTGCTCTGAAGTAATTCAGAAGCTACTTCAGGACATGATGGTAGCTAAGCCTCCAGCAGTGAACATGGTGTAATTATGTTCAACATCTAAAAAGCAAATAGAGTATCGAAAAGTGGCACAATAACAACAAACTTCAGAAGGAAAGATCCAGTAAAATGTGGTTAGTCAAAAAGTCTGCATAGGAAATAGTGAAACTAAGCAAAAAGCAACAGGTATTGAAATAGTGAGCAAGGCCTGGAAGATATCTATCCAATAGTTGGACATCATCAGATTCATCATCATCATCAGAAGAAGTAGGTTTAGGAACACCAGAGACTATCAAGACTGATTTCCAGAGATTTTTTTCCCCTGAATATATGATTTTTTATACTAACTTGTCTGTGCTATACCAGACATTAAAGAATCCACATGGGAGAGAGGTTTTCACCGAGAGGTAGATTTTGAAGTATCTAATAAGGCATAAACTAACACAGGGGAAACTGAGTTTCTCCTTGCGGTTCAAACACTGATAGCAGATATCATTTGTGTGGTTTCTGTGATGTGTAATAAAGATTGAGCTCATCACACAGCATTGTCTCCTGTAGCCTCTAGTCTCTGCTTGATCTCTTCCATCCACAAAATTTCTAGCAATTTAGTATCTCTGAGGCTCATCAGATATCTCAACAATTTACCTCTGGCTTCAAAAGTTATTAGGAGAGGACTAACAGGCCTCTAATCTCACAGACCTGTACATTAACTTAACTCATAAATACAAACAAGGCTGGGAATGTTCTTTGTTTTCTGAGAAACTCAGGCTAAAAAAAAAAAAAAAAAGCACACACAGTTGAATCCTTTAAGATTTTTTGTAATGATGTGTAATGTTAGTGAGATCCCATGAGTACAACTTTGGTAAATTTTCACAGGATCTTCAACAAGACTCAAATCGGGAATCTAAGAAATGAAGTAAACATGAACAAAAATGCAAAGTATTGTTATGGATAAAAATCTACCTAGAGGACTGAAGAGAAGAAAAGTTTCATTGTGAGAAATAATTAGTAGTTGTGTTTCATACAAGAACCGTCCCTGGAAAGCTATTGAACACTGAGACAATAAATCTGCAAATGATACAAAATTATTTAGACTAATCAGTACCAGAAGGAGCTGTGAAGGGCTTCAGAAAACTATAACCAATCAAGACAATGGGCAACTTGACAAGCAGATGAAATGTGATATTACTAAATGCAAAGTAGAATGCATAAGCAAGAGAAATGCAAATCTTCCTTCTCAAAAATGCAAGGCATAAAAATTTCTTTCAATAAACATTTGAAAAATGTAAGTCATAAACAAACACGAAAATTGGAGTATCATATCAGAAGTAGTCTATATTGCAGACTTACCTGGGCTTTTGGCTGCTTCACTTTTAAAAAGGTGTTTCAAAATGAAAGTAGCTCAAAAAGAGTGAAAATACTGAAGCTGTGGGGAGAAATGTCATATTAAAGGAGGCTGAGAAAGTTAGTTATTTGCTTTATCAAAGAGACGAGTCAGACCTACAATATAATCTGTGATAGACGAGGTGAAGTCACCATATTTACTTGCTTGTTTCATAACACAAGAACAGGGGGACATTCAATTTAGTTCAAAGGCAGAAACCTGAAGGCTATATGTACTTTTTTCATATATATAAATGTAGTCATACTGTGACACTTCTGATTTCAATAATTTATTTAGGTTAAATTTAGTGAGATTTAAAGAGGAATTGAGTATTGAAAGTTAAATTCTGGCTTTTATGCTTAAATCAGTCTCCAAGAATTAGGAATCAGCAGGTGACCTGTGTAAGGGGGTAGATTATGCCATACATATGCCAAATGCAGATTAACTTAGTCCCTCAAGCTCCTTGGTCCAGTTAGTTCTAAACATAAATTACTGTACAAAATGACCACTGGGCTTTTAGTATGAGAGTGTGGCATTTGTTTCTATGCTTCTGTGTTGTCTAATTGAATATGCAGGTTCTAATATACAAATACTTCAGGTTTTTGTTACATTGCATTATAACTCAAATCAGAATGCAGCTCAAAGTGAATTCTAAAACTAATAAGAAATGAAGGTAGTTACAAATGCAATCTGAAGTACATGAACAACCACTTTATTTAGCTAGCAAAAATGTAACGGATGCCTGAGCAAGCTTCCCAGAGGAACAAACAAGCAATTAAAAAGTCAAAATCACAAAAATGTCAGTGGTTATTTTGGCTCTCTTTCCCATCAGGAGCACTCATTAAATAAACATGAGTCTTCTTTTTATATTTTTGTGGTTTTGCCTTTTCCTTGAGTGCTTATTGTTCCTTTGGGCTTTTGGTTTTGTCTGATATTGCTTTCTCCTACATTTTATATTATAGCCTGGATATAAGGAATATAAATCGTAAACTAGTCTTACCAGATGTCAGAATTACAGTTGCATGAAAAAGGTCCCAGGCCAGAGAAGCTTATAAAAATGAGTTTATTGTCAATCAAAAGGTTTTTAACTAAGATAAGATAATGATAACAATAGGATAACAATATGATCTAGGATTCTTAAAAGAAATTATGTGCCTGTTCTATTAACTTCACTAAGTACCAAGTTCCAAGTGTTGGTCCTTGTCAGTCTCTCCATTAATTCTAAGTAGTCCACCAATTTCTTGGTTCTAGAATTGATCCATTAAATCACAGGAACTACAACATCAGGAAGATCATTATTTTCCTGGAAGTGACTGTCTCATAGGATATCACAAAAATATATGACATAATAGAAAGAAATGTTGTATTGATCTAATAAAAGCTAATTCCTAACATCAAAATAACATGAAGTCTAATCCTTCATTTTCACCAGCAGAGGGAATAATATTAAGTAACAGCTCTACAAAACTCTTATATTAAAAAGTTATTTTGTAAATGTTAAAGAAGCAAGTGATAATGTACATATGGTTTAAAATGCAGTAAACAAAAATATATACTTTGTTCTGAAGTCCAGAATTGGGAAGATAATTTATTATTATAGAGTTTATATAACAATTCATCACATACATTGAAAGACAAGTAATTATTGATTACACAGGTTGTGGTACCTAAATCATGTATTAGTCTTCTCTGAATGTGTATAGAATCTTAAAGTGAATATGAACCAGAGAGAAATGAGGCTGTTCTTAGTTACATTAAAGAAAATGTTATTGGTTTGGTTTAGTTTTTAGGAAAAAAAATGAAATGATCAAAGGTCCACTTGCATGATCGCATAAGCTGACTGTTTGGATTTTGGATAAATTATTTCAATAATTATTCACTACAATGTTTCTTCCATCTTTCTCTACAACATTTGGTGCCAGCTATTGTCAAAAAGAGAATATAGAAGTGTATGGATTGCTAGATTTTGTTTGCTGTAACAATGTTCCCTGTCATGGAATATTTAAAAAATATCTATTTTACTGGAGACTCACTGAATTTTTCAATGCATATTCAATTGTTTTTTTTTCTGAACTCAGAAAAGTTTTTAGTCATTAATTTTGATATCTAACATGTTTTTAAATATCCCGTAAAATTCTGTTGATCTTAAAGCTTAACACTTGGTCCTATTCAAGGTTCAGCTGAATATTTGGCTGGCAACTTGTCTCAGTGTTCATCTTTTAAAAAGCAAGCCTGTCACTCTCTCAGCAATGTTATATCAGTCTGACAATGTTGCCTCCTCTCTCTCTCTTTTTAGTTTCATTAACTCCTGGCAGTAGCCAAACGTATTCATAAATGAAAATGGGAAGAGAAGTCCTTGATGAGGTTCATTATCTCTGAAAGTGATAATTACGTTATGATCAGAGGACAAGATGTTGATGCAGCAATTTTTGATAGGTGGAGCTTCAAGCATAAAATTATATACCCAGTAACAAATATCCATGTTGATAGCCTGGAACAAAGCAGAGAGTGAATAGCAGCATTTATGTAAAGGAAAATTGTGGTGCAAGAGGCACAGTGGAAGAATAATGGTCAGAAAAAGAATACATAAAATAAGTTGGAAAGATTGTTGGTTTCTGTTGGTACAGTCACTGAAAACTAAAAGAAAGCTCAAATGCTGTCAGGACAAGCTATCTGTTAAAACAAATGGTAAAAACTAGAAATGAGATTAGCTGCAATGGGCTCAGAGTACTTTATGATCCCTGAAAATGATACTGATTTAAGTCTCAGGAAAAAGAGAGCACAGACAATTTTTTTTTACTTTAGGTAGTTGTACTTTAGGTAGTACTTTGGGTTGGGACATCATACTGATATTATACCAAAACTGGTTAAAGAAAATAAATTTATGTTAAAAACAGCAATACAGTTATACTCCTAAGTCAGAAAGTTGTGATTAACCTGCCTCATCTTCTGATTAAGTTTGAAGAAATTTTGCCATTGCTTTTAAGGAGAGTAGGTTAGAATTATTATTTAAATCTCACTGAAGACATTTGGGCCTACTTTCTTCTTGCAAGGCATTTTAATTGCCTTGCACTAGCTTGTTGTCTATGCTCCCTCGATAATTAACAGAGAAAAGTAAGCATCTCAGGAGGACAATTAACACCACCTGTATTAGGATTCATCTGTGGAAGGAATTAATCAGGCTGTGGAAGCATTTTGTAGTCTAACTACTATAAAGACAGCCTGGATGTCCAGTTTAGAAAACACATAATTTTTGAATACCTAAAATTAAGTTCTGTCATTTATGCACTTGAACTTGAGCATGTGGTTTGGGGGAAGTGATTTTAACTATATAATTAAAGCCAAAGATATCTTGGGAATTCTGCTGAATCAGAGCTTTGGGAAGTGAAACAAGATGTTTATTTGCAGTGTAGCACCACAAGCTTCAGTGAGGACTCCACATAGACTATATGGCCAAATATTATATGGCATTGGAAGAAGTGCTATGCAAAAATCTGAAATAAATAATTCAGGGCAAAACTTTCAGTATTTTTATCTCAGCACAGCCTCTTCTTTCATTCCCAGAACTATTTTATAGACCAGACCTGTTCCTTGCCAGCCAGAATATTCCTGGTGGACTTTCAAAGGGCTTAGATTAACCTTGATTGCTTAGACTCATTTCAGATGTAAATCTGTTGAAGTTAAGCAACTCAAGGGGTGAGTTTGGGTCTAGATTAGGCACAGAATGTTCTCCTGTGGAGAATTCTGACCTGTAGTTTTTAAAGCAATTTGGACAGAAAGGGTCAAGAATATAGGCTTTAAAGGAATATGTTGAGGAATAGCCCTGAATTAGTTAATTCACAGACAGTATAAATAAGAAAGTATTTTGTGAGAAATATAGTTTGATTTCAATTTATTTTATCTTCCTTTGGAGTTTGCTTCTTTCCTTATTACAGGTATTCAGATGGGAATTTGTAAACTGAGTACATCAGTATTTCTTCTGAAAAATTTGGTTCAGAAAATATGAATATAAAAGCAATATTTGCCTTTTCCTTTCTTTAGTTTATTCCACTGTTTACTACAGAAAAAAAAAACAGTAAAAGAATAAAAATATATTGTATTTCACTTGTGATTATGTTGTCAAAATTTCTGTGTTTGATTGTTGTAGTAGTCTGTGCTTTTAGTTACTCCCTTTGACATCTGGTAACTGGGAGCCTAAGACATGATATAATTATTGTCTATGTAAATATATACAATTCTTTCCATCCTACTCTATCCCCTCTCTTGCACTTTATGAAGAGTTTTTTTAAGACACATTTTTCAAAAATGTCTTTGTATTTTAGGAGCTGAATGTATACTTTTGAAAATCCCATCAATTTAAGAAAGGTGACCTCCACATTGTGTGTGTTTTAGTAACATACAGTGGCAAATGGAAGTCCAGGCAGCAGAAATCAATATGATTTATGCATAGATTTATTTTTTTTTTAATTTCACTCAGCACAAGACTGAATATTAAACATTATAAACATCTTTTAAAATCTTACCTTAACTTTTACTGAGAAACTTGCAAACAGCTGCCATGAAGAGAAGGAAAGAAAAAGGCGAAGAAAGGACTCACATGGCTAAACTTTTCACATGTTTATGATTAAACTTTTCACATGTTTATTGTGGTCTTGTCCTCTCTCGTTTTTTTTTTTTTCTTTTTTTTTTTTTCCTTCCATTTGATGTTAGATACACTGTTACAGTAAAAGATACCTGTTTTGTTGGCTTCCTGAATTCCAATGTCAGCTTTTACAAGCGTAATGTTAAGGTGACATTCTTTTAATTTGTAACTGGCAGTGTTTTATAAGTGTCTGACTGTCTCTACCATGTAAATGTTCCCCAGCAGTGCAATTTTAAAACAAGATTACAGCCACTCTAATGAAACAAAGGAGACTATAACTTCATGAACTTGTTTTTCACCAGCTCAGAACTGAAACTGTTTTCATCTGTGGAACAAAGTGCCTGTAAATAAATGATAGTATGAATAAACAAGAAAGTTGTATAACTGCCATTGTTGACTACACTGCATTTCTATCTTTTTGTGAGATGCAAAAAAATGTGTGCATAATAAACTGTGACCTCATGAATGAAGGTACAACACTTGCTATGTACTTGCTATGCACACGGCCTAACATAATGGAGAACAAATTACACCCAGAACACTAGCTTTTAATTAAAAAATAAAAATATAAATGAAAAACAGAAGCAAGATAACAATAAATAGCTGATAGTAGCAAAAAGTACTGAGCTTACTCACATAACAGCTGCAAATTTCTAGTGGATATTTGAGCTTACTCACATAATGGCTGCAAATCTGTAGTGGATGTTTGTTCCTGCTCAGAATCAAACAATAAATAATGGTTTGAGCTTTAACAGTTTAAGAACTTAACCTGAAAACAGGTTCATCTGGAGCAAACTGGAAGAAAACACATATGACATTATATGAGCAGACAGACATGATTCTAGAGAAAATACTTTAGCTGAGTGGTTCAGTATGTTGTTTCAGTATGGTTAAAAGAAGAAGGACGTTTCATGTGTTGTACCAAAACGAAAGCAGGAATATTTGATGTGTGTTATTCCAAGTTGTGACTGACTTTTCCTAGATTGTAAACATATTTATAATGTCCATCTTTTGTAGGGATAGTGCCCCCTGTATAATATTGAGTTGGTTTCTTTTTGCTTTCTTACTAATTTACATAACATTTCTTCTCTGGACTTCTAACATTTATAAACCATTTTGAATGAATATAGGGTATGAATAGTCTTTATTTTTTAAGCAGAATATAATTATTTGGTATTTAATAAAAATGAAAGCTTTTTGTTTCTTCTGTAAAGAAATCTCTGTGAATAGAACTTAGTTGTAGGGGAAGGAATAGTGCTAAGCTACAGTTTCCACTGATACTAGAATCAGGTAAAGAAACATACCATAAATTTCTTTAAACATATATGTCAATCATGGACAAGTAATAGAATAGCTGATGTGGTACCTGACTAATAAAAAATTAGAGGCAGGTAGTGTAATTAAGGATAATCAAATGGATTTTTGGAAAATATTTACTGTCTGGCTGATCTGATATTCATCCTCCCCCATAAGATTATAAGATAATTGATAAAAAGTAATTATCAGTAAGGCATTTGAATTGTTTCTGCACAACATTTTGATTAAGAATATAGAATGATACAAACTTAACATGACATGCATTGACTATATTGAAGCTGACAAACCAGCACTCGAAACATAATAGTGGTTGTCACTGAAGGGGTCGATTCCAGTTGGCTCCCACAAAGATTGATTCTTGGTCTCATACTACTTAGTATTTTTCGTAGTGAAAGAAAACATAAAATCAGTACTGACAAAGTTGGCAGATGACATAAAGATTGAGCGAATGACAAAAAATGAGTATGATAGGTCACAGTGTACGAGCAAACAATATGTGCTTTAGTATAGCCAAATTAAGCATTATATATATGGAAAGCAATATGTAAATTGAAATTAAAGTAAATAAGCCTATCTGTGGAAGCCTACCATATGTGATATTCAAAAAGTCAAATTAGATTATTATAGAAGCCTTTTACAATTTTTGAATATATAAAAACAAAAGCGGGTAGGCTAAAAAAATCCAGATAAAATAGCTAGAATAGCTAGTTACTGTCCAACTGTGAAAGAAGGTGAATTGAGCTCACCTCTGGTCTCAAACCAGAATTATAATTGGGAGACTCACAGCAAGGAGTCCAATTCCAGTAGGCCGTGGAGAAAAGCATGTTTCAGGTACCAGAAACTACAGGACATTGAGGGCTCAGCTTTATTTTTTTTCCTTCTTGGCTTCATTACAGTACCATGTCTTCTTTTCTCTCACTTTTTCTGTCCCTCTGTCCCTCTCCATTCTTCTTTTCTTCCATTTATCTTGCCTTAAAAACAATGAGAGTTACATGCTGTTTGCTACAACTACTGTTTACATTCTTCTTTTCATTCATTCTTATATTTTTCTCCATTTTCCCAGCCAAATGTCCCTGTTGGCATGTTTTATCTCTTTGGACAGGGACCACCCACTGTTCTGTAACTGAACAACATCTGGCTCAATTCTTAGCTGCTTTTTTTGGCACTATAGGACTATAAACCAGTTTCTAGTTGTAAAAGCTCTGAAAGGAACCATTCTAGCTCCCATTTCATTGGATTTCTGAATGTGTTCAATTGCTTTTGGATTTTGCAGAAAATCAAGTTTTTAAAATGATTTCACACCTCCAACCACTACTATGTTTGTCTGTAGTCCATGAAATGAACAAGGCTACAATATGGAAAACATTAGTAATTTCTTTTATGAGAGGGCTTTCCCTTGCCCTGAGATGATGTGCTTTCCTTTAGTTCCCAATGTATGCATGTGTATTCAAGATGGTTGATTTACTACAAATGGAACAAGTTGTAACTACGCTTTTTATGCTTCCAGTACCAATTCTCAAATTCCACCTACATGTTAGCATCTTGAAGGCTTGTTAGTCACCAGCAAGGGTGACTGATTGCTTACTGTTTTTGCTGATATTTACAGAATGTTTTCTCAGTGTAAACTTGCCCATAGGTGATTACTGCTGCAAAGATAGTTTTTCTCATATGGGTTTTACTCCCCTCGCAATCCAATAAGCACCAATTGTTCTCCCATCCTCGTGTCCTCGTGTCTTTTGAAATTAGCATTGAAGTTCATGTGGGACATCCAACCTTTCATTCAAGGGAGCTCTATCATTGATTAAGAGCCTGGCCAACAGTCAAAAACCCCTCCACTTTGTAATTTATCCTTCACAATAGATTGCCTCTGGCCATGCCCCAGGAGACTGACCTGAACAGTATAAAATGCCCATCCTGAGGACTTATTCACTTATTCACAGAATTGAATATGCTAAATGTAGTCTATGCAGAATAATCTCAGATAATTTAATCTTCCTGACAATTTCAATAATGAAGTTGGATCATAAAGTAGAGAAGCCTGCCTGCCTCTGTCAACTCTTCTGTCCTCCAGACAAGAAAGAATAGATGCTAGCTTCTTCTGTATTTCTTTTACTGGAAGTACTCCCTAATATATTAAACAATTTGCAGGCAGATGGATTCTTGACATAAATTACAGATTATGATGCAAAGGAACTTGTATGTTCCACTGCCAAGTTTGCAGTAAGTGTAAAGTAGTTATGTAACATTTGTCTTACATGCTTACTTCATCTCTTACTCAAACGATGATGTCCTCAGTCTCCCTGCCTACTAATATTTTTCTCTGCTAATCTGGACAAAGTCTCTTTACCTTTGGGACTGGGGGGTTAATCTTCTTCTTTCCTGCCTGGCCTGTATGTTTGCTCTAGGAGTTATCAAAAGGATTTGGAATGAAGTGTGAAAATGAAGTCAAAGCACAAGGGCATATTGCCTGATAAGGCAATGTTAAGAAGCAGTAGAGACTAGCTAAATTTATAGTTTGGTTATATTGAGATTGAGGGGTCAGAATAAGACAGTTAATTTGTGATAACATTGCAACAGAAAATATATATTTAGGTGTCAGTGACTAGAAAATGCCAAGTCTTCTGGTTTTCAGAAAAGAAATTTAGTACAGGAAAAAGCTGAAACTTACAGAAAAGATGTAGTAACATAAAGAAAAGGAAATAGGGAGAAAGAAGGCACAGTGAGGCTTTGTATGTACAAATTATTATCAAACTGCTTAATATGCAAAGATTTGGCAAAGCTAGATACTCCTGTACAGAGGAAATTAAGTGGGGCAAAATAGATGAAGAACAAATTATAAATTATCAAGGACAAATCATGTCAAATACCAGAGGTTTGATCCTGTGTTGCCTTGCACCTTGCCTAGTCTGGTTTTAATAAGTACAGAACATATACAAGGTAAATATAAAATGCCATTCCAATATGTGAGGCAATTTGTGTGACATTTGCACATGACCTTTGCACTCTTGTGACACTGAATAAGGTACAGGGCAGCAAAGAATGAGTGTCTACTGGGAGAGAGATGGGAGGATGGAGGGATCTTCTGGAGAGAGTCCAGCGGAGGGCCACAAAGATGATACGGGGCCTGGAGCATCTCTCCTATGAGGAAAGGCTGAGAGACCTGGGTCTGTTCAGCCTTGAGAAAAGAAGACTGAGAGGGGACCTTATTAATGTATATAAATATCTGCAGTGTGGGGGACACAGGGATATGGCCAGCCTCTTTTCAATGGTCTGTGGGGACAGGACAAGGGGCAATGGCCACAAAATGGAGCACAGGAAGTTCCGCACCAACATGCATAGGAACTTCACGGTGAGGGTGACGGAGCACTGGAACAGGCTGCCCTGGGAGGTTGTGGAGTCTCCTTCTCTGGAGATATTCAAGACCCGCCTAGACGCCTATCTGTGCAGCCTGCTCTAGAGAACCTGCTGTGGCAGGGAGGTTGGACCGGATGATCTCTGGAGGTCCCTTCCAACCCCTACAATTCTGTGAATTCTGTGAGGTGGGTAGCTGCTGAAAAAAAACTGCCTCATTTGGTGTGCAGTCCACAAATACTCTGTAAAATCACTGATATGTGGCTTCTGTTTTGTTGTTTCTCTGCTCATGAAAATAACAACTATAGAGGATTTTGGAAAATTCTGTCCAAAGCAGATGATGTGGTATTGAGGTCAAGAGTTACCTCACTTCCTCAAATTTTCATCAACTGTTCAGCCCAAGAGAAATGAGGAATATTATTAACCCCAAGGGCGACCCTGGTTGATAGACAGTATAAGAGATAATGCAGATCTCAAAGAGATTACAACAATTAAAAAAAAAAAAAAAGAAAGAAAGCAAAATACCTTTGCTAGAAAATTAATATTATTTTTTTTCTACTACTTCCAGGTTACCATGTATTTCCTTTCTAAAATTAAATGATTTATTAATGAACTTGGCAAAACCAAAAAAAAAAGGCAGCAACTTGAACTTTTACAAGGTAAAAATTCCACAATGATATCAACTACTTAAATACATAATCTTTTACTATTCTTCCATTATTTTTTCCAAACATTTTGTGTCATTTGCTGTTTATATTCTTAGATAAGATGATAATTCTAAAGACACTGTGATGTTACTTGCTATCAGGCTCTAACTTTGTTGGTCTAAACTTTTCCACAAGTTTTGTTATAATTTTTTTTTCAGATAAGAGCTGCATCCTGTTTTGTTATCCATTATGGTCCTCCAAAACAGATTTTTTTATCTGATTGTTCCCTCTAAATATCAACATTAGTCACACTATCTTGTGATGTTACTTCTATCAACCTCCAATGATCAAGTTTCAGTAACTTTAGATCTTTTACCTGCATTTCCTTCTGGTCTGGAGTATATTAAACAACTTGCCAGTTATGGAAACTTAGAGTGCAGCTGGTTATTAATAATTTTTGATTTGTCGCAGGAAGCACAAAAGGCTGGAATCTCAGCAGGATTAAATATATTTAGCTTTCCATAGTCCTATGAAATTAAATGGCAGTGTGCCAATGTATATCCTGTGAGCTTCTACTCATAAATACGAAAACAAACTACTTTTTTTGCAGGAAATATTTGAAGCTTTTATACGTATTACCACTTGTGGGTTGTTTTTTTGTTGTTTGTTTGTTTTGCTTTGTTTTATTTTGTTGTTTTGTTTTGTTGTTGTTGTTGTTTCTTTATTTTATTTTATTTTTTTCCGGGGATAAGCAAACTCTTCCACATATTGCTCTAAGGGTTTGCAGTTGTGACACTGGGGAAAGAATGTAGTACATTTCTCTTGGTAAGCAGCAGAATGAAAACAACATCCATATATAATGCAGAACTACAGTGTATCGTACAAAAATAAAATCATAATAAAATAATAACACTGTGATTCATGAACTAGAAACTTGATTGTTCAAGAAATGTAATTATAAAATTAAGAACGTAGTTCATTAGTTATATGAAATACAAGAGTTTTGAAGCAGGAGATGAAGAAAGTCTCAAAGTAGTTTCTTCATTAGAGTTTATTAGGAAATTGAACATGAATTCGTGTATAATTAAGGTTGAATTAGCAGCAAATATAAGACATAGCATCCATAGTACCCTCATAGGTGATAGCTTTTGAAAACATTACTATGCATGTGCTTGAGAACAGTGAAGTCTGTCCAGGTGAATCCCACCTTCAGGATAATCATTTGCACTTTACAGCGGCATATAATGAGGTTAATGTGGAATTCGGTGTGCTTAATTAAAAATAAATTCCCAATGCTCGACTTCTTAATTAAGAAAGTGGCCTGAATAGGACAGTATTCCACTTCTTATCACTATGACTGTAATCATTAGTGCAATATGAGATGTATGACACCTCATACAGCTGAAGACTACTACTTCAGTTTAAGTATTTATCAAAACAATTCTTTTTATAAGTAGCAAAATGGCACTATTTACTTTTTCAATGACACAGGGTTGTATCTGAATTTATGGGATACATGAAAGATCAGAAGTCCAGGAGTGAGGAACAGCACCTGCTTCTCTTGCTTGACTGATGAGATCTGCTGCTTGGCTGCTTCATCACCTGTGCCAAGTCCAGGTGCTTGTCTGGAGGCTTTGCTTTTCTGTATGACTTTCCGCAAGTTTATTTTTGGTTTCTGTCTTCATTTTTATTGACAGATTCTACTACTGTAATCCCATATTACTATTAACTGTGTAACTATGTAACACTGTATTTCTGTCAGGGGGACATTACATATGACAATGTAATGGCAGAAATTTGTCTCAGAGTGTCTGAACTTGCTCCTGCTCTCTTCCCCAGTGAACTGCATGCCCTTCCTAAAGTGATGTCAAGCTTCAGTGTCATGCTGTAGCATCCAGTACTGTCCCACATCCCATCTCTTTTATCTCAACTGTGTTCATTTCTTTCATTCAAACTGCATGTGACTTTAAAAACAAAAAACTGAGTCACAAAACCAACATTCTAGGCATAAACATTTTAATGGATGATGAATTAATTAATTCAGTTGCTAACTATTTTCAACAGAGCAATAAGCTTAACATGTAAGGGCTTGAGTTTACAAGCTGCAGGCAAGAAAATGACTTGCTGAAGTATTCACTGAGTTTCAAACATGAAACACTATCACGTATGGAACAAGAACTGTGAGAACTGAACAGTTTACATGTTTCCCCAATACAAAGAACAAAGCAAGCCAGATGTGCACATTTCCTTACAGAAAGCAGGAAGGTGAGAGAGTTATATAATATACAAAGACACTTTTTCTCATACTGATTTAAATTAGTCCATGATGCAGACATGGCTGTGGTGAGTCTATTATAAAGGCAAATTAACACTCATAAGCCTGAATATAAATCCTACAAATAAGCATTTGTGTATCTAAAGACATTCCCTGGAATATAGGTTGGAGTCGAACTGAAATAGAAGCAGTAATATTTCTTTGATACCAGATTTTAAGTAATCAGGCTAAAATATTTCACACGTACAATTAATCTGTTATTAAAATAGATGTATTTTAATATATATATCTACATACACGTAAAGTGTTGTCCTGTCTCTTACAAGTGACGTTTTTTTATAACTCATTCTACTTTAAAAATCATTTTTGCCTTTGATTTTCACCGATCAAATTGCCTCATACATTGAGAGAATGATTTTCCAGTAAGGAAGCTGCTGTTAGGAGCAGTTCCTAGAACATGGAACCACTTCTTTTTTTTTTCACTGGTAGATTACAAAAGTAACTCACCCAACAGCCTGGATAGAAAATAGGATGTTACTTTAATTCCGTACAGGAGAGTATTTTTACACCTTTTTTCCAGCAAACTCAAACACTGCTTTTCAAAATGTGTACAATAAAAACTGAGTATGAGATACCACTCTCTGGAAATCAGTAACAGTTTTGCCAGTCCCACCAATGGCTCCAATACTGAATAAGCAGTAGTTAGTAACCCGACTTCAGAGATGATGAGGGGGTAGAACATTTTTCTTCATTGAACTGTGTGGGGGTGTAGTCTATCCCATCCAGAAGTACCTCAGAAATGCCTCCTTTTTCTTCTTTGGAATTTCCTGTGCATTCCCTTGACCTGAAACAAATTATTAATATATTAATTCATGCATATAAGCATATAAATAGTAAGAAACTACAAATACATTAGCAATATATTAACAAATACTTAATTATTTGTATTTGGTTCTCATGGAAATCAAAAGGTTTAGTTTAAACCGTGGCTTATTAGCACTACTAGCTCTTAGTATTAATGTTTTTAAAGGTAAAACCTATGATCATTTCTAACGCAATCTTAAAATATCCCTGCTTCACCTGCTGATCTTGTACATATTAGATATACATCCCAAATGCAAAGTATGGCCTTTATTATAGTAAATAAAAGTCAAAAAGACGTCACTGAATTCTCAGGTGATATGTTGAATTTAAGTTTTCTATTGAATATTCAGGTAATCACAACACCGGCATCTCTCCAACTTTTTTCTCCTCAGAGGTTTATCTGCTTCTTATGGGTGCTTTTGTTGTATTTGATATTTTTATTTTTATTAATACAGTACTAAATCTACAGGATTATAATTATAGTGCTACACCAAATTTATATTTTTAAATAAAGGCAAAAGATCTGCTTTTAAGGAAATTATAATAACAACCTTCAGTGCTTCTCTGCATCAGAACTTAAAAATTACTTTTCTTCTCTTGCTTGCCATATAGTAATTTTGCTTCTGAGACTTTTTCAAGACTATTGTGCCAAGTTACACTTAAAATAGAACTTTAAAAATAATTGGAGCTAATAGCAATCTGCACCCAGTTTTTCCAGAAAAATAAATGAACAGATAACAAGGATTTAATATTTTAAATAGATACTTAAGTTTAGTTGATAAAAATGTTTAAGCAAATGCAAACATATTAGGTTACTTTTTTTTTTTTAGTCCTACTATAACCTCTTTTTAAAAAGGGAGACTATTTTAATGCGTCCATTTTTATTTTTATTTTTATTTTTATTATGAAGAATGTCATGTTCCCAAAGACAAACTCTGTAGCTTAGGTTATTTATTGTTCTGTTGTATCTATTTCTGGAAATGATAGAAAGATCAGACTTTTTATTTTTATTTATTTACTCACTTTTTATAATGATCTAATAAAAATCTTTGATGTTAATGTCTTCTTCCTGCAGAAAGCAAGCAGAATATTTTAAGTGTTGTCAATACAGAAGCTGCTTGTCTGTTTTAATGCTGGGCACCTTTTACCCTTTTTGTTTTTCTCTGTTCCATCTCTTCATTGCTGTTGATTTAGCATATAATGACATAAAAAGATGAAAGGAGGGGGAAGACCAAAATGGACATAATGATAGAATTTGTGTTTCTGCTGTGTGAACCATTTATCCTAACACTGTCCCAGTCTCTTCTGATTGCATCCTGTCTTCTAGGGGATCTTAGTCAAAAGCTAACATCTGAGAAACAGCAATAATTCTATTCCATGGGTTTAGAAAACTGTGGAACTGCTTCCATCAGAACATGAAGAAAATCAGACTGTAGAGAGACTTGATCAGCCCTTACCTCTATGTCCAACTACAAGAGAAAATTAATACTAATAGAAAATAGCCACCAACAAGATAGCGTTAAGTAGATCTTCTACTGGTGCTACTTCAGATTACAGGCATAAAAAATATGGCCAATTATTTGTTAGAAAAAAACTTTGTCAATCTCATGTGTGGTTTATTACACTGTTTTTAATGGGTTTAGGGGAATAGTTAGAAGGGAGATTTTTGTAATGCCTAAGAAACTATGAAGCTTATGGAAAACATGTTTTAATATTAACTGGTTAATTTAAATCTTGGATCTGTCACTTCAGGGAAGGAATAGAGGCAGAGTTCAATGAGATAGATACATAAAACCCTTAAACTTCTTATTTTAAACACAACAGAATTAAGTTTCTGCCTGCACAGTACTTTCTGAGAAGACCTGGAAGATGAATGAGCTTTGATGTGTGCTTCAACAAAGGGCTGAGGCTTAGGGTGCAATATAACATGCTTGCAACATAATTAACTTTGGTATCCTGGCTAGCTTTGTCCAGTGTTCCTTTCTGGTACAATCCAGGCTACTCAACCACAAGAAAACTAAGCTGGTAGGCCAGTCTGCTCTACTGCCCAAGCTGTATCCTACTTGTGATTAAACAATGGCTTCAGCTTTCTTCTCTTCCAGGTTGGTACTTTTCATGAGCACCAGACTAATTTACAAGATTGATAGATATAGAAGCAAACTTGTCTGAAAATATATATATTTTTTTCCCGGAATAAATCTATATTCCATTGTCACTACAACCTGAGGTAATAGTGTGTGTATCAGCATTTTTAATGTATGCTAGTCTGCTCATAAAACCGTTGCTGTCTGAGCTTACATACTGTCATATTTTAATGCCCTTGCGATTGAAACAAAAGAAAAGATGATATAAGCCTTTTTCAAAATCACATTTGGGAAACAACCAATGTCATTTACAGTCCAATAGAAATGTAACTATTTAATATATCAGTACATTCTGCTCTGCTCCAGTCCCTCTGCCTGAATATAATATCCCAAGCATACATTACTTCTTTACTTATGCTAAGCACATACAACTAAATGAGATTCTTGACTTTTCTTCTCCACTTCTATGGCTTGAAATGAGATCAAGATGTTATTAAACTCTTCCATTTTGTTGTCTATCGTATAAAGATATATATGATTTTTATAAGATGCCATGACTTCAAGACCCATTCAAAATTCTGGTCATTCCTATCAGTCCAATACCATGACAGACTTGTTTTCAGAATCATCAGCCTTCTAGGTGCCACCTTTAACACTGCTTTGAACACAGCTATAGTTCCTGAAAGATGAGTGAAAAAGAAGAATCTGACCTCGTTTTCTCCAGCCCCTGACTCATCTTGTTATTAGTGGTTCAATTTTTTTATGGACACTTTCCATATATTCCCTTATATGTTTATAGTGCTAAGGTATTTAAAATGCTTCCTACTTGTTAATATGTCTTAAACTCTATTTATTCATATCAAACATTATATTATGTTGATGGTGTTGAAATACTTATACAATCTCTTTTTGAGAAATATTTGGGGAAATAATTCTTCTTCAATTTTGAACCAAGTTCACTAAAGGGAAAAGAAGCTATGCAAAATGAAGACTTTGATCTGAATATAACCAAGCAGACACTAAGGACCAGATGTAAAGGCTATGTTCAGTTTGCCTAAAAAGTAAATGCAAAATTTAAAGCAGATCCTTGGAATGGGGTTCAGGGTAATCACAGAAGTGAGAGAAGGATGCTGAAATCAACTTCTAAGAAATGACAAGGAGAGATAGAAATCTTGCTTCTTCCTTGGACTGTGATGGACTTTCTTGGACTGACAAAAGGCAGAAGTGAGGTATATTCGTGAAACTGGAATTCAGTGTCAGAAATTTCTGCTGCACTGAGTGATGGGGCAGGGCATTACAGGCATGATGGCTGCAACCTTTTAGGAGGCCCAGGACTTCAAATCCTACATATCTGAGCCTTTCCTTGCCTCTGCAGCCAGTGACATCAGTACCTACATAAACCCTGACAGTAAGGATTGTTGTGATGGTAAAGTCCTGGATTCTGCTCCCTGCTTTCAGGATTCTTAAGGTTTTTGTCCAGTAGCAGTTTAACTTGTAAACTTTATCAATATGTAAGCAGTTGTGATCAGTCAAGGCTCAGTATGCCTTCTGCCTTCTTCAAAAGTCAGCTGTGTACTTGTTACTACAGCAAATAGGCAATAAGCAGAGAGGCAGAGAACAGACCATGCAACAATGATTATTTTAATATTGGAGAGAAACAGTAGTGTAGAAGATGGCTGGATACACTGAAGACCTTTTACACAAGAACAATGTATTTTTTCCTAAGGGGGAATATGATTAAACACAATTAGTTCCATTTTTGCAATATACTTAGAGATATGTTTAACTTTTAAGCACAAATTTTATGTTATATCTTTTAGGAATAGCTGAGAATGAGTATGCTTGTAAATTGTTCTTAAATTCTTACAAAATAGACATAACTGAAAAACTACTGAGATCAGTAGAAATGTAGGAAAAAAAAAGGAATGGAAGTTGGGGGCACAGAAATCACTCCACCAGCCTGCTGAGCATTCAGAGTAACCCACTTGCTGTTACCATATTACTGCTTCGTGAAGGCACCCATTTTTAAATAAATTAGGTGATGCTACTGTTACTCTATGAACTTTCTAATTAATAATCTAAATGTATTCAGAATCAATTTGTACCCACTTGTTCCTGTGTCAAGGAACAAGTCCTTTGGCTACTTGTCCTTTAGCTCGTGGGTTGTTTTTTTTCCCCTCCCTATTGTTTTCTCTTTGATTTATTTATGGACAGTTATCCTCTGTAGCCTGCATTTGCTAGATTAAAGAAGCCAAGCTATTCTAATCTTCCCTGTTAAGAGATGTGCTCCATTTATTACTCATCCTAGAAGCAAATATTTCTCGATATTGACCGTCTGTGACCCCCACAAGAAAAATTCACAAATCATAGGGCATGTTTCAGAAATATTCAAGTTGTTCCTTACATTCACAGTCTCTGACAGTTAACAGTGCACTGCAATTTTCAGGATAGGTAGCGTCTAAGAAATAAAGTGGCACAGCAATAACAATGCACAACTTTTGGCTTTACTTAATAGCCAAGGACAGCTTTCATGGATCTTTATTTCTGCAATCAGAAATTACATTCTTTTTTCCAAACTGAATTGTATTCCACCCTCCAGCCCCATACCCCCCATTTTATTCTAGCTTTGAATTGCTTCTGGTTTCTAGCCAACAGAATGGATTTTATGACTCATGACTGAAAAAAGAATGGCATTGAATTTAACCTTCTAAAAGTAATCCTTTTAAGTCTTGGTGGCTTATAATACAACCATCTTGGTTTTAATGGCAGCTGTTTCCTCAGATTTACAGCTCAATTTTCACAAATACATGAAATACTTATTGTGGTCTCAAATGACACATGTTTAGGGATGTTACAATAAGGAAATTTTTTTAATTTTGTACTGTCACTAAACATATAATCATGCTCTCGAGAGTCTACAGTTTTGTGCCGAAGTGCTACATTATGCTTTTTTCTTTTGGCATTAACTATATTAAATGGTCTGTATGACCTGATTATTTGTCCTTTGTGCAACATTCACTTTTACCAACTGTCGAATATAAACTGCTAAAAGACGTATCTTAAGAAGAGTGTTTATAGAGACAGCCACATCTGCCATATAAACAATACAATGAGAAAGGTTATATGTCTGTTATAGATTTAGGTGAAGGGCAAGTTTCAGATGATCTCAGCAGGTGTAAGGCTAAAAATTAATGGGAGATTACATGCTTGATTTCCATAGCATAAACTATTTTCTAGAGATTACTACAACCTTAAATGTTGTGAATCTTGTGAGAGGATATCTTCTTAAATAATATCCACCATTCTATGTGAAATCTTGAAACAAAGACACAGCTACTTTATGTGAGAAAGATAGTAAAAAGAAGCAGGTATGACTAACTCCCACCAGCTGCCCTGACCTTGGATGAGGAATTGACTGCCCACAGCAAAGAAGAGAGTGGTGAATATAGGAAAAGCTATACAGGGCATAAGGAAAGGAGGCTGGTGTGTGCCAGGGTCCAAAATGTCTTCTTTCAGCTCTGCTTTTATCATTTACTGCTCTAGTTAGTTTTGAATATTCTGTTTCGAGCTGTGGTTCTGATCTTGTTTTACATGATGCAGGTTGGACCCCATACAATGACCAGCACGTGAAGAATGTTTCTTTTCTGTCAAAGAATCAAATTTTCAAGTTTTCAAAACTTTCACTGTATTGTTAAAATCCATTTGCACTCTCTTATTTTGAATTGTGTATACTGAAATTACAAGGGCCAAAGCCTAGCTAGAGCTTAACTTGGCCACTACAGTAAAAGACAATAAAAAATATTCTTATAAATACTTTAACAAGAAAAGGAGGGCTAAGGAGAATCTCCATCTTTTATTGGATGGGGGTTGAAACATAGTGACAAGAGATGAGGAAAGGAGGTTGCAGTGAGGAGGGTGTTGGTCTCTTTTCTCAGGTGACAAGTGATAGGATGCAAGGCAAAAGCCTCAAGTTCCACTAGGGGAGGTTTAAACTTGATATCAGGAAGAATTTATTCATGGAAAAGGTGGTTAGGCATTGGAACAGGCTGCCTAGGGACATGGTGGAGTTGCCATCCCTGGAGGTATTTAAGAGACGTGTGGATGTGGGACATGGACACTTGAAGTGCTGGGTACATTGAGGGTCTTTTCCAACCTAAATGATTCTAATGTCACATGGCTAGTCTACTGTCTTTTGATTATTCTGTTTAACTACTGCATTAGTTTGTTTCTATGACTTTATAAGTTTTAGCTGTGTTAGTTCTCCAGTCTTGACTCTTTGATTTCACTAGTGATGTTAAACTGTTTAAGTCATATAATAGTTTAATATGCATATTCAAATTACGTAACAAAGCTAAATGAAAAAAAATATGTAATATACTATATATGCGGATGAATCTGTACACATATTTGTGATGTAACTTAATGTCTTTCACAAACTTTCTCCTCCTCATTTTGCAGTATTTTTTGCTATACTGTATTGTTCTGACAAGAGCTGAGCAAATAGGCTTATATTTATGGATTTAAGTTAGATTTGCTTTTAAAGCTCTGGAAATGGCCAGTAAATCCCATTGATTTCCAAAACAAGTCTGTTTTTATTATCTTGAGTTTAACTTTCCTCAAAAATCTACGTAGAATATGTTGTAGCAGTTAAAAAAAAAATTAAAAAAAAATCTGTATGTAAAGACCTCAGTAAATAATGATTGGTTAAAGATGAAAATGCTGCAATGAACTACATCTCCAGAAGAAAATGTTCCGGTCATAACACTACATTTCATTTTACTGAATGCATTTACTCAGTGTAATAATGAAAACTGTAATACCGTGTATGAAAAGAGTCCATTTTTTCTGAAAATGGATTATTTATATCCATTACAGATAATGTCTTAAATTGCTATATTAAAGATGTAATACATTTTATGTATGTCAATGCCAGTTATATAGCAACAGTATGGTGTCCCTTATGAAAATCACAACTGGAAAAAAAAAAAAAAAGCAACACAGATTGGTTGAGAGTAAACAAAATCTTAAAAAAAAAAAATGAAGAAGAAACAAAAAATACTTCTGGTGTAATTTGCTCCCTCCTTCCTAACGTGAGATCTTCTGATGCTAGAATTTCATTACAGTGGCCAACAATGGACTTGAGTCGTTAGTGTAATATACCACATTATTTCTTTGCAAGAATATTGAAAATGTAACTGCAGCATTTTTTTTTTTAATTTGCTGAGGTATGGTTTTATTAATGAAGCCCCTGTGGTGGCGTCTGTTACTATTAGTGACCTACGCAAGTATTCATCTTCAAGATGAGTAGGTTTATCAATGCTGCTCATTGGTTTGATGTTGAAGTTGAAGCTCTTGCGAAGTTTAAAGTTGTTAGTCCTTCATGAATAAGAAACTGGAGTGAAAGGGTGGGAGGAGGTTATCCAAACAGACCATAGCTTTTCTTCCATGTTGTCATTAATGCACTCACATGCCTGCCGTACTAGCACCACGCTGCCTTACCTTTGAGATAAGTCAAAACACCTACTTTCAGTAGTAAAGTCTTTAAGAAATGATGCAGTTTCAGTCTAGGTTTTTGTCCAGATTTTAGTACCAAACCAGACATGTTAATTTTCACATTTCTAAAGTAGACACAGAAGAAATTTCACCAAGGGCCTTTGTGTGTCTTGAAAGACTTTAGTTAGAGTTGAAATACCTCTGGGGCCCCCATAATTCTCTGTGAATACCACAGGCAACCCTTTATCTAGGGAAGCTAGGGCAAAACTATAATGACTTTCTAGAAAATTAGTTCAATCAAATTAATAGCTGGCAGAGACTCAAACTTCAATGGCTTGAGTGCAAGACAAGCTTTTTGTGAACCTTAAAAATAAATGTTTGTTCTTGAAAAAAGGTTGCTAAAATATGTCTGCATCCTATCCAAAACAGTGTAGAGACTAATCCAGTAAAAAAAATAAAAACAAAACAAAACAAAACAAAACAAAACAAAACAAAACAAAATAAAATAAAATAAAATAAAATAAAATAAAATAAAATAAAATAAAATAAAATAAAATAAAATGCTAGTACTCCTTCATTTCTAATCAGGTTATAATAATATTTCTAATAGCTACTATATTTAGTTCTAGACATCCAGATGACAGCTGTATTAGAAATCCATTGATGTGTTAGATTAGGTAAAATTAATTCAACTGCATTCTTGAATTTTGTAATATTGCTTAGAGTAACAAGGCCTTTTTATTCCTTATGTTACAGAAAAAAAAAATCATCAGATAACTGGAGTACATTAAGCATGCTAAAAAGGCGGGATTTTTGTAAAGAAGTTGTGCAGAAGAGAGCATGAAAACAGAAACAGTTATTTGTGTTATTTTAGCCACTGTACTTTTTCAAAGTTCTTACACTTTTCCCCCATTACAGAACATTCTGCTATAAATGATGTCTTAGTGTTTTCATGTTCCAGAATAATCATTCACTTTTAAAGCCTCATACATAGCTGATATCCAGTGGTACGTCTCAATCATATTCCTCCTGTCTGTGACCTTAACTATTACTATTGTATAAACAACAGTGTGAACCATCACTATTTGAGTATAGCATTAAAAGATAACATATGTCAACCTCTGTGGAAACGGGAAGAACTACAAGATCTGCTGTGTAACAACTGACACAAATGAAGATCATTTGTACAAAATTTCTGATTTCTTTACTGCATGAAAAGAATAAAACTTGACACCTCTTCTTAATTTTCAGGTGGAGAATACTATGAAAACTAACTAGGAATTCTAGAAGTTCTATATTTAGGTATCAGGAATATTTCCATAGAACTATAGCTTCAGCAACTGGTGAAACTAAGAATAATTAGTCATAGCTAGGCCTGTTTTAATTTTTAAAATCAGAAGTAAATGAAAGTTTCTATTAAGGAGACAAGTGGGACCATAATGAAATTATACACTACTAATAGTTTTAAAAGGAAGTGTAAATGTAATGGAAGAAGAGATATAATCCACGGTCAGTTTTTAATGTAATAAAAGCAATTGGTTTCTCTGACTTGAAAGGAATAACATGTTCTGTGCTCAGTAATGCTAATCCTGACAGTTGCTCCTGGCCGTGTATCTCATATAATTTTGAAAGGTACTGAGACATGAAAAACTTCCTACATGAAACAGAACTCATGGATATTAAGATGATAGAGGGTGAAGTGAAGAGTGTGGGCTTTGAAGAAAGCAAGCCAATTTTCAAAGCAACTAACTTTTTATTCTTTTTCCAGAGTTACTCTGTCAAAGATACTTAGCTCAGCTGTCATTTTTTCCTTACTAAAACCATATGTTTCACAACTTAAATCGACAGATCCATCTGTGTTATTGGTGGTGAATAGCAGTGGTTAAGTACATACTCTGCATACAGATCGTTCTGTTATACAAAGTCTCAATTTTGATACAAAATAAAATAATATAAAAAAAAAAAAAAAAAAACAACTTGCTAGCTGTGTCATAGACATTTTCATGTTTCTGATCCAGGAACTGAGAGGAAAGAGATCTCTTTGCTCTTAGCTGCATAATTTGTGCAAAACAATTATGAAAAAATATTTTTTTCATGTAATTTCTTTAATATTTTCAAAATCAGAACAAGTCTGTTCCAATATTTACACTGTCTTTAGAAGAGCACACAGCTAGGATGCAAGATATTACTCCATTCCATCATCCACAATAAGCTCTGATATATTGGACCAATTTAGTTTTAAATACCACTAGGTAATAAAGATTCAGTAACAACCACTGTCTCATATCACCATCTGAGTCAAATTCAATAAGATATTTCAGCTGATAAAATACTTTATTTGAAAAGGAGTGTTATGTGGGTTGCATTTTGCAGAAGCTGAGCCCTTCGGTGTTAGGAAGTAGAGATAGAAAAGTGAGGTATCATTTTTCCGGGGAAAAAAAATGCATGCTATCATTTTCAAACAGCTCTGGTACTGTCATGAAAGAGTCTCAGAATTGCATGCTCCTTTTAAGTCACCCTTGTGCAACTAGCAGCTCCACCAGTTTCAGCATATTTCTGTTTCTGACATCATCCATAGCATTGAACTAGGCAGGGATTCTCATTCCAGCATACCAATTAGCAAATCACTGATTTTTTTTTTCTAACAAAATTAAAAAATACCTGTCTTTCATAACATCTTTCTGAAATGGCAACTTTTGAAGAGCCGGAAGAGATGATGTTTAAAAACTGTCTGCTCATCATTCCTTTAGAGTACGACTGATTTCACCTCCAGAGACCACATGTAACCTAGTTGCCTAGCTAATGTGGAGGAGGAGGCAAGATCAGAGAGGCAAAATCTCTCTCCAGACCCATGGTAAGGGTTACTCTGCTCCCCAAGACTGCTGTTCAAACTTCTGACCTAAAATCCTGTCTGTGAGTGACCCGTGGGCTGAATGGCAGAAGTTAAAAATTTTGAATCAATGCCTTTCTGGATTGCCTGGCTTCCCCCCTCTCCACCAAATTAGGGCCAGTACAGAAAACAGGTTTGCTTTCATGCAGGCACAGAACTGATCTATTGAGAGCAAAGAACTTTTAGAGTTCTGATACAGCCCAAGAGTGCTATTCACACTCAGAACAGATCATAGTCCTACCTTCACTTTAGGCCATTATACCTCACCTTCACCCTGAACTAAGCAAAATACACACCTTTCCCTTACCAATAAAAGTGCAAAAGAATTGCTTTTAGTCTCATCAAATTGCTCCCAGGAATATAACCTTTGATTAGCACAATAGATTAAGGATGAAAGTATTCTGCAACACTTGTGCTTCAAAAATATGCCTCAGTGAATAAACTTAAATGTTTCAGCTTTGTAGCAGCTTGTTGTCCGTGTTCAAAGTCATTCTGAATGGACATATTTTTACAGCAGCTGACTTAAGTATGAATCTTAGTACTGGAAAAAAAATGAGTACTTCATGATAAAGTTGAATAGTAATGCTGAAACTATACCAATTAATTAATATCAGGGTTCTGTGTAGAGAGTTTTTCATCAGCTTGTATATCAGTTATGTGGAGAGGTGACTTTTTCTTGGAAACACTGTATATGTGTTTTGATCACCTTTCTTTAAGCAGAACCTAGGTGCAGCTGTTTGGAAAGGAAGCTGTTCTAAGAACGGTAATATGGTGGGGTATTTTTTTATAGTTTTTTTTTTTTTTAAGTTATTAGCTTTTTTTTTTTTTTTCCTAGTTAACAAAAATATACATACTTTGACGTAGAATTTCTATTCCCTGTGTCCACCACCACCTCCAGGTTTGGGAGCTGCTTACAGGCTCAGGCCCTGCCCTGATGCCTGGTCCCAGCCCTGCAGGACCTCACCTTGACTCTCCCAGCTCCACGTTCCAGTCCTATGCCTGGTGATGGCCACGGCCAACCACGGTCCCTGTCAGCAGCCATGCTCTGCTTGCCCTGGACAGACACTGGAGGCCAGGCCCTGCTGAGGCACTGCCTGTGCCCCTGCCTCACCCACCGCCCCTGGCTCACCTCCCTTGCTGGGGAGCCCACTACAGCTCATTGCTGGCAGTCATCTCCCACCTCTCATTAATGGTTTAGCAAGGTGAACGCAAGTGTTCCCAACATCCATAATGCTCACAAAATTCCTAAAATAAAGGTTTGTCTGCCACCTCTTTGGCCAGAATAGGTTTCAAGCCTACAGCTACCAAATACAATAGTGGGCTGATATGTACTTGGTTGGACGCTAGTATTGAAGAACCTTTGCATAATTCAGAAGTGGGGTGGGAAGGAATAAAACGATAAATATAATGAAGTATATAGAGGAAATATTAGAATAATGATGGCAAACCTCTGCAAACAAAAGTGGTTGTATAATGGACCTAAATGATAACTCAGATGGTCTAGAAAATACAATCAGCAATAGGTCTGAAATGTCTGGTTCAAGATGATGTTCAGCTCCGTTAGGTTAGAAGACACTGGTGGAAAGCTAAAACCACCTGTTGGAAAAGGTGGCATACAACAAATAAGCCAGTGCTTTGAAGGTATACATTTTCCATCTCTGATTTCTTTTCAACTTTGTATCTGAAATAGATTCTCATCTTACTGAGACAGAGATTGACATCTACCTCTATGCCAAAACAAAACAGTAGATCTTACTGCAAATAGCATAACATACAGGAAAGGAAAATATTACTCCCTTTTAGATTTTTATAGATAGACTGTATACTTCTGTATACATACATAATATATATAAACTGCTCAAATATTCACTTCCACTGCTCCTCAAGTGCATTGCAATCAGTCCACCACTCAATTAGAAAATTAGAATACTTTGTTTCTTTCTCGGGGTCCTGAAGAGGTCCTGAAATTAAGAGTAGAGCTAGATGATCGTGTCTGGCTCTTTGTACATGTACAGGTCTACATTCCTCTTTTCTTTTTTCCCCCACAGAATTGGAGTAGGATTCCTAGACTAAGACTAGAGGTCATTAATAGTAGAGGATGAGGATTTAAATTGCAGATTTTTTTTTCAATAACACTGTAAGAGTCATGTCAAAAGGAGCCTATCTGTTCTTCTAACTGCATGTGAATGCACTTTGTCCTAGTGGTGTAAAGAAGCTGATCACTTTTTATAGCTGAAGAATTGAACCAAAGCTAATTTTCCCTCCCCTCCCCCAACACCACATTTGATAAAGAGGTTCATATTCAATTTTATTTATTTATTTATTTTTAATGTACTTAATTTTTCTCCTTTGTAAAGGGTTTTGAGCTGTCTGTTTCCCAAAATAAATCTGGATCTTTGCAAAAAGCAGCTAGGGTCAGACTGCATACTGACTGCATGTGGAGAAATGTTTGAAAAGGATTCCTTCTCTCAAGTATCCATTCCCAGTACTAAAGCTCAAAGCTCTTTTGCTTGCATTTCCAATATTGCTATCTATAGGGACTGTTCCCACAGTAAGAACTGAGAAAACCCTGATTCTCAGAGAAACACCTCCTGAGCGGCCAAAGGCAATTGTGTTTGTGATGGCTTTTTCTTCTGAAGTATCTGACTCACTGAGTTTCTTATACAGCATTCCCAGTCATAACAAAATTATAGTGTCAAACAAACCTTAGGTTACTTTTCTTGACATTAATACAGGTTGTTTTAAAATACATTTTCTGTTGTTTTTGGTAGCTTCTTTGTTTATTAGAAAGCTTTCCTAAAACTTAATTAGGCAGGTCTAGTGAATACTAAGTATGGCCAACAACCCCTACCATGAAATACGGGAACTGTCCAACCCCTACATAGATGAAGTAGAGTTACTTTTGTTGCATCTGTTTTCATCTGGCGCTCTTACTACACTCCTACTTCCTCTGCTTTGATATTCATGTCAAGGTTCATTTTTTCTTCTCCATCAAAGACTGAATTTTAATCACATCAAGAAAAATTATTAGACACATTTTCTGAGGTGTTAATTAATTTGGCCTGATTGAGTCCTGGCCTGAGTCCTGGCAGTTGAGACTTTGCAGTCTTGATTTTTGAAGAAGCTGGGCACCCACTTCAGCTCTGGGTGATAACTGAAGCAGCAAAACCACAGAATACCTGTAAACCAAGATCATGGCCTGGGCATTCATACAAATGAAAGCATTTAGTATGGGTAAGCAAACTGATACAGTGTAGTTTTAGTTCTACTGAAAGACTGAACCTGGAACTCAGAATTTCCTTTTTCAACTCTATATCCCTACTCCGAGGCCTTACTGAAAGCCAGGGAATGCCTTCTGCATCCAGGAGTGAAAGGAAGTTGAGTCAAGATTTCAGCATTTAAGTTCAATATTTAGAGTATATTTCTATTCATTGACCCAGGCAGCAGGATATCTTCCTAAAAACTATGAAAGATAGTATGTCTACTGTAGTAATACACCTGCTCCAGATCTGTCATGAATGATCTATCTCCACCACCTGAAATATCACTCCAGAGGATCTTATGTCTTTAAAGTCATATTCCTAAACCAAATTTTTCAGCATTTCTTTTACTCCTTTTCTCATTTTATTTTCTTTCCTTTCACTTTCTCATTTCCTTTCAGCTTGAATTAAGGAACCTATCTGTAGCTCATCTAGGAAAAACAGTAGACACACTGAAGATAACACTTTCACAGTAACTTTTTAATTTGCTAGAAATTGGTTCTTAGAAATTAGTTCTCAGAAATTAGCTCATTTCTGCTTATCAGACAGTACAAATAAAGGTTTTAAAATGTGGTTGACTGTGGACAATATTAAAATGTTTGGCCAGTGTGGAACAGAAAAAAACTGATGCGAAAAGGCTAATGCCAAGCACTAGATAATCAGTCCAAAATGAACTCAGCCCATTGTACTTACTGATATCTATGGTACATTACAAAAAAAAAAAAAAAAAAAAAAAAAAAAAAAAAGCCATCACTTTACAGGTTTCTGTCTAACCTGTATCTAAAACGTTTCCAGGTGTATTCAACGTATTTTTCATCTGATAGCACTTCTTCCTACAGATCAGAAGGTGTGTAGCCAAGTCCAGCCCATGATACTTGCCTCCAGCAAATGACAAGCATCCCCAGTAGGATAGGTAAGCTATCTGAACTCACATATAGGGTAACAGATTTGGAATCTCACTGATGACTGCATGGAACAGTTTCCAAAGGAGGGTTTTCAGAAGCTAGTAATGAGTTTAATCCATTTGTTAGTGCTGTATGTTAGTGTACAAGCACACAGTACCTTGTATTTGAATTCTAGGTGTTTTAAATGTATGTATTTATTTTTTTAAAGTACAGTAGGGAACTTACAGGGAATGGTATTCCAAATATATCAGATTTTTACTGTTTGCTGTGTAAAAACAAATTTCAATGCCATAACCAGAAACTCTCATGAGAGAAACTCTCAGTTGGCCCCACTCTGAGTGTCCACTCTTTTGAAAACTTGTCCCTTCTGACTTACTGTGTTATTCAATTTTAGCTGTTGTCAAATCAGCATTTCAATATTTAAGCAATGTAGCTTTATACATTATCACACTAAGTTTCTCTTCTTTGCACCTAATGCTATAATTTAAAAATCTTTTCTTCTGCTGGGTTTTATTTAAGTACTAGAAATGTACACAGACTCTAACAATAAACATTGGAAACAATTGTACTGATAGAGCTAGTCCTTTTGGAGGTATTTATTTGCTTTAGACTGGGTAAGCATTAAGTATATAGATATATTGGCTGGAAGAACTGATCTGCAAATTGTGCCTACCTGCATAAATGAATGGATAGTTTGGGCAATAAAGCAAAAGGTATTGCATAAGAGGCTGATAACAAACAGTGTAAGTGCTAGACAATTGTACAATGCTTAGATGTGCTAGTACATGTCTAGTGACAGAGTTTTCACACTTTTAAAATGATTTAATAGAGTATATTATCATTTCTGATATTATCAACTTCCATGTAGAACTAATGGAATTTTCAATTTGTAGTACAATAATTTTAACATCTTATAATACCAAAGTGGTGAAGCCTCGGCCCTGCTTCATATGTTGTGCTATTATATAAGCTAGCTATAGGGAAGTCTGGGAGAGGGAGGGTTGTCTTTCAAGCAGGAATAACTGTTTGCACCACTGCCTTATTACAGCACTGACTCTGTAAGGAGAATTTACCTCTGGATTGCATTTACAGCTATGAAGTTGTATGGAAGGTACTGCAAACTCAGTCTAGCCTTACATTCACCAGCTTGCTTAGTTTCAATCATTAAGCTTTCCTTGTTGTGACAAGTACCTAGCATTATACATTTTTTGTTTTCTTCAGCATGCTTCCATGGCATTGATATTTATTACTTTCTTTAAAGTCCCATCCTGCTGACCTGCCTTCAAAGCCAGTTATTGTTCCCCAGTTTAAAATTTTGTAGCCTGGGGTTTTTAAAGAGTGTTAGATAATTTTTAGTGCTCATGAGGAATTTATAATTCTGTAAAATCTTGAACGTAAATCTCAATATCTTACGAAGGATAAATGGCATTGCATCCTTCAGCTGTCTCAGCCTCTCAAGATGTTTATTGTTTGAAAGTATGATAATGCTATCTTGATACCAACATAACTGTAGATGTAAGCTACTGTCACTACATTAAGAAAGGGACTTACTTTATATCTAATGATGGCAAAGAGCCTCTTTGCTACAAAAGATATTAATAGACAGATTCCACATGTAATCATACCCGATTTTACGCCTTCTATAGTAATAATTTTAAAAAATCTTTTAAGAATGTATATAAAAGTAATGTTTTGATATGTAACATCCAATTGGAAATTTAGATACTTATTCTTAGCCAACTACGAGCTTACTATGTGCAAGGGCATAATGGAGTAATGGAGTACAAAGACTTTGCTGGTTAAGGGTTTACACATGGAAGGGTGGTGGAGAAAAAATGTGAGCTCAGGTAGCTATACTACTAGTAATAATCTAGATATTTGGGTAGAACACTGAGTTAAGTTGACAGTAAACATATCTGCAGTCTTAAACTGCTACTATTACACTGCTAAAATGTTTGTCTAATTTCTTCAGTTAGTATACATGTTTTGTCCAGTTAATCTCATCTCTGCTTGGTGTGAAACAAACTTCATTTTTAAAATCACATACTTAGAAATTGTTGTGCTGAATATTCTACAAAGCTGTTTATCTAATATTTATGAAAATGAAATTCTGCCTGCTTTGGGTTATCTTTAAGAGTAGTTTAATGTTACATTCAGAACCTGTATTTTTTTTTTTCTCAAAAACATGAGAGTTTAAATATTTTAAAATGTTACCACTCTGTAATATAGGCAACAATTTCTTTTTCTACAAAATAAGTAGAAACCCATTTACTTGCAACTCATTCCTTCAGTTTCTGTACTGTAAATTAAGGATAAATTACTGTAAATTAAGGATAAATTAAGGATATGCTACTTCAAAAAAAAAATTAATTAGTTTATACTGGTAATCCACTTGAGTATGCATTTCTACTAATATTACCTTCTTTGTTCCCACCACTGATTTAGATGTCTGATGTGTAGATCTAGAACCTAATTAAGCTATTTAAATAATGTTCCAAAATAGAAGGGGTTCTGTTCTTAGCTCTTTAGCCCTATAGCTCATAACTGACATCCAAGGTTTTTTGAAGGGGATTCTGTTATTAAAATTCCATTAATATCACCATTTTTTTATGTAAGCAAATTCAGAAGATGTTTTTCTTTATGTAGCTAACACTTATTTTAGAACTCCTGATCAATCTCTATCTTGGGATTATTATTGTTTGTTTTACTTGTTTAAGCAAAGGGGTTTTGGAGGGGTTTTGAATTACTATGGTTACAATGTGACTGATAAAGAAGGACAATAGATCACCCTTGACAACCTTGCTGTGCCATGATGTTTGAGATAATGCAATAAAAAAAAAAAATTGCTGCTTGGCACTTCTTTTGCTTTCTCAAAAAGTGCTGCATTGATTTCTGTTATGATTGCATTTAATCAAAGGTTAATTCTGATGTTCTGGTATTTTTACACATCAGATAAATAAAATGAAATTCTTAAAAATACTAGCAAAATCGTAAGGTATTGGAAGTGTTAAAATATTATTACAGGTATGAATCTTTTCAGCAGACATGAAAACAATGCCTAGACCTTTTCCCCCAACCCTATTTCATTTTAAGAAGGACTTCATGTTTGAAAACCAATTGCTTCCAGTATAGATTTTTTTTTTTTCCAAGAGATTTAGAAAACAAATGTAAATTTGTGTGACCTTTTCCCTGAGCTCTGGAAACAGCAGTGTATCAATGAAATTATTCAATATTACTGAATGAGATTTTGCCAACCAAGACAACGTATTAGCGAAATCCTGCTCATACAAAATACGAGAAAAAATAAATGAAAAACTTATCGATCCATTCTGAATGAATTCAACAGAAGTTATATTAAAACAAGGTCATTTTGTAGATGCATCTGTCTCACTAATAACTTTTCTGTGTTTTAAAAACTCATACTGCACAATTCTACAAGAGGTCCCACTGTCTGAAATGTCATTTGAGCACCAATCTTGGACTATGAAGGTACTTACAAGGAGAAGAAGCATTTTAGCTATATAAAAATACACACTGTATGCTTCTTATTCTTCCTTTATTTCTCTAAGTAGACATGCTCCTATTAGTAATGGCATATCTTTGATTTACATTCATGTTACGTGTGTTTACAATAAAATTATACATTCTGTGGGGTTCTGTCTATTCTGTGATCTTCCTTGAGAAGGTCTTCTTTCAAAGCTCACTGTTGTGGTTTAACCCAGCAGGTAGCTCAGCACCACCCAGCTGCTCACTCTCCACAGGTGGGATGGGGGAGAGAACTGGAAAGGTAAAAGTGCCAGAACTCACAGGATGAGTTACACAGGTAAAGCAAAAGCTTCACACATAAGCAAAGCAAGACAAGGAATCCATTTGCTTCTTCCCATCGGCAGGCAGGCATTCAGCCACTCCCAGGAAAGCAGGGTTCGTCACACGTAATGGTTTCTTGGGAAGACAAATGCCATCACTCCGAACATCCCCCTTCCTCCTCCTTTCCCCCAGCTTTTATTATTCAGCATGACGCCACATGGTATGGGATATGTCTTTGGTCAGTCTGGGCCAGCTGTCCTAGCTGTGTCCCCTCCCAGCTCCTTGTGCACCCCCAGCCTCTAAGAAGAAATTAACTCTATCCCAGCCAAAACCATGACACTTTCTTTCAGGTTCCAAGACTTCCATTCAACTCAAGAGATCACATGCTTCAGCACAGATGCAAGTGATTAGGCCAAGTGCTGTTATCACTGACTTTGGTGATAGAATCAAAAAAGACGTTTGATCAATTACCTACATATATTTTATATTAAACTTATAATAGCATATAATTAATATCTGAACAGAAGAACTGTGGAAAATTACCCCAAATCTGAGAACAATAACGTAACTACCCATTGTGAACAAAATTGGGCCAAACTACAGCAAGCATGTACTTGTAGGCAGGCTGTTGAAAGGCACAAACTGCCTTATTCAGCTACCTGCATTGCTTATCTCTGAGTTCATAGTTTAGAGAAAGGCCTCTGCTATCCAGCCTGATACTGACAACTAGAGAAAGCTGGGTTTTGGTGAGGGTCTATTCTGCTCATAATGGGCTCAGAAAAGATGGGGGCAGGATGTACAGTATGAACACCAAGCTTTTAGGTAACCACTTTTTTTGTTGTTGGGTTTTTTTTACCCCTTTAACTAGATTTATTTTTTAATATGATGCCAACCTGTCACATTCCATGTTACTAATGATACTCTAACTTGTAAGGAATTCTGTGGGAGCACATCAAAGACATGTCCAGGCTACCCAGAGAGAAAAGGTTATGGGCTCCTTCATCAGCTCAGCAGCTCAGGATTAGCCACCTGAACCATCTTTGCAAAGAGTGGGCAGAGTCTGAGGTGGTGATGGGATGATTAAACAATAGTGGTTTACTTTAAAACCTTGCTCAGCTCAGAAGTGACTGTTCTTGCCCAGCACTTTTTATTTGCTATTATAATGGAAGGTCAACAATGATGATAAAATCTCAACTGTTTGTATAATACTGTCTGGGGATTTACAAGAAGTACCAGCCTGTTAGACACGTGACATGAAACTAAATATGTATCAAACAAATACACAGTCCAAGCTGCAGTCCAAATCACTGTTCTGGACACTAAAATGGGGCTGAATATATAACATTTTAACTGTTGTTGCAAGAACACAAATGTTGAATGATAGTTTTCTAAGGTGACATTAAGTTAATTCCTTTATATATCTTATTAAATTGAATAGCACACCTTAAATCCCCCAAAATTATTTCTATTCCAAATATGAAAATTTCCATTCTGTTTTCTGTCACTGTGTTTTAATTAAGTCAAAAGAAATTGTGGAATAGAATTCCTCTTGAATTATCTGTAAACTATTTTTTTTTTTAAGCTGAAAAGTGATGTCAAATTTTATAAATAGTTTAAGCTGTTCTTCTAACAGGGCTTTCTTTCTTTCTTTTTTTTTTTGGCAAGCTTTGTCCAGCTGTGTCAGTAAGCTCTGTACTGCACACATATTAAATGAAGAAGAATCTCTCTAGTCCTGCTGCTGAATGAGAGAAAATGAAGCACAGACTTTCCCCACATGTAGCTACTTTCATACCTGAAAGTCCCCCTGTGCCAAGTGGCTATGTGTCCTTCAGCTCCACTTGACAATCTCACTGGAGGTACCTATCGTACAGAAATAACAGTGCCAACTCACAATATTTTCTTTGAGTTCTAATCCTTGCAGTCACTGGGATCTCAAATCAATCTTCAGCAAGAAGATAAATTTCCAGATATAATAACTGTAAATAAGACCTTGGAAATTTGGCTCAAATGCAGCACAATGTTTCAGAAATTGAAAGTGATTCCTTACTCTGAGAACTATTAACCAGAAACATTGTGCTTCTGAGGGGAAACAACCCAGAATTCTCAATGTGTGAGTCTGGCAATATTGCAGAAGGCAGTGCAGGTAAGGATGGTTGAATGTTGTAGGAAAGGTGGACCAGAAGGTGAAGACAAAAAATATGGAACATTGCTGTGTTTTATAAAAAAAGGGGTAAAGGACACCCAGCAGGCAAAAATATGATGTGCTGTGGGTTATTTGGATATTCTAAGGAACTTCAGAAAAAGGTTTGCAGAAAAGCAGAAAAGTTTTTGTACACATTGTGGAAGTAAACTCACCGAGAATAAATAGATACCAAAAATTCATTTTTCAACGATAAAAAGAGATATGATTGGAAATGCACATATAAGAGACATAAGTTGTTCTATATGGGAGATAAGCCAACACATCTCAAGTCAAGCAACCCATGCTTGGGTCAACAAATGAAAATATACCACATTAGGGTTTTTTTTTTGCAGATTTTAATGTTTTTAACCGAGAGACGGCAAAAGCTAAATGCAAAGTATTCATTTGCATCTGATAGGAAAGGAGTGAAATAAGAAAGGAAATTCATAGACAGTGGTTTTGAGCACCATTTTTGTTTGTTTGTTTGTTTGTTTGTTTTTTACTTTTGTAGTTCATCCTAAAATTATGATAGCAGAAAATGCAAGTGCTCAGTTTTGTTATCACAGAATTGAGGTCACCAGCTACTAACACATAACACGACACATACAAAGATAAATTTGCCTTTTTCAATATAAAGATTTGATCTAAAATATTTTAAGGACTTCTAAAATACATCTTGTAATATAATATTTCAAAGTAGCAGAAGTCTAACTGTTTTCCCTTTCATTATTCCACCACCTTATATACACAAAACTTCCCATAGGGTTCACTCAAAAAAGCTTGTCCTAGTGGAGAAATTCATTTGAATTCTACCTGGTTATGACTATTTTTAGCTTTTGTATTGTGTAATGATTCTCATTTGGGATTTTTCATTAAAGTATATAGATTAAATCAATACAAATCAAAAGATATCAAACAAGTCATTTGTTTCTTTAAAATGTGTACATGGTGTTCAGCTTAAATAAAAATTAAGTCTGGCAATTGAAAGCATTACCATTTTAATTAAAATGACTCATCTGTTAACAGTTTGAAAGGTTAAACTTCAGAAATTTAGATGCTGTTTGCAAACTATCAACCTCTAAGTCAGTAAAGTAAGAATGATAAGAATAAGAAATTAGAATAAAGTGAGGATAGAAATCTACTCATGCTATGATACAGTAATAACATGACATTTTTCAAATGGAAAGCTATTCCTAGCTCCTAAATGAAATTAAGTTTAGAGAATTTCAAACCACTTTAGAAGAGTTTAAGTTTTTAGTTTTTTTTTTTTCTTTTCTGTTAACTTCTAGTGTGTGAAGATGAATTTTGTATCACAACAGCTTTTATGCTTACTGAGGGTATGTAGAAGTCTCACATATTCTTCATCCTCATTATTCAGGCTTTAGAGTATCCTAAGCAGCCAAGGTGCGATGTTCTTTCATCAGATTTGGGCAGGGGGAGGGGAGGAGTGGG
>VXAA01002346.1:1679564-1712294 GCA_013399115.1 Anseranas semipalmata
GGGGGGGGGGTAGGGAGCAACTTTCTTTTATTTCATAGAGTACTTGTGAAAAAGGACCTGAGGTTTACCTCTCACCTTACCAGTAATCCATAAACAGTGTGACTTCTGTCTACTAAAAGTTTGCCCTATGTGTTATGAAACCATAATTTCTAGACATTTGTTAGTTTTGATAGGATCCTAGCACACCTTTTACATAGAAAAGTATTATTTTATCTTTTACTCTTCAGAGAAATAAGGCAAATCAGTTAGCAACGGAATTCAAATAACTGGGAATTTTTCCATAACTGCTATTCCACCTATTGTATAGTGTGTTGATTCTACCACATTGGTGTCAAAAATGTATTGTCTTTCGTTTCAGGAGTGCTGCATGAATGTGTTGTACATCATATGGATCTAGTCCATTATCGGTTTACCTGTTTAACGTACAGTTGCAAAGTTTTCACAGTCTTCACAATTATTTAAGAAAGTGATTTCTATTGACTTTTGGTACAGAATCCATGGAGCTTAGCATTAGTAAAGCATGGAAAAAGATTACTTTTTAATATTACTTTATAACAATAAAATAACTAGCAGTGATGGGAGGAGTGAAAGCCAACTAGAGCCACTGACCTTTCCTTAAAGCTTCAACTCAGAACTTTACACATCATAAAGTTACAGAAAAGAGTGCCAGAAAGGAATTGCCTACCTGGGTCAGCCTGTTCTGTCTGGAGGTGACATTTGTGAAAGGACATAGAGCTCTCAACTGATTTATTGCAGTTATTGCAATATATTATTGCAGTTTTCTCTGACTATAGTCAGAAGATCTCAGTTGTTTTCTTGCGTGGGTTGGCTTCTAAAGTTCTAAACTAAAAAGTTCTAAACATAAAACTTTCACAAAAATAAATAAATGTCTTCATCCTTCAGAACAGATTGCAGTGGTGGAAGAACAATATTGCGAGAAATAGTCACTTCTGATCTAATGAATACAAAGGAAACATTTCCACCTCAGGAGGTGAATGTGTGGTCATTATCAGTCATAAAATATTTTAACTGCCCTCTGGAGTTGTGACTTCTGGGCTCTCATAAATCAGATGAGATACTGCTGGTCAAACAGTCTTATTTATATTCCATGAGTCAAGAGAACTGTTTTTTCACAATCATTTTCACTCTGCACTCATCGTCATCTACTCCTACTTTAAAATAACTCCAGAAGTTTTTGTTTGTTTGTTTCACATCTGACTGATTTCCAGCAAAAACAAACTGGTACCTGACTTCTGTGCAGTGAAAAATGAGAGCTTCCTAGTTTATCACTAACCTGATCTTCCATGAAATTCTACCATTTGCCAGTCAGCAGGACTTAGAAACCTAAATACCTTTGAGCATGCATGAGTGTACACCTCTTGTAGATGTGCACAAGTACTAACACCAAGAGCACTCCAGGAGGTATAAATCTGCCGTGTTAGGAATAACATCTCCTCCCACCCTTCAAAGAACTCTTACATCTGAAAGATAGCTGAGCCCCTACTAGTGTTTTCTTTCTGTAATAACTTCTTGCTGAGAGTTAGCTTTTTCCATGTTGCTTTCTTCACATTTCAATGAGATGCCAGGCTCTTGGGGAACTTGGAGATCAAATGATTTGTATGCACATAGTGCTAGGGTAAATAAAGAGTCAAACTATGGATGACACAGGAATAAAAATAAAAGAGAAAAGTCAATCCCTGTGCCACAAGAAGCACAGTCCAGACAAATTGAAAAAAAAAAAAAAAGAAAAAAAGAAAAGGAAATATCAGTCCACCATGAAATAGTTTACCATGCTAATGAGACTGATTGTGGTAAAAGCATCTGACTCTGAGTTGAAGAGGACAGTCTTCAGCTGTGATCTCTTTTCAGGTCTTAGAAATAAATATTGTAATTGTTCTTCCTCAGGTATCAAGAAAAACTTGCAACAGAAAGACTTGCCAGAAAGTCACTTGCAACACTCAGGTAGATGCATTAGGTATTGACAAACTTCTGTTTAGCTAGTGGATGGAATTCAATGATTAACCAATGGATGTTAATCAATTTGATCACAGTTGAATCCTACTACTACACAAATAAGCAGGATTTTTTTAAATTAGCTTCAATAGTTGTAGAAACCTGCCCTTTTCCAGCATAAATAAAACCCAGAACTGAGAGTAAGAACCTGGATTGTCTGAACTATTGGAAAAAAAAAAATGTAGTTACTGAGGTATGTAATAATTTGCTCTCAAGTTTCACGGTATTTCTGCTTCTGAAGTGCCATGGTTTTAAAGAAATTGTGACTTCTAATTCTGTCTATTTGTAGAGCAGTAGTCATCCTTTTTAATAAACATATTGAATTTGTCAGCTTTTCAATTTAAAGAGACAGTATTACACAGTATATAAACATTTGCATTATATATATGCACACATGTTTATGTATGAATTATTTACATATATGAAACATAGCTGAAAAAAATGCTACATCTTTTGTACCTTCCTTGCATATTTTGAATCTGCATTCTTCAGATGACAAGTAAAAAAACTATTATGATATAAAATCATATGAAAAATATTCTTCTAAAACTCAAGGAGAGTCTCTCTGAGGAGCCAGACAAAATATTGTGAAGAATTTAGCTGCAGGGTAAATGTTTCCTATTTTCAGTTTTTACAAGTCATCCCTTTCCCAGGATGCTCCCTCATACACTCATTTATAATCCAAATGTTCTTTGCTACTGGATGGTTTTACCTAAACTGTGTTTCTCATACTGGTGAGGTCAGAGAAGCCAATTTCATCACTAGTAAAGCTTGTCTAAAATTCTGAGTGACTCTTCTTAAGTTCACTACAGCATGTCAAAAGCTTGAAAGACTCTTTCCAGCCTCTGCAGTAATTGGTGGCAATACCTGGAACTCCTCTCCCTTCACCCACCTCCTAAAAATTGTAAATTTGTAATGCTCTTTGGGCTGGTATTTGACCTCAGGATAATACAACACTGGAATTATTTCAAAACGTACATTACACACTCTGCTATCCCAAATTATTTCATAAATAACCAACATGTCACAGTGTGAAAAATATGAGGTATACTGAGATGCATGGAGGGAACAGCCAGTTGTATGAGGGCCTTAAAATCCATCTCCAGAGAGCGTTATGAACATGCTAAGACTAAGTCATAAGAATACTAATCTTCTCTGTCTGCTCTGCACTGCTCCACCGTTCCATACCTTGCGGTCATAGAATCATAGAATCATAGAATCATAGAATGGCATGGGTTGAAAAGGACCTTAAGGATCATCTAGTTTCAACCCCCCTGCTCTGGGCAGGGTTGCCAACTACTAGAGCAGGCTGCCCAGAGCCACATCCAGCCTGGCCTTGAATGCCTCCAGGGATGGGGCATCCACAACCTCTCTGGGCAACCTGTTCCAGTGCCTCACCACCCTCTGAGTGAAAAACTTCCTCCTAATATCCAACCTAAATCTCCCCTGTCTTAGTTTGAAACCATTCCCCCTTGTCCTATCACTATCAACGTGTGTGAACATGCGTTCCCCCTCCTGTTTATACGCTCCCTTCAGGTACTGGAAGGCCGCAATGAGGTCTCCCCGGAGCCTTCTCTTCTCCAAGCTAAACAAGCCCAGTTCCCTCAACCTTTCTTCATAGGAGAGGTGCTCCAGCCCTCTGATCATCTTAGTGGCCCTCCTCTGGGCCCGTTCCAAGAGCTCCACATCCTTCTTGTGCTGGGGGCCCCAGGCCTGCACGCAGTATTCCAGGTGGGGTCTCAGCAGAGCAGAGTAGAGGGGGACAATCACCTCCCTCTCCCTGCTGGCCACCCCTCTTTTAATGCAGCCCAGGACATAGCTGGCCTTCCAGGCCGCAAGCGCGCACTGCCGGCTCATGTCCAGCTTCTCGTCCAGCAAATTTGTTTATAAAAACAAACAAACAAAAAATCTCTATATCGACAAAACTTTTGTTAAAGGGTGGGTTGTCTACAAAACAGCTTCTGGATCTGAGCTAAAAAGATAAGCACATCAGGAAACTGCTGTGTTTTTTACTGAAGTATTAATAGAAATAGAGTTTTCTGAGGAATCGTAGCACAGCTGAGAGAGGTTGTGGAGGTGGTAAGATGCCAGATGGGACCTCAGGAAATCAAAGCAACACTCCTAATTTTATTAAATAATCCCTCTGTGACCTTTAGCAAGTTATTTAGAATACATTTTGCAAAAGCTCATAAGGAATTCAGATGCCTAAATCACACTCATTTTCAGTGAAAATTAGAGCACTGAATATACCTGAGCAGCTCACAGATGTGGGACATGGTGTCTGAAATTGCTTAGGGAAATGAGTCACTGGGGAATTAGGATGTCAATTTTTTTAAAGAACCTATTTGTAGAATAGCGATATTGGATGATACTAACCTGTTTCACAGATGTACAGGAAGAGCTTGTACATTACTGTGGTTAACATCTTAGAGAGATGTACAGATAAACATGCACAACATGCATATTTTCTATGTGAACTAGATGCTTACCCTGCTTGGCTTCTCTTCATCAGGATGAGAAAGCTCACCTTGCACAGCTGGGAATGCAGGAAGGTGGCAGATCCCATAACTTCTGGGAATTATGGCCAGGTTATTTAAGTTACTTTAAAGAGCACTGACTCTTTGGAAAATTAGGACTATTGATGCTCTGTTTCAGGTGACCCAGAAGTATCCCTGAGGAAAGTGAATAGGCTTTGTTTTGTTTTGTTTTCTTCAGAGAGCTCGTTGTCTGAAAAAAGCTGATTTTATAGTTCGGTTGATTATCCTGCTGATAATGAGGACAGAGCTGAAGATTTCTCACGTAGGCCTGTTCCTTGTGATTAGCTTTTTAATACTCTCAGCCTAAAAGCAGGTCTCTCAGAGTCTCAGAGAAATCATAGTGTTTAATCATCTGCTACTGGGAAGCAGAACACAGCCCTCACTGGGTGACAGGAAAGGATAGCACAGAAACACACAGAGGCTGGTGATAAAGTAGGAGTTATTTCATCTTGTTTCTTGCTCCTCTGAAGGAGCACAGATAAGTTCACCACTACAAGAAGTAGGAAATGCCCTCAGGCACTGAAGATCTCAAGAGTGTCTGTTTCTCTCTCTGCCTCTTTCTCACACCACCGAGCTGAGTAGTTCTTTAAAAATCCTTTTCCACACAAATAACTGAACTCATCACATAGAGCCAGGAGAGAAATGAAACTACACCAATTTCCAGGGTTAACTGTGGAGGAGGAATTTCACACACATCGGTCCAGCAGTTAGGCGCTGGAAGACCGCAACGTGTATTTCTGGAGGTAACAGCCGATATTTCTGATCCATGGTCTAGACAAAAAAAAAAAAAAAACCAGACAGAATGCATCATTTTCCTTTCCCTCTTCTTTCTCTCTTCTCCAAAACCCCCAAGTATATGCTTAAATATTTCTAAAAGAGGTCAGCATTTTTTTTGCTTACGAATAATCCAGCAAGGTAAGTGGCCCTTTAGAAACATGTTAATTAGAGAAAACTTCTCTATTCTTTTGATGGTGAGTCGGCCAGTAGGAGTAAACAGAGGTTAATGAGGAAGTCAGAGGTAAGCTGAGGCCATGCTCTCGGTGTTTATGTTTTCATTTTGACAATCTGTTACCCTGCACATTTGCCCTCCTTTTGGGCTTCCTTCCCCTTCCCCAGCCCAGATGGTGCTCCTGGCCATGGACCTATGTGACAGAGCTAAGGGCATTCTCTCCATGTGGACCTGAGCAGCCTCACCAAGGCATGATCTCTGTGGAAGAGAAATACTTTTACTGGGAGCATCTGGCAGAGTTTGGGTGTGAGTCACACATTCAGCTGCTCAGCACTATCAGGATGGCAGAGCTTTAGGGCTTATCCTGAAGCAGATTTGTAGAGACATAGGGAGAATTAGTCTCGGCACTTAATGTGCCTGGAGTTGTCAAGCATCTCCAGGGTTAAACAAAAGCTGGTTTGGGGGATTTTGATTGTGTTCTTGTACACAATCCTTTTGGAACTAATTTTGTATATGTCATTTATGTTTTGATGGAAACACAGGTGCTATTTGAGGCTTTGAATTCATGAATTAAAGTGAATCCCAAAAGACATATATCCGTGTAAATTGAAACTAATGAAAAGGTTCCTACAAAGCCTAGCAAAGCCAAGCTATGCTGCTTCATAGATCTCTGCAATAAAGGCATTCCATAAAATTGAGTTAAATATATTAATGCAGTAGTGTGCTACTGTATTAAGTTAACGTACTGCAGCATGAAATGAACTTTATCTCTTTAGGAAAACAATTATTATTTAATGTAATACAATTTCTAATGTGTTAGTACTGCAGAAATGAGGAACCATAGTCTAAATATGATTATCATCTCAGCAAGATAGCTTTACAGATTCTTCTTGTTTACTTCGCCTGGCATTTTTGCAGCCTTGGACTTGCTGAATGTAAACAAACCAATATGAATTTCAAACAGTCATTTTCCTAAAGCCCTCCAAAAGAATAATATGTTGTCCAGAGAATATGTAGATATGGTTGTTCTGAATGACATTTCTAATGGTGACTTACTCTAAGAAAACTGAGAATCAGCTGCTTTATAGTGTTTCTAATTTGCATTAAAATTCATTTTAAGCTAATTTACATTATTTCAAATGTAACCGAACATGAGGGATACTCAGTCCTTTATTTGGGGGATAATTCATGAAGTTCTGTGTCTCTAAAATGAATATTCTCTTTATCTCATTTCAAGCTGATTCGGTTTAATACAGAAATATGACTGAGATCTACAGATTCATTTATATACTGATCTATAAATATGTTTATTTCTTGCACTCAATTAAATAGGATACTGAAAGGAACATGACTAGAAAACAACAAACCATTATCTGTTGCTAGCGCTCCATCAGAAAAAAAAGTTTTATATTTTTCTGTTGCATTTTAGTTTGTATCTAAGATAATAAGCTATGTTATGATGATTGCCCAGACAAAATAAAAGGCCTGTTTTCTCTGAGCTGGTACCATTGGTTCAGCTGCAGATGCCACAGAGAGATGGAATATTGAACAATATTTTCCTCTTTGAACATTACCTTTCCTATGTGTCATATATTGCCCATTAGAAGCAAGATTAAGAGGCTGTAGTCACCAACCAACCAATGCTTGTGACTTTTTACAACACTAACTGACATTACAGATTTTGCAGTTTATTATACCAGCCCATGAAATTTACTTTAGAGATGCATGAATGTGTATGATTAAATGCTGTTTTTTTTTTTAATTAAATAACAACTGAATAATAAAAACTTTGCCTTCAAATGAAATAAATGTGGTAAGAGGCCAAGATGAGGTAAGTATTTTATTCAAGGGACAATAGTATATTATTATCTTCACTGAATTAACCATCTATCTTAACAATCTTCTTGATGCTATCTCTCAGATGGCCTTTATTCTGATTTGTTTATCTTCACGATAGCACTATAAAATAGGAAAGTATTACACCCATTTTAGAGATGCAGAACTGCAGGCAGTTAGAGGTGTCTAAGTCAGTAGCCTTGATAAGTCAGGAGCCCAGGTAGTCCCTACAGACAATCTATACCTTGCCCACATAAAATCTGAGTTGATCAAATTATCTTAAGCAAATGTTTCTGTGCTTTTTTTTTTTTTTTCTCTTTAATATGCTCCTCCATGAAGTAGAAGATCAAGGGAAAAAACACAGTGATGTTATTCGTTATTTGTCTGCTGTTGGTGTTGCGAAAGCTCAGCCTGACAGGTAGGTATGTGAGAAGTAGATATTAGCTTGAGCAGCACAGCCTTAGGTAATAGGGGTCATTTAGATAAACTTGCAGGAATTTTAAGAAAGAAATGAAGTGCTCCATGAGTGGGCTGTGTTAACACTCTCCCACTGTGACGGGGGTAACCTGTTGAAGGGACATCAGTTCCTTTAACAGGGAAGCTTGGCTATTTAGGGCTCACTTAGCCTGCAGTCAGCTGCACATGTTCAATTATAAGACCTACTGGGAAAGAAACCAGTGATTACAAAAAACAGCAAGTGTCTCTTTTCTGGCTGACAAAGGCAGAGGAGGAGATAGGCAACAGACCTAAAGCAGGGGGATTAAAGAGAAGACAGTGGGGAGCATACGTTTCTTCAATTTCCTTACCTGTGGTAGGCTGAACTGTTTTGTTTTGATGTTTGCCTAAGTTTCATGCTGGACAATAAATTGTATCCTGAAAAAGAACAGAGTCCTTCCTGCTCTTGGGAAGGCTAAGCAGGTCATCTTTAATGCAATCCTCCACTGACGGTATGATTCAGCTGATAATATTACTTTAATGCCTCAAGTACTTGCTTCCAAGAAAGACAAGAGGTGCTTTTTTTGTGTGTGTCTGTTTTCCTCTCTGTTCTTTTTATAACATATACATATTAGTCCTTGTAATATCTCACAGGACCACATCCTGTCCTGAAAACTATTCTTTCATGCCACCTATAGCATAATGGACCTGTCAAACTCTCCATATTAAAAGTGCTGTGGGTTCTGGAGTAGCACAAAGTTGCTTATCTATGCACTGATTTCTCCATCATCCCCACAGGAGAGTGAGATTTTAACTTTCTCAAAATGAACCCTGGGAATTTTGAGCATTTGTATGATATAAAAAGATGCTCACCTTTTTGTCCTTTACTTTTTGCGCAACTCACTTTGAGTTGTGTAAAAAGCAGCTGTTTCCTACAGGCTCTCAAGTATATTGCTGCTCAGTGGTTTTAACGTGCTTTTTAAAACAGGAAGAAACTATCAAGGGCATTTCCCAAACTATTTTACTTCCAAGCTATTGCTCATTTTTACTATATTTTTAAGATATCATTATAAATTAGTTTAATACTAGAGATCAGAAAAACGTGCTGCTCAGGAAGCAATTAGCACTTAATAGCATGCAGAATTGGATATTATTTTCCTTAGTGTGCTGTGTTTTAGAATAACAATGTGACATTCAAATTCCTCGAGTGCATTGACAAAAATATATTTAGTCAATGAGGCTGCCAGCAAACAGCACTTTTTGAAGAGCAGGCTATCCTGCTTATCACTGTTCATACTCAGAAACATGAAAAATGAACAGACATTTTGAAATATAAAACCAGAGAGCAGATTAAAAAAATTTGCCTTGCTTAGGATTTTCTGGCCCAAGTCCTCAGCTTTGGTCTTGAGAACACTTCTTCTACTCTAGCAGTTCACGTATCCTCTTCCTCTCACTTAACTCAGTAAATGTAGAAGCCACTGCATGTAAACCAGGTGTATCTGGTTTACCAAATATTATCTGGGCAGTATCAATTACTTTCTATGTTTGTCTTTTGTAGGATAGTAGCTACACTACACTAATTTTAAAGAGAAAGAAAATTTTTTTTAAGAAAAAATGGCAACATGCCAGCATAGAATGATATAATGAAGATAGAAAGCTGTCACATGTTTTTTGAAGTTTATTAAACATGAAAATTATAACATCAAAAACTGCTAGTGAAGCCTTTGTTTTATCAAGTGAAGAGGTGGAATCACTATAACATCTTCTAGCCATAACTTTATAAACTTGGGGTTCACACTTCTCTCATTCTGTCTAAATTTTAAGCATCGTTCCTACAAACTTCTACACATGTAAATACATTGCGCTCACATAAGAAGCACATGGGTAGACTGAAAGGCTGTAAGAGTCTAGGATGACCAAGTCATCTAATTTCCTGCATAAGAATTGTCATGAAACTTCCCTAAATTAACTCTTGTTTGTACTTTTCGGAAAATATAGTGATTTATTTTAGAGTTGCCAATGATTGCTTTTGGGCCTATGTCTTGTTCTGTGTCATTTAGTAGAGAGTAACAATAATTCACAGTTATTGTGAAAATCTGGAGTTTTGAGGTAATTCCAAGAGATGTCTTAACATTTGAAGGATTACCTTTAAGGAGTATTCATCCATCCTCCTATTAATAAATAAGAAACAGTTTGATGGAAAAAGGCAGGATAAAAACCTTTAAAATAAAACCAATGGATTTTTAATACTTAAAAATATGTTTTCACTATGACAGCAAAGTTCACTTCTATCTTGCTAACTTATTTATCAGTCAAATTTCCTCACTGTGAAGCTGTACTGAGTTACTTTAGGGATGCTGTTAATCCGTTATCTATGTAATGAAAAAGCAACATTGATTTCACCCTCACATAACCTAAAAATGAGTGAACGGACTTTTCTCTACTTTTCAAAAATTCTCCTTCCTCTTAAATCAAGATCAGACGAAACATGGAAAAATCCCAAACCTCCCATTTTCTATAAAAGGCCTAATAATAACTACAGAGAAGGTCTGTTAAATAAATAGTGTAATTATTTTCTGTGCATATGGGCATTTACTATTTGTCTTAGCTGAAATTTCCTTAGCCATCTGTCCAGAGGTAGAGCATCTTTAATATTTTGCAAGGTCATGGTAAGCATTAAGTTGATGATACACTTTGTGTTTCATCAGCTCTCTGTTTGAGACTGCAGAACACATTATGCTTAAAAACAAGCTCTCTTATTTCTGCACAGATACCGATTTTGTTACGTTCTCCAGTCTCATGTGTAAAGGCTGTGACAACCTGAAGTTACTGGGCATCAGCTTTAGTACCAAGCCACAGCCTACATAAAAGCATGGTACCTAGCTAGCACAGTGTTGGGACAAAAGTAAACTACATGGTATCTGTGATAGAAAGGTTGCAAGCAGAAAAGGAAAGCCCTATGTTGCTGATGGTCTTCAGGAGAACAAGAAAATGTAGAGCCATGAAGAAAGCAAGCTTTTGACAGCTTCGTATGGCAAAGTGCACTGAGGAGAACAGAAGAACAAGTGGAGACCTGCTGCAGATACTGAAACACAACACTAGAAACTTTCTCCTCTGAAGAGGGAGCACATAAAAAGTCAGATAGTGTACCATAACCTACTGGTGTACACTTCTAATGTGTGGTTTGAATCTGCTCCCCAAAATAGGAATAAATGAGGGTTTTGTGCAGTTGTTGCAGTGTCTTTTGAGCACAGGAGGCTTGGAAGAAACAATGAAATACCCTTTGGAAAACACTGTGCAAAAGTCTCAGCCTTAATGTGGAAGAGCCCAGGCAACTTCAGTATCTGTGGATTTCCCCAGAGAAATATTTGTAGCATGTTTGCAGTCCTGTAAGGATCCTGTTTGTTTTAAAGGGTGAAACAGAAGATTTAGTGAGTGGAAAAACAACAGGGAAATATAAGGAAGTGTTTTGGAGAATCTGATTGGCTTTGAGTAATGCAGATTCTGACCCATTTTGCTCATTTAACCAAGAGCAACTCAATGTACTTTAATTTTATAGCAAACAAGAAAAGGTGAAATTACAAATACTATAATTATACCACTGTAAATTACATCAAACCAGTTAAGAGTTAAATAACATAATTAGAAAATTGAAATAAAAATGTATTGAAGCCAGTTAGCTGAAATATTATCATCACTTCATAACTCTGAACAGAAAGTTGCAGGAGGTGGTTTTCAGTGTAATTACAAATAATATTTAATTTTAATAGTCTTCAGATTATATAAATTAATCTATTTTATCTTACATTTGCAACGGACTAATTGCATACATTTGTTCAGCAGTAAATATGAGTAAAATACCCTCAACGGGTAGTTCACTAAGTCATGGTTCCTCACTCGTTTGCAGTCCTGTAAATATGCTCTTAGGCATCTCAGTATTTACTGGCTTTCATATGTTCTACAAATGTCTGGTATGTATTCATTTCAGAAAGGAGTTTAAATAAATATAGTTACCTCCAAAATGCTTAAAGGAAAGAAATCAGGCATTGTTCAGATTCAAATCACAATAAATGAAAATAGCACGAAATGGGATGATGGCTTTTAATATTTATCACTTTACATTAACGAATATTTTGGGGCAAATAAATAAATAAATTTATGTTTATGTAACATTTCCACCTTTCCCTCCCTGATCCGGAACATTAAAATCCAGTTTTGTAATGAGTAGTAAACTAAAAAGTAAATAAACAAATAAAAAGAAAGGAAGAAAAAAAAAGGTGCATTCCCTTTAAGGTTTAGCATTCTATTTTATTAACCTTTCTACACATTCTTTTGTAGTTTTACTACACAGGGAGAAAAAAAATCAGATAGATAAGGCACAGCAATGGATAAAAGATTATCAGTCAGGAGATTGGATAGAAAGCAGAGGGTACTCATATAGATGAGAACTGTAGCCAGTTAGCTGAAACAGATGGTGCAAGATTATTCCAGCTAAGGAAATTAGTTTCTGGTCAGTAAAAAGTAATTGAAATTCTATATATTAATGCCAGCAACCTTAGTGGCAAAATTGAGGAATAAGAACTATTGGTGCAGGACCTGAGAAATATTCTCTGGGTAACAGGAGCATCTTAGAAGAGCAGCTGTGGCAGGAACACAAGTATAAAAAGATATCCACTGTTCGGAACAGACAGAAATAAAGACATAAAGCAATTGTACCTTACGGATATGAGAAACTTCAGGAAATAAGAGATGAGATGCATAAAGAAGAATCTTTTGGAGTCAAAATCATTTTGGGAAGGATAATAAAAGATGAAGTGCAAGTAGTTTACTGGGAGATTAGGGGTCCAGTATAGATAAGGATAGAGATCTTTGTGGAGTTGCTAGAGAAATACTATCAACAGTTACATATCTATGAGAGGCCTCAGAGCTCGTGAAGACTTGCAGACAAATGAAGCGAATATTCATAAGATCAGCTATCCTGGAGGTGGAAACTGACAGATTTCTTCATCAAAAAGTTAGACTGCAAAGGAGGCAATGCTATTTTAAAGTTTTTGTGAGTACTTAACATACATCTGATGTTGAAAATAACCAAAGTTGTAAGACTGTACATTAAATGATACATAAGCAGGAATAACTATGGTACTTAGTTTTGAAATGGCAGTCTTAGAGGAAAAAAATGGAACAAGTTGGGGAATATCAAGCAAACTGTCCCTGCTGAGGGACAGAAATATACCAGAAACCAAGAATTTATTTCAATTGAAGGTACTATATATATGTAGGACCTACATCTCAGGAAAAAAAAAAAAAGAGAGAGAGAAATCCTTGGAGAAAAAATCTACACCTACCAGCATGAACAATTTGAGATGGATATTCAAGCTATATATAGCATCTGAAAGGAGAAGAAGCAAGGAGGAATGATCAGCAAAGAAAACTATGTCAAACTATAGGGAAGTGTAAGGAAGTATTAAAACAATCAAAGCTTGTTCTTGCAAAGAGAAGATGAGGGTGACTAAATAGAAAAGGCATGTGAGAGAAAAGCTAGTGGTTGGTCCTCGAATTAAATTAATATATAGCCTTACAGTTCAAAGTTACAGAGATACTAATATTGACCATGAGATCAAGAAAAAAAACAGGCACATGAATGAGTGTGGGGATGGAGTTTATCACCACAAAATATATGCTAGTCAAGAAAACTGGATAATGCTAGCTCAGAAAAGTTAGTACAAGATAGTACTTGATAGTAGATCAAGTAGTTAGTACAAGATAGGTCCCTTGGCGTCTTTCCTTTCCTTTCCTTTCCTTTCCTTTCCTTTCCTTTCCTTTCCTTTCNATGTCAAGTCTGATTTAGGACTAGACTGAGTGTAATCACAGCCATAGAAAGCAGCAAATGTAGAGAAAACCCTTATTAACGAAGAGGGCAAAATACCCTGGGGATCTCCCATTGTACATCTCTTCACGAGGATTATGCAAGACTTTAAAAAATGCTTGAATAAAAGTAAAATGGAACCTTGATACAAATGAAAAACTGGATACAATGCAGCATTGTTTTAACATATGAATCATGACACAGCAATTTAACATGTTTCTTTGATTTTTCCATTAGGAAACTCACTTGACCTAAAGGAAGTAATTGATGGTGGTAAGAGAGAACAGAGAAATTGGAAGATGGATAAAGAACTCACAAAACCTATTAAACACAACATTGTGAGTTTATTGGTTTAAGAGAAGATTATTAGTGGAGTTTCTATGAGGTAAATTTAGGACCCAATGTTTTAAAATATTTTCATTAGTGAACTTACTAGAAAAATGACAGGGTATGGATGAAATCAACTGATATTACAAAATCAGTAAATGTACTCAGCATGAAGAAAGAAAGATCAATCTCACAGAAAAATAAATAAATAAATAAATAAATAAATAAATAAATAAATAAATAAATAAATAAATAAATAAATATGGCACCCTTAGCTAGAGTAAAGAAAAGAAACAGGATATATTCACCAGTATAGAAGGCAACTTCTGCACTTGGAGACAAAACATGCTTCGGTTTAATAGGAATTCACTGTCTGAAAGCAACTGAAGACAAATATGAACCTGTATTGATAGAAAGATGTCCAGTAGAGTTAGAGAAAAATTGTGTGAGCATATAGATCCCGAAAAGATTTCATGTCAAATATTATGCTCATTTCTGGTTGTTCAGACTGTCAGAGATGCCATGGTTGGCTAGTAGGGGACAAAAAACAAGACTAGGAAAGCTGGGGCTCAGCACAAAGGTTGGAAGTAGACATAATTCTCTGTAAAATGCACAAAATGTGTTAGCTAGTAAGCACTTGTCTTACCAAGAATGCCCAGACTTCAAAGAAGATCTCAGATTAGTACTGAAAATAAGAAGTCTTGGGGCTGAATTGACAGACCCTGATGGTGCCTATCTCAATTCAAGCAAGACACTTGAGTTCTTCCCATGTTATTAATGGCTACTTCAGCTAGCTTTCTGCTGGCTTCATTGCAATTTAATTCCCTCCATGTTTAGTCTGGATGAGACAGTCCACCTATGTGTTGACATTGCTACCTGGAGATGAGCAGCCTCTTACATACTTTGGACAATAAGAAAATGGTCCCAACTATAGTTGACTTTGTTCTTTGTTTGACCTTTTTCAGAGCTCACAACTTAGTTGTTATTTTCTACAAGGACAACATTGGATTAAAACCTATGCATAAACCAAGTTTAAAATAGGAATAATTAATGCTCTTTCTCATGAAGACAGTTCCTCTCACTGATACACAGGAGACAGAGAAATGCATTCATATTTGAAGCTATGCATGTCAGTCCTCACATAACCCTAAGAAACCTTTTATTCTGGGAGCACAAAGTGTATGTGACTGTTGCATCCTTGCTGCCAACCCTCCTGCTGTTTCCACTTAAGTAGAAAAGTTTTAGCAGTTACTCTGTGCTATGAAATTTACATCGGTTTTGCTACACAACCTTTTCTTAGCTGGCAATAGTCTGATTGCTGTGTTCGAGGAGATAGTGGAAGAGTCTGACCAAATCAAATCATGTGTAAAGACAGGGTTCAAGACAGTTTTGGGTTTATTCATCAGAAGTGAGGTTCAGCAAAAATTAGTTCTGCTCTCCTTAGTCAGATCCAGTCCTTTCCCAAATTAAAATGAAGTTTCTGGAAGAGGCTGTAAACATGGGAGAATCATACTAGCAGACCAGATACCTTTCAGGAAGATTTCATTCATTAACTACAACAGCCAGGCTTTTATTTGTTTATTTTCTCTCCATAACATTTGAGGGTTTTTTTGGGTGTGTGTGTTTTATGCAAACAAAACAAAACAAATCAAAACAAAACAAAATAATAAATCTGGAGATTTTTTACATTAATATGTTATAGAATGGGAGGAATTAGAAAAACAGCCATAAACTACACACTGAGTAAGAAATTAGTTTTTCCCAACTTAGTTGGAACTGCAGTGGGGTTGTGAAAGAGCCTTTCCAGTTTTGTTCCCTAGCATACTAAACCTGTAAGTACAACTTTCATCAAATCATACAAATTTAAAACAAAGAATTAGATCTTCATGGAAGCTACTATGCCCTTTAATTCTCCTGCAACACCAGGCGTTATTCCCAAATGTCAGGCAGATGGATACCTTCTGGTCTCCAGGACACTTCTGAAACTGTGTGCTCTAAAATGTGTGTTTATGTAATGCTAGTTGAAAATAATAATGACAAAGATGATTGGTACCAAATTCAAGTGAACAAGGGATGTTGCATCAGTTTCTGCGTTTCCATTTTATTCTGTGAGACCTAGTACAGTGGTTCTCCATCCTGGTCTTTCACCTTCATTTCTAACCCAGGCACTACTTATATCAGAGTTCAGGGAAAATGTATTCATGAAAGATTTAGTAATGAGAAGGTTTCTGTTCTTCAACACCATCTCCCAATGGTAATCTAAGAGCTACAGAAAATGGATTTTTTAAAAAAATCTGAGACACTGCTCCCAAGCTCTAGGATTTGAGCTGGTAAAGTGAAACAATCCAACAGCTGAATATTCTCACTGTATATGTCAACTATATTAACAGCAACTCTGTGTTTCCTTATACAATAGCAAATAAAGCAAGCCACAAAACCTGAATGTCTTTCATTTCTTTTCATATGTGTTAGTATGAAGCTGATATTAAGTGCACTGTTCTGAAAGGCATTTCACAGAAATTAAAGAATTTTCTGATCCTCCACGTGCAGAGAGGTTAACATAGAATCTGTCATGGAGTTATGAAGGCAAGCTGGTAGTAGCCACTATTTCCACCTTATCACCTTGCCTGAAGGGCAGAAGTAGTTGGGATGAGGCTGGAAAATTTCTGGCTGTTTTAAGTGGCTTGGGTTTTTGTTTGAAATACTTTGTTTTATAAATCAATAAAAGAAAGCCCTGAGGACAGGGACTGAAACTCTGGCAGTGGTGAGAACATTATTCATCTTCCTTGGCTGGTTGTTCAGCCCACTGGCATACAATTTTACACGGAAAGCGATAGCCATGACTAACAGGAATAGCTGATAACTTATCTAAAGGCTATATCTATTGGGTCTGTATGATTCTATTGCAGGTTAAAGGGAGTTTTGTAATAGACTCAAATAAAATGGAGATTTGGCTCTGAGTGAGATTACTTACAAGAGGGATAAAGCAACTTTAGGTTTTAAAGCTACAGCAGAGAGATAGTAAGTACATCTCTTATTATTAGAGGAGGAAACTTATTCATGTGTATCAAGCCAGCACAAAGCCTTTATACTTCTTTCTGTAGTTTATAAATCCCACTGTTAGAAAATATTAACTTAAAAGAATTTTTAAAAGTAGATAAGGTTATAACTGTAATATGTTTGCCTCAAAGATGGAATCAGCTCACCACCACCACTACCCCAAAAAAAAAAAAAAAAAAAAAAAAAAAAAAAAAAACACAAAAAAAAAAAAAAAAAAAAAAAACAAAACAACGACAACAACAACAACAAAAACAACTTATCAATGCTAAAAAAGAAGCTAGAGAGGAGTAGCTCTTACACCTGTCAGTATGTGAAAGAAAATGTGATTTACTTTCCTGATATGCACATGCACTCTTATACATACAACCAACAGGTATGTATATCTAGTTCAATCACTTATTTAATTGTGTTCCTTTTCATCACCCTTACTTAATCCATTACATGTAAAAATGAGGGTTAGGAGAGCAAAGAGGCTTTCAGAGGCACAGACATTCCCCACAACATACAGTAGAAGAAAGCCTGTAGGTATTGGTGACTCATTCTTGCCCATGTTTCTGAAAATATCCACCCTAGATTTCAGCCTCTTCAGAACAGAAACTTTTCTTTCCTAGTGTGGTCAGAAAGCACCTGACACCATTATCTATACCACTATAAAAACATCCAGCATATATGGATAGTTATTCCATGAATGTTAATTATTTCCTTCTGACTGACCTGAAAAATCCTTCTAACTCCTTACACTTGTATTTTGAGTATCTGTCATCTTGCATTTTTCATTTATGTCTGACAAAGCTAAATGTGATCTGTTCTTTTCATCTTTCCTTTAGCATCTTCTTGTAGTCTTTTATGTTTCTCTATGTGTTCTCTTAGATGTGTCAACATTAGTGATCACAGAAAAAGGGAAGACTTCAGGATGATCTAATAGGTAGCTCTAAATTAGGAATTGGTTTGACAAAGTAATGCAAGCTAACCTGCTCTGCCTGGTACATTGTGCCCAGTGAGGCAAATGGCAGAAATCATCTTAAGAGACAGTTAGACATTTTTATGGTGAGAGAAAATTGAAGGGGACAGTGACATATCAGAGGGTAAAGGGTAAGATAAGCTTAAAAGGGACGACTTCTTGGGATAAGTTGGCTTTCCTTGTATAAGTAATTCTTATGCTTCTGTGACACCTCTTACTTCAGCAGCTGTTAGTGCTCTATTTTATACTGAGGTGAAAAGTTTGCTAATAAAGTCGAATTTGATTTTTTTTTTTTTAAAGAAGCACAGAGTTTCTTCAGGAGTTCAGGGCAGGTTAAATGTGACATATCTGAGATTTAATATTTGAAAAACTAGCTTTGCTAGCCAGAGATACTGCGGATTTAATGTGCTTGATAAATCACTGTCATTGCTACAATGGGACTGACATAGCAGGTACAGTAATAGAAGCCCAAAGGAAACACAACATGTTGAAGATGAATGATATCAAACAATACCTTTAATGGAAAACAACTTGGACAGAAATGCCCTGAGCTGCTATGGTTCTTTATCACAACATCTTTTAAAATCATTGCGTTACTTCAGCAGTAATTCTGAAATTGATGTGTAGGTGTATGAAAATACTGTGAGAATTCTGAAATATATCTGATATAACATATATGGCATACATTATTGAATATAACTTTGTTTTATTTGCCCAAACCTGTCACAAAGTAAAACATGAAAATAAAGTGGTAAAAGTTGGTTGAGTTCTAAGCCCTGTACACATTGGGATATTTCCACTATGTCCTTCAAGTGTTAAGCAAAGTAACACAGAATACAAGCAAGAAATAGCTAGAATGTTATGATGCAGACTATGGATTGAATTTTCTGAAGCAGTTTCTCAGCTGAGCGATGTGACTGCATTGGTACACGAACAAAGACAGAGAGAGAGATATAATTTAGGGGAGGTATTTACACCACTTTGAACAACTAACTAAATTTTTTCTAATTTGAAAATTTGATTTTAAAAATAAAATCTTATAACCTTTGTCCAGACACTGCTGTTGTTGTTCTCATAGTATGATACGAGAAGCCACGTTGAATATGCAAGCTATAAGTAATAATTGTCTCTGTTTAGCTGGCATTATGCAGAACCTTAACATGTCATAAACAGAAATGCAATGATGTAGTAAAAGTATCCAATTAAAAGTCCATCTTGGGAAGTGTGCTCTGCATTTCATTATTTTTTTTTCTAATAGACTCTGTACAATTGTTTTGAAACAAACAAACAAAATAATAATTGCTTTTACACTCAGCAAGTTTACCTCAAGGTATGCCATGTATGTCTGTCCTTGATTATTTGGTTATCTTCAGGAGCTAGACATGTTTTTAGGAGAGTGCCTTATTGCTATTTCTGCTCCTGGGCTACATTGACATCAAGCCAAGTATAAATATTAGTAATAAACTGGTAGGATTCCAGCAGCATTCATCATACTGGTCTACCTTTACTAAAATATTTTTGAGTTAAATACAGTGTCACTTGGGGAAGCTATGAAAAATAGGGTTCTAACTGATTGTGATAGGTTGACTCTAGCCAGCCCCTAAGCACCCATCCAGCCTCTCACTAACTTGCTGTCCCTAGCAGGATAGCAGGAAGAGCAAAATGGAAAAGCAAAAGAGGGGTAAACTCATGGTTTGAGATAAAAACATTTTGACAATTGAAGGAAAGACACACACACAAAAAATAGTGATGCATACTCCTGCCACAAGCAGACTGATGCCCAGTCAGCAATGGTTACCATAGAAAGACTACCCAACCAGTTTTTACAGAGTATGACGTTATATGGCACAGCATGTCCCTTTGCTCAGTTTGGGTCAGCTGTCCTGTCTGTCCCCTCCCAACCTCTTGCTCACCCCCAGCCTACATTTTGTGGGTGAGGGTGAACAGTGAAAAACTGAAAACCATGACACTGTGCAAGCACTGTTCAGCAACAGCTAAAACACTGGTGTGTTAGCAACACTGTTTTGGTCACAAATCCAAAACACAGCACCATGCAGACTTCTATGAAAAAATGTTAACTCCATCCCAGGCAGACCAGGTACAGTGAGGCAAAGCATTACGGACTGAAACTTAATTTTAATCTTCATCACTGCCTGCCAGGGAATTATCTGTTACAGGGTATGATCCTGCTGTCATTCAAGTAAGTGCAAATAAATGTAAGATCACAGTAAAAGCAGAACTAGATACTCTGTTGTCTTGTGGAACATCTAGCTACAGTATTCAAGCTGGACATGATTAAGTGCCTTTGAAGCCATACAAAATATGAAAGTTAATTAAACTGGAAGGGTGGAATTTAGAGAAAATAGCTGGTACAGTTCCTATGTCTCTCTGAAATCCATCTTCAAGCCCAGTGACATGAGATTTTTTGTCAAGACAATGCTTCATTCTATTCAAAGTGCATGCGATTTTTTTATCCTCCAGCACACCTAAATATCTGCACTGCTAATGAATATTGAAACTGTAACATTTGAGACTGGTATATAGCTATTCACTAGAGTATTTCAATAAATGAGGATAAAAACTGTACTACTCCCGAAGACTGGCAGTCAACACCAGTGCTTAATGCATTTAGCTGGGTTGAAAACAATTCAGGTGAAAACAAGCAAACAAATGAAACTCCTACCACTGTTGTTTTCCTTATGTCATTTGACCTTTGTTTTCTCTTCAGTAAAGTCTAGAATATCATGAACAACAAAACTCTATAAAGTGGAAACTGCTACTTCAAATGTTACTTTTTTTCTTTACATGATTTTATGTAGACTTCACACGTGTTCAGCGTTTCTGCTAATTTCAGATACACAAGTGGAAGTGCTTGAGTGCTTCCCATCTCGGTCATATGCCTCCTTTCCTTCCAGCGGCTCCCTGTTCTGAAGGCGCTGAAGATCCTCGAAATGAGTGAATAATCAGACGTCACTTTAACTGCACTAGCTAACAGAACTGTGGTTTCTGCCTTCTCAAGCACAACCTGTGTCGGCTGAGATATCTGAATTAAATTTAATCTCCCAAATGGATAAAAGGTTACAAAAATCTCACTGTATTGTTTTACAATTTTATGAAGAATTTTCATTTCAGGTCAAATTCCCTATTGATGTGACTTTGTGGGAGGTCATTGTTTTAACAAGATCATGTAAAAAAAAAATTCAAAAAAAAAAAAAAAAAAAAAATTTNAACATTTGCCCTGGATGTATTAAATAATAATATATCCTTTTACAGCCCATATACTATTTCTAAACTAAGACAACATGCACCAAAGTAAGTTAATAAAGAATATATATTCCATTCAATGTGTCAGACATCATAAATTCTGTAGATAGAAACAGTGTGGGTTTGGATCTAACAGTCAATAATATTTAGCAGCTTAATAACTGATCATATAATTTTGGATTGCTAAGAAACAGCTCTCTGAGAGTTTTAGATTTATGACTGCTGAAAAACATACGAGTGATAAATCCTGCATCAGCTGCATAACTGCAGTAAGTAATGCTAAACTGGGAAATGACTTCACCCAACAGAAATGTAAAAAAAAAAAATTAATTGGTCCAAGGGGATTCTTTATGTCATTAAATATGCAGTCTGTATGCAGCAAACTTCCTCCCAAAACTGATAATAAGATTGAATCCACAGTAGAATTGCCTGCCCAAGTGCTAGGTACATATGTAATCCGTTTGTGTTGTCCCAGATGATGCATTGGATTATTCACTTTCAATATTTGTCACCAAAAATGCATCAGACAACTGAAGTTCATAGCTGGTTGTATTGACACTCATGAGTTGACATCATCAATGTCTGTCTCAAAATTCACAAAGCTGATAAACACAGACAAATAGAAGTAATTATTTTTGCACAATCATCAACCATATTTTATGTAATTAAAATTTGTAATGGTATTTGAACACCACACTCTTTACAAGATCTTATTATATTATATGTATGCAGCTAGAATCATTGGCACTGTCAGTTGGCACTTGTAAAAAAGGTTATGTTCTTAATAATAACATTCTTTTCTTTGGGGCTGAATTTTTTTTTTCTCAGTTCAAGAGATAGTTGTAGAATAAAAGATTAAAAGGAGCATAAAGATCCTGAACTTATTGTTTATAAAATTGATTGTTACTATCCTATTTTTCTTTTCCAGGATAAATGTCAATTAGTGGGAATAGGGATCCCCTGTGAAACTCACTGTGGTGGTTTCACACTGCTGGGCAGCAGAATGCCACCACACCGCTCCCTCACTCCTCCTCCTCAAAGGAACAGGGGGAGAAAGATTGATGAGAAAAGGCTCAAGGGTTGAAATAAGGACAGGGAGATCACTCACCAATTACTGTCACGAGCAAAACAGTCTCAGCATAGAGAGATTAATATAATTTACTGCCTATTAGTAATGGAAAAAAGCAGTGAGAAACTAAAAGCAAACTAAAAACACCTACTAGCTCTTTTAGTTTAAATTGGAATTGTGTATTGGCAGTCACTATAACAACTGCCATGATCTGGATAAAAATAAAATGAATAATATGATGGCTTCATATTCACTCCAAACTTCTTCACAGGCAATATTCTCACTAGTGTTGTATAAGTATGCTGTACTCATGAACAAGATTAGTCTCTCAAAAGAAAATGTAAATAAAGGCAGGTCTAGAAATATATTAGAAATTAAAGTGAGAAAGATTGGTTATATATACCGGAAGGTGGTATTTCTGATGATACATTCTTACTCTTCTCCTTTTCTTCTTCTTAAAGCTGCCCCTAGATTCACCATGGAGAATGGCATCTTTCTGGTGTGCTTGCAGTAGCAGTGCTAACCCTCCACCCTGGTGTGACTCCAAATGGACCAGACTGGCTCCAGAGTAGCACCTCTCCCAAAAGTCAGAAATACTTCTGTCCTGCTGGTCTGCAGTGTCTTGGACCCATCTTGGATCTCAGTCTGGGCTCACTCCCAGCCTGCATCCCTGAACACACTGAATGCAGGGGAAGCAGTGAGCCAGGGGCACTTATTTCTGCCTAGATGAAAGATACTGCTTCTGTGGGAGAGAGAAATCCCTGTGATTACTTCACAGCAGAGTGGAAAACACACTCTTGCAAAGGTAGGATATAGCTTTTATGAAAGGTGGTTTCTTCTTGGCTCCTGTCAATCCCCCACCTCAGTGAGAACCAGGATGCCTTGACTATTGAGATGACAGGCTCTCACTGCTAGAAAAGCAGGTGCTTTATGGGCAGGTCCTTCTGAACTTGGGCTTGAATACTTTGAGAGCAGGAACAATATCTCAGAAAGCATTATATTTCTTGATTGAATCAGACCACAAAATGAAGCAACAAAAAAGTGCCATCCAGAACACTTGGGGACATCTGAACAAAGAGCTAGATCCCAAGCAGCCTATAGGATGTGAAGACAAGGAAAGGCCATGCACTGTAGAGTGTTATAGCAATATTGGAAGCTTAGCTGAATCAAGTAAGAATTAGCCACCCTTTCCAGCTGCCGCAATAATTAGTGCACATAGTGTTTTGAGAAGTTATGATATTTCTGACAGAATATTTTTTTTTTCTGTACCTCTCTTTTCCTATCCTTTTCTCTAGTAGTAAATTACCTGCTGCTTTTGTCTAGTCTGGCTCATTATTTGATTGCTTACTCCTCTCAGACCTAATAGAGAGAGTAATCTGTCTTTACCATAGGCACCAGTGTGGAGGTCTCTGGTCACCATCTGCAGTCAACTTCCAATTACATTGTTTCTTTTTTTGAATGCCATTTACCTATATGGAAACTGGTAGGTTATTACCTTCAAACACATTTATCCTACTCTATCTTTCTTCCTGCAAGAGAAAGCTCAGTTTCCCAAATTGGCTTGGCAATTTGACTGTCCTGAAAGGTGGAAAGTCCTTCCTACTGTACATCTCCACCTTGTTTATGTCTCACCAGATGTCTCCCTCCATATTGCCTCCTGTATTGAATCAAAATAATAATGTGCAATGAAAATCATCAAAGCATTTAGTACTTGTTGTATTTGGCATACAAGACCAGAGTTTAGGCATGACAGCTGTTGGGCTGGAAAGATGTTAGAACTGAGGTTTGGAAGCTTGTGACCTATAAACTATACAACTGACCAAACACTGACACTGGTTTAGTTTGCTCTCCATTTCAAGTTATTTTGATACCTGAGATGCTATTACAATTATAGACCATTATCTCTCAGCTCTCTCCTGTCTTAGGTCAGCACATTTACTTTTCTTGTAAAGGAATAATGTTTCATCGCTAGTTTAACTTTGGAAAGGCATATACAGCACAGTTTATAAGAAAGCATAAAATATTTCTGTTATATTTAACGTCTTTGGTATCTGCCTGTATCCAGACTCCAGCTGTAGATGGGTTTCATTCCTATTTGCTTTAAGTAGTTGAAGCTATCTCTGATATTGAGAACCAGAACTCTAGATTGTTGAAATTCAACTGGAAGTCTTTATCAGAACTGTTACCACCACTTTTTACCAGACAGTTTCAAACTGAAAAGCATAGAGAAGATTTTAATTTTTTGGATTACAATTATTTTTAAATCTGCAGTCTTTATTAAAGGGGAAAAATAGGAAAACATTTATTGTACTCTGCTTTCTTTAATGCAATCTTCTGTGTCACCACTACAAAGCACCTTATATTGCTGACAAAGGTATAGTTTCATGTGACACAAGGAAGTCAGTAAGCATGAGAATATTCAATGCTGAATAATATTTTTTAAACCAACCCTCCTCTCTTTTATTTTATATTCATTTTATTTATATTCTTGTACTTATATGAAAGTTTATATAAATTTATTTCTAGAGAGGTAAAAATATATAAAAAAAATCTTACCTTTCTTTCCTTTACTAAATGAAATATGAACTGTATTTCAGTGCGTGTGAGAGAACAAAGACTGACTGTCCCCTCTAGGCATTTGGTAAGATAAGAAATAACCTTCAGGCAATATTGTGACTTTTGCAACTATTGCTGTTTTGGAGATGTAGGGTAACGAAGTCCATTCCTTCAGTTTAGCTGCCAGCGGCGTTTGGCCCGCAGAGAAAAGAGCTTATGTTTCACATTTTCTGCCTTTCATGGATAATACTAGAACTACAAAATCTTTGACATATTAAAGGAAATTTCATACAAATCCCTGTAGCCTCACAGTTTTAAACATTTTTAAATGGGAAAGAAATATCTTAGTCACTTAAATGCTGAGACATAAAGCTATTTTGAAAATTGTTGCAGAATGGAGGATGCATCATCCTGAAAATCCACCACACAGACTGTTAATGAGGAAAATGAGGTGGACCCAGTAGTACAATGAACTCTAGAGATGTAAAACACCCCTTAAAATAAGAAAGGTAGACCAAGTGGCTAATCTGTGAGAAAAATATTATAACTGTTGTCTTATTAGAGAAGTATTTCAAGGTTAGATCCCACAGCACTTTGAAAGACAATCCCTGCTGTAGGGCAAGTTATGATCCTGGAACATGACCACATCTAGCAGTGAATATAGTGTACTTGGAAATTAAAATAGCTGAAACAAAAAAAAGTGGGTTTTTGCTATTACATTTATCTCAAAGATGAAGAACTGAATCATTTGCAATATAGAAGAAAATGGGGACCAAAATAAAAACCTGTAAATAAAATTTATTCTGTTAACAAAAGTATTCAAATGCTTTAGCATTTTCAGCTGAGCTCAAGATCATGGGGGAATCTGTAAATAATGATTATTTCCAAGGTTAAAAACATGGAATAAAATCATGGCTGGAACATAACATCAGCCATTACAAGCTCCCTAGACAAACTGTCTGTGGATTTCTGAGACTATGTCACGTGTTATTGAAAATGAGGAGTCAATGCATTCCTCCTTTGCATCACTGCAAACACAAACAGTGCAGTAGGAAGCAGGCACAGTGTCTTCAGAGAATGTGTAATAAGAGCATAACTCTATCTGCAGTGCTTATTAGTCACTTGTCACTGGTTTCCTTCTTGAGAATCACAACACTCTATAGTTCAAGTGTAGCTTGCTAAATGCATTTCTCTTTTACTCATTGTTCCAAGACTTAAAATAATCCCAAATGAGCTGAAGTGGGTCAACACATTCCCAAATATTCACTGAAGCAGGAAATGTAATCTCATGGAATCCTGATTGTCTGCTCAAGAGACTCCTAAAAAGAGTGAATGTTATGCATACATGTTTAGGCTCAAAGACAAATGAAATTTGCTTGCATCTCAGTCATCAGGATTTTATCTTCATTTTTTTATTATGGTGTTTAGATATGACAATAACAGGCACAGATAACCACCAGAACAAATATTGCAATAGATTGCAAATATTGCATTAGGTTCATATAATGTTATAGCCAAGAGACAAAGTTCTAACATTAGTTAGTTAAGTCACAGCTTGATGAAGTTAACATACAGCAAACATCCTTTCAGGAAAAAACAAACAAATTTAAAGTCTTCAAAGAATATCTGCCATCATCTGCCCAGTTTTGCTAGATCAGAAGGCCAACTGTGCTGTGCCCTAAATTACTAGGAGTATTTGATTAGGCAATGATGATTACAAATACTGAGTTTAAGTGTTTGCCAGATGAGTAGTCCAAATTCCACTCAAAATGTTGTCTGCTAGCTAAACTGAACAGTGACAAACCTAGGAAACTTAATAAGCTTAGTTTACACTGAAATAGGATTTCAGCTTAATGAGAGAGAAAGGATATTGTTCAGTAGGTGTCCCATGAGAGACCTAATCAAGCAATATGAGTTCTCTGTACTCTTTCCAAAGGCACCTAAATTTGCATAATGGTTGTGTGCACATTTCCCCATATCTACACACAATGCAAGTGCTTGTGTGATGAGTTGCCAAACTGGAGCAAATTGACTCACATAATCCCAGTACAGTTATGTCTGAACTCATGAACACCGCTAGGGATTAAAGAAGGGAAGTCTATGCATGTGAATCCCCTGAATACCTTCAGTCACAAGAGACTGTTTGGCTAGAGCAGTCTCCATTTCTGCAAAGACAATCTATTTATCTCCCTGTCTAATGGGTCCCCTGGATTTAAACAAGAAGTTCCTTGTTGAGCATCCATCAACCAAGTTATAAGAGCAAGCAAAACTGCTTCTGATCATATTCTGATGTCATTACCTCATCTATCTTTTCGATCTATATCAGGAACTATTTTTAAAAGTATCTCAAGTATAGGGTGGAAGCTGTTAAAAGGAAAAAACTCTGTTACATTGATTCCCTTTGTTGTTGTTGTTGTTTGCTTTGTTTTGTTTTGTTTTGTTTTTTTTCTACATTGATCTAATTTACCTGTGTGGCACTTAGTGTGACCATAAGCATTCTGTGAAACCATTAAATCAGATTAGACTACGTGATAAAGATCCAGTGCTGTTTCTAACAATTGACAGGAGACTAGAGGAATGTTCAGAGGAAGCAAACTGCTCAAATTCAATAAATGTTAGCATTCTGCAATAATGTACTTGTCTACAGACATCATGCATCCAAAACCAAACTAACAAAATCTGTACAAAATTAAAAGCTCCGCCTTTGCCAAATTTTCAAAGGAGAAAAGAAAAATCTAAAAATGAATTGGTTGAAAGGAAAATGTTGAATTTTTATGAAAGACTGTACAAGTAAAAATCAGCATTTTCTTTTATTGTAAACAGGTAACATTTCCAGCCGCTTCTTTTCATTTTTAATCTTCCTGATCTTGGATCCTGAGAAAACCCGGAGCCTTTTGAACTATGTCATAGCATATCCTCAATTACTTTGCCTCCTTAAAACTGACATAAAGAGGGACTGTCTTGCATTGATTTGGTATCCTCTGTGGTGCAGGAATAAAGGGTCTACTCAATGGCTAAAGAGGATGTTGCACCCTTGTGCAGGACAGGATATTCCTGTTGTATAATGATTTTCCTAGCAATGTGTTGGTTTCACTTTAGAAGATACTGACACAAGCCTTTAATATCTGAAATTCCTGCTCTCTTTAAAACCTTCGCCCACTTCATCTAAGGCCTAATTGGGCCAAGAATTCACACTTATTCACTGGGAATATCACTCAAAGTTATGGGTAGACAGAACAGAGCTGCAGGCTTACAGTGTAAATTGAAACACAAAGAAATTTGGGCTGTGATTACACACTTGTCCTGTGCTATGTAGTGACCCCGTCTAGTGACCCCATTACTCAGCAAGACATATTTGATCTGGATCAGGCCAGAGATGTAATCACATTTCTATGTAAATGATCAGGAAACATAATAAAGAGATTTTGTTGTCCTTATGTTTTATGCTGGTTTTAAATTTGATGATGATTTTAGGAAACATGTGAGAGGACAGATGAATTGCCTTCAAGTTAGGTTGTGATTAATAGATATCTCATACAAGGTAAAATTTACAAGCACAAAATTTACCCCTTAAAATTCTTCAAATAATATGAATGGATGGAGTGAATTTATAAATGATGCTTTATATAATAAACTCTGGACTTTTTGTTCTTATGCCAAATCAAGAAGCCAAATCAATTCCTGAAGATTTAGATTTAAAATTTTATCTTTGTTCTGACTTATCTCCAAAGGACTAACCAAAAATGCAATGTATTTTGTTGAATCCATGACACATCATAATCATGTCCTGCTATCAAAAAGAAAATCAAATCCAACTGGATAAAGATCCTGACAGAGTCAAAATTTTGACACTTGGGCACTACTTTTTCTCTGGTAATGTGAAGTGCTGCTTTCTCTTCACAGTGGCAACCTCCAAATTATCTCATTTGCTACAATCTGTCTGAACTTTCATTTCTCACCTTTCCTGTCAATCAGCTAATGCAGAAGGGGAAATAACTTACTGGTGACTGGACACATGGAGCTTTAATCATCTGTCAGCTGCTGTAAATCAGCAGAAAGAACAGACAAAGACTTAGTTCAAAAATTATAACCAAAATGCCTAAAACCAGTCAGGTTTCTCTGATTGCTGGATTAAATTAAAAAAAAGAAAAAGAAAAAGAAAGAAAAAGAAAATTAGAACTAAAATTAAATATTAAAATTGAAATTAAAGTACAGTGGACATCAAAGGATGTTAAATACCTGAGGGATAAGTTATAATGAGCCTACACTTAAAAGAATATGTATAACCTAATGGTTAATTAGACTTTGGAGAACACAATGTGCTAAGGAATTTGGTTAAATAGAGAATATCGTAAGTTAACTTCTCTGCCTAGGGTTTTTGAATGTATACAGTCAGTCCCATAAGCTGGATTCTCACACTGGTTATTCTCTCTGAGGCCACCTGAGTAAGAGCCTGGCTGGCCATCTCCTTCTTCTAGCCTAGGGCCAGAGCTAAGAAAAACATGCTGACAGAATTTAAATTGAAAATAGAGTTTGAGTCAGGTGAGGTTTACTGTTTTCTCAGTGATGTTAGCTCCATAAGTACACCACTCTCTAATTTAAAATGTAGTCAGGAGACTACAAGAGGGAGTGGTCGTTCACTGAGTCTCACTGCCATCACATCTCAGCTTGCTTTGTGGTTTTTGTCTTGCTTTTTCCATCCGTATTGCAATGGTCAGCCAGTGCTAACTGCAAAGAGTGAATCAGGAAATGATTTTTCTCTTTGGTCAAGCTACTGACAGCAGTATATTATTTCATTTTGGCAGTTCCTTCCACACTTCTCAGGGCCTTTCATCCTCTCTCTCTTATCCAACATCTACTTTTCTTTCAGGTTCTATAAATGTTTGCTCATATTATTGTTTACATTGATTTTTGTGTGTGTTTACAAAGTTAGATTTGTCATCTCTTTTCAGCCTCTAAAACATCAGTTCTTATGGTTAAAGTAATTCAAGTAGTTTTCCTAAAGGAGTTGTCATTTTTTAAAGTTTTCCATTCATGACAGAAAATGAATTTCAAGTTAAAATGCAGTTTAATGAATACTGACAATGCAATTAAAACTTTTCTTATGATGGGTAGATCCCAAGGACATTGATGAGAAACAAATAAAGGTAGTTATGAATTGCAGCTTCTTTTTCTTTGCAGAATAAAAAAAAATGCAAATTAAAAGACAGAGTAATGAGCAAAACATTCCAGTACATCATCATCAGAGAAACTTATCTTCATTCTTCAAATTCATTCATATCTTTTTCCCTATTGCTGTTAATGTTCCTCTATGGATCAGTGGAGATGATGTTAGAACTGATTTCTCCTCCTGAGGCATTGAAAGAAGTAATTCTGATAATATCAGTGATGGATAAACCTCCAACGGTATGAAAGTAGAGTTAAGATAAGGTTCTGTGTGCTCCTGTGCCAAAGATCCCAAGGCCCTTTGCAAGAGATGCATGCAGGCATTACTCTGTCAAACAAGTGCAAAAGCATTTGGGAAAAAACAGTTCTTTAACAACACAATATAATGACGCTATGGGATGCAGTCAAAATAAGGCAGATGTACTTAGATCAGCAGTAATATTTACGTGTTTAGAAAATAAACATCTGAAAAGTTGATGCTTACTTGTAGCAGTTCAGAATCTTTGCATTACCCTTCCCTTTCTCAAAAGGTGAATCAGCAAATTGCAAATCCCTGGAACTTTACTGTGAACTCCCAGTCAGAAATATTTTAAAATATTTCAAAATGGGTTTGCGCACTTACTTCTGTGGCACTCTAAGTAGAAGGGAGGCAGACAACAGCTGTTTCCCGAGTAGCCGCGTGCACTTACACAGTGCATGTCACCAGTCCTGCTTGGGTGAGACCATAATAGCAACAGGTGAAAATAAATGTGCAACAAAACATGAAGCACATTTTGGGGAAAAAAAAAAAAAAATCAGTGGTCAATTATGTTTCATTATGTTACTTGGGGAAACAACACTCATCAGGGAAAAGCAGAGAAGTTGTTGCTGTACAAACAGTGATTAGAGGGGAAAAAGATCAGAAAACAAGGACTCCTGGCAATGGATCTCTACCACATCAATCTCCGTCAAAGGATTATGCAGGTTATTGCTTTAGGAACATACTGATAAGATAACAAATGCAGACACTGTTAAACATACTATTAGCACAAACAGAATTTTTTAAAATCAGATTTTAAGAACCTTTAAACTAGTCAATTTTCTCTATGAACTGACCAGTATTTTTGTCCAAAAGTAACATACAGAATGGGAGAAGGAAGATCATTCTTTACAGTAATAGACATTTTATAAATGTATAACATAAATAATAATAATAAAAAATATCAAGCATTTAATAAAACTTTTAAAAACACATCACCAAAATCTGTTTACGACTGTAAGCTAATTTTCTTGAAATATTTACACAATTGCTAATTCTATTTTATAGTCAAATTTTGCCAATGTGTATTTTTGTCCCCAGAAGAATTATGTGTAATTGCAAATGGTGGATAATTTTATCAATTCTATTACCCTTTTAGGGCGTATTAGACACAGCTGATAAACAGCACCACTGAATTCAGTAGAAAATTTAGTACAATTCTAACTTATACTGAACAGAGTCCAGCAATTAGTTTATTATATTTAATGTGGAAGGGTTTGCATTTCTTTAGTTTTTCTATTCTATTCTATTCTATTCTATTCTATTCTATTCTATTCTATTCTATTGTTTCTTTCTGTGTTATTTATTTTATTGATTCAGCTGATCAATAGTTCCTAGTGGACTCAGATTTTGGCATATAAAAGTGATCATTTTCCTTGGTCATCACTTCTTACTGATTGCATGGGCAAACTAAAAATGTGACTTGCTCATTCCTCTACGATAGATATGTTGCTGACTTTCATTCATTTTATGTTCATAGAAAGAACTCAGATATCTTTTTTATTTGTTTGGACAACTTCAGGGCCTGCTCTTCTCTGAGCTACAGAATCAGAGCAGTTTGTAGGATGTAACACGAGAAATGTGTGCACGTGGGTGAGAACAGGAGGTACCAGGGGAAAAGGAGAGTGGGTACCGGCTGGAGTGGCTGCCAAGATTTGTGCAAGATCCCTGCAGGGACTCCACAAAGGCTTTTGCAGTGGATAGGTGATGTCCACCAGGGTAGCCCTGCAGAGAGCAGTATAACTGCAGGATGGCAACTACTGGCTCAGCCCTCTCAGCAGCTGAACTTGCACTTTTATTCTTATTCCAACAAATACTCCAGTCCTTCTTTGCAATTAACCTTGTTAGTACTTTTTCTTAATCCTTTTCTTGGTTACCTTCAAGGGAGGAGAAGGAAAAGGATTCAGCCACGGTGTTGTTCAGTAATGTAACTTCATTTCTCACCCTGGCAGCTAGCACCAGTACAACATACCTCTTCATGAACAGTTACTGTGATGGACTGTACCCCTGTGACATTGGACAAGAGCAGTAAAGGCAGACAGTAAGTCCATCAAATGGATTCACATTGAAAAAGCTGCAGACCTTGTCAGAGGGCAACCTATGTGTGAGGGTATGACCATTAATCTTCTCTTTTGTGATTTTTCGTCCTTTTCATTAGCAAAGATTAGTCTTAATTAAACACTAGCTATTAGATCAAAGGTAATTAGTTCAAAGAAGGAAAAAAATCAGAACATTTAATGTTAAAGTATTTGGGTATACTCTCTCAACAAGCCCATGAAAAGTGTTTTCTAACTATACATTTATAGCCAAAGCCTGAAAAGATAAGAGCCTCATGTTCATTTATAGCTAGAATTCTGCAGATTACCTTTTTTTTTTTTTTTTTTCAAGTCACA
>VXAA01002346.1:1714833-1734872 GCA_013399115.1 Anseranas semipalmata
TTTTGTGAACGATAATCAGATTTGATTTAAAATTAATGTTTTCTTGAGGCTAATTAGAATAGATATTAGACATGTTTTATATAATTTAGAGCAATGAACTGCTAAAGGGATGAGACTTTATAGGATGTAAGTAATGTTTTCTGGATAACTTGCTGAATCCTGTTGTTATGCTAGATGGGATGCAGATAAACTGACTGTGTACTAAGAAAAGCTTAGTAATTCAAGAAAAAACATTAGTAACACTAAGAGATAGTTACTCTTCTTAATGATTAGCTGCACTTAAAAAAGAAACACCGTAAAATGTCAATAAATTTCCAGTGCTTTGTACTGCATTGGATTTAACAAGGCAATACTGTTTTTTATTGATGTATGAATTATGGATATGAGGTGAAGAGATTTGTCTTGAAGATCAAGTACTGCTTTTTTAAAAATAAAACTAATCAGAAAATAGTACATTACCTTTCATTTCAAGGCGCTTAAGAAGAATTATCTCTACGTATAAGCTAAAAAGTTGCTCTTCAATCCCCAAGGTTATTCGGCAACTGGTAAGTGATTAGTGTTCCCTGATTTGTACCCTATGTACACACATCTAAATACCTTCCTTAATGGCTCTGAGTATGCATCTACAAATTCACAAAACTGTTGTACTTAGATGTGATTGTATCTACATCTTTACAGGTTTAAGGCTTAGAACATCTGTACCTCTTTGCATAATTTTTGGCCTCTAGCTCTATATTAGGTATGGTATTTGGTGCTGCATTGAAAGGCCACAGCAACTGACAAGCTATTACTTGAAGAAAAATGCTGTCTGTAAAAACAATGAAGTATGCTTATTATTGGGTTTTGATATAAATGGTATCAAATTCCCATCAGAACTAAAAATAAGACTTTGTACTGTTGTTCCTTCAGTGTTTTCCAGTATTTCAACATTGAGAGCAACCACTTATGTTGTGGTTCTTCTGCCTCTCAAGTTACTTAATGGAACTGATTTGGTTTTGGAGACTGGTTCTAGACTTAATAATAAACCGGTGTTGATAACAGAAGACTGCTTTGTTTACCTCAGGTAGGTTGTGTAAGTGGTGTGACTCAGTATCCTGTAGCAACTGACAAAATACCTCAATTGCAATATTTGCATTTAATCCAGCAGAGGGGTGATGGTGGTGTATGTAGCAAACAATATGCCGACAGCAATTTAGAAAGGCAACTACATTTTCTGGTTTGGTGAGCTGAATTAATTGTTTTAGAAAGTTGGTTATCTTCTTCAGTAGAGGCCATTGGATACTGTTTCTTTTATGGCTATCTGGAAATGGATAAACTTTCCCTTGGTGAAGGTAATAACACTGAAGGCAGTTGTTTTGTTAAGCTCAAATCACCTGCAGCACCCTCTCCTTACTGAGTATGGGCTGAATGAAGCTAGCCATTTCCTTATTCAGTATCATATAACAGTTTTTTGTGTGTGTGTTCTGTCTTCTAAAAATACTGCAGTTGGGTTCTTCGTGCAGGTTACAGCACTGAGCACTGAATGCCAGCAGTTCCTTACAGCAAACATGGCTTTCTGCTTTTAGTTATACTACTTAGGAGCAAACTTTTCAGTTACTTACCTGAATACCATATACCGCTGACTGCAACTTACACATAGGTTTAAATAAAGGATTATCAGCACAGAACATGTTCAAATGCAAATTATATAAATATAATATTAATTCCATTATTTCTTCACAATTCAAGCTTCGGTTTGGGAAGTATGACATGGGAAAGAGGTAAGATCATACAAATATACTCATTAGTAAAATGCAGATAGTACGTGATAACTGAGACCCTAGTATGTATCAAGAATACATTTTGTAGCTGTAATTTACCTCTAAATCCAGCACATAATAATATTCTCAATCTCCGCATTGAGCAACACCTTTGCCCTTAGCCTTCTGACATTCCTGGGAGTACTGCTGCTTGCTTCACCCCATCTACAAGTTGTGCTGAAAGCTAGTCTGTATCAAGGCATTCTATTATTCATCTTCATTTATCTCTCTTACCTTGTCCACCTTTTTGTCTTTATTAATGCATGACACACTAGAGCACCATTCAGCGCTGATTTATATTAGTTTCACAAAAATTGGGACCTGCCAAAAGGAAATTCCCTCCCTCAAAAGGATGATAAATATCTACTTAAGCCTGTAATGACAGTAAATGTTAATGTTTTCCTGAAATGAATCAGACATAAGAGGTGTTTGAAGGAAGAGTAACCCAGAAAGCATGACCAATTGAAACCAAAGTCTTTTAATGCACTTCTTCAGGTATCCCTCAGCGTGAATGACACTTGAAAGTACTGTGCCACTTCAGAGAGAATAATGATGCTACTTGTACACTAACAGCAGTAGGGAGCCTCCTAAAGGAACAGTAAATTTTGAGGATTTTTCAATACACCTAAGATTTGGCAAGAAAGGAAGCTGAACAGAAGCCTATGAAATGAAGGCTTTAAGGAGAAAGCAGGATTAATAAGGGGTGCTGGACACCTTGGCTTACTATGCACTGGTTATATGTTATGAACTTACTATATTATGTGCTAGTAATGAGTGATCAAAATGTTTTTCCAGTCTTTCATACAACTTCATTTTGTAGTAAACAGAGACCCTAGGGCATTCAAATGTCCCTGACAATGTAAGGAAAGAGGTGTAGGTTATTTAGAGTTACTTTGTAGAAGCAATTTCTGGTGAGGGATTTACAAGAAAAATAAAATGAAATCTGAATGCTACTTTATGTCTCAATAGTTCCTGGGTTGTAGCAGCTGATTGGCCTGTTGTTGATGAATAATATATTCCTGCAGAGCATGAGTGGTAGCATCTGTGGATTTTTTTTTAATGGACATGACCACTAGGACACAAGTAACCATAACTTGTCTGTCAGAGGACACTGATGTCTTGAGCATCCCTGAGAAACCATGAAGATTTTAGATTTCTCCTAGCAGGCATCTGTATGGGGACCAAAGTCTTGGGAATGCATACGGCCCAAAGCTGTATCTGTGGTACTTTCAGCCTGTCCACCAGCAGCAAAACTGGGCTGCTAGCTGCAGAAAGGCCTCTGTCTATGGACTGAGGTGACACCACACAGAAGAGGCTGATTTTGAACTTTGTCTCCTTTTACAGTTTTACAGTATGTAAGCCATGAAAACTGAAAGACCATTCTGCTTCAAAGGGCACGGAAATTGGGCCAGCCAAGGCTCTTCTGAGACACAATCATTTTAGGAGGAGACCACTTGAGTCCTAGCAGTAGGACACACCATGCAGGGGGGCACGAGCTTTGGGCTGAGGCTGAACGCCTCCGGAACGAACAAAACTCTGAGAAAAGTTGTAGCACAACCCAAAGCAGAGCCCTGTAGTTCGGTCACAGAAGTGGCAAGTTGCTGGGGCAAAAGGAGAGCTTGGGGAAATGGAGCATCTGACCAACAATTAGCTGATTAGGATTTTAACCGCCATAGTACCAGGGTCATTAACCTTCCATGACCCTATCCAAGGGGGAGGTGGGAAGAAGAATTGAGAGTAATTGTAGTAATTATAGGGCTAAAGGCTATTCTGCACCAGGTATGATTATTCCTAGCTCCAAATACCTTAACTAGGGAGCGCTTTCTATTGACACAGATGGATGGCCAAATCAGCTCAATCAGGGGTGATTTACTAGTTGCCACCAGATGTGTTGGTGGTAGGTAGCCCTCTTGAGATGTGCATGCTAATATATCCCCATCGGAAAAAGGGTAAGACTGGCTAAAAGCTCTCTCTAGTACTAACAATAACTTCCACTAGCTTTGAACAGTGAAAATATTTTCACATAGGAAGTAACTGTTCTGTTTACCTTCATTCTGCAAAATGAATCCATTGCTAGTGAAAATATGTACCATTACAAAACAAACTATAACTGAGTAGGACTCAAGCAGCTGTTCTTTAAACATAATATAAAGCTTCCTGATCTCTATCCTTAAACTAAAGAATGAAACTTCTGCATCACATACTACCAGAGGGGAAACAAATACCTGTGGAAGTGGGTGCACTGCAGCCTGGATACACTCGTATATTCCATTGTTTTTGCCTGAAGCACTCCTTAGTAATGACTTACCTTGAGGCTTTTTTCCTCTCTACAGTAGACTCCTAAAGCAAAAGTATAACTATTAGAAGATAAAACAAAGCTTTCCAACTTGGGAATTTCTGAGACTTCATTACTGTTTATACTTTTGAACCATTTTTAAAATGCAAGACAGAAAGGCTAAATACAAACCAGAGAAATATTCCCTATTTAATTCGAGCGGTTTTAGAGGGACCAATACACAACCTAGTGATTACGGAAGTTACTAATCTCACATAAAATGTACTGATCTATGTTAACACAGAATACAAACCTCCCTTGAAAATATGGAAAGATGCTTCTTTTGACATCATATGCTTACTGCAACGCACAAGGAAAATATTAGGTTTTGCTTATTAATTTTAGCTATATCTGCATAATACTGTAGCTAACCGGGGTGAACAGAGAATATGGAATTTTATTTTTTAGCACAGGTAACATCAAATTAAAAACCACTCTGTGAAGCTTTGTTCCCCCTGCAGATACTTGTTTTATGTGACAGTGTCAAAGAAAGCAAAAGACCTGCGTCATTTGGCCTAACCTTCGTTTATGGATGGTGTTGGATTTGGTTCGTCACACAGAAGACAGAATTCTGAACGTCTGTAGCTCTTAGTGTGGCATGCATCCATCCCTCTGAGGAGAACATAAAACGATCCTGCTCATATAGGAACTGCGCACAGGTGAATGTCTACTCTATTATAAGAGAGTATGCAAGAACACATCTATATTACATTTTCATCAGAGGCAAGATTATAGGCTATTTTTTTTCTTGTCTAGTTACTCAGTACTACCAGACATAAAGAGTAAAATCATACTCAGTTTTATATGTATTATAAAGAATTGTAAGTATAACTGCCAGAGTTTCTAACTTGGTCTAATGACATCTTAAATCTTTTAAGGGTTGTGTCCTGAGTCTCCATACGACTGCCTGACCAGACATCTGCATTTATGGACGTCTGTTCTAGGTCCTTAACAGGACGCTGAGCCTTATTAACGTCACACAGCTGTGGACAGAGTTTTATTGGGCTGTTCTGAAGAGCATCTGCAGCTGAATGTGATTGGAGAGAGACTGGTGAATATTTTCACTTTCTTTGCAACCTCAGTAGCAGGGCTTTGATGCTATAAATCTTTGGTTCAATCCTCAAGTATGGATTTTATTTTTTTTTAACAAGTTTGTAGGTGTCTACTGGTGCAAGTGTGAACTAGTGAAAAATGCCATCAAGCTTTTTAGTACCATACTCCTGCTCATTTAGAATCTGGGTACTTCAAAAGATACTGCATGCTTTTCTCCACCTTCAGATTTATACATCCTTCAATTTGCATCTAAACAGTCCCTTTAACAAGAATACATTTGTTATTCCAGTTACAACAAGATCTAGTTAAAGTAACTAAGTGCAACAAAACAAATGTATGTTATGTTTCCTCAGACTTTGATTGGATCCGTGTAAAAACTTGAACACCTGTGATACAGAAAAAGGACACAAGCAAGAAGCTGCTGGTACACAAAAATGGAAGAGAACAGAGCTAATGCTTTTGAAAATGCTTGCTAAGTTCCATACGAAAGTATTTAAACCCAGGGGGTGGGGAGGAAGCATATGTGCCAAGTAGCATGTGGTAGCGCAACCCTCAGAAATGGAGGAATCCGTATTGCCTGCTGGGTGTAGACATGCAGTTCTTATTGCCTGTACTACAGCTGTGTTGTTTCTCACTGCTTTAGTTTGTTCTTTAAATCAAACCTCAAGCAGTCCCCAGACCTACTGTGAATGCCATAGTTAGGGTGATAAATTCATAGCACTGGAAGTGATCACCTATGAAATAAGACAGAAACTGAGTTATCAGCTTCTTATTAATATAACAGAAAGACTTAAATCTTACAACAAATAGCATTCACTCTAGCACTTCAGAAAATGTTGTGCACTAGCATCATAAGAGGATCTAAGATTTTTGATGTATCACACATGAGGAAAACATTTTGAAGTTGTTAACAACACTTTTCTGTATATATTTTAAAACCTGTTGTATGTGTTCTTACAACTTAGCAGTTCCTGAGGTCTAAATACATTATTCTGTGTATTTGTGTTCTGCTAAATTTTGTACTTCTTTTTTTCCCCATAGGGTTTGTTTGATCACATCTTAGGATAGGGACCCTTCCTGAGTTGCTGCTAAACAAGGCACGACAAATTTTTTTTTCCTATGTGCATTGATGCTCATCTGCCACTTTTTTGCCCATTCACCGAGTTTTGAGAAGTTCTTTTGGACTTTTCTTCCCATCAGAATGGCACTTGAGTATCCAAATCTATAAGCTTGGAGGCTGCACCACATGTGCCCTTCTCTAGGTCATTGATGAATTTAAGTGGTCCCAGCAACAGTCTTTTGGGAGGTCCCATTGCTGTTTTTTTTTTTTTTTTTTTGTCACGAGAAGTGAGAGAAAGCCCTATCCTTTGCTTGGTATCTTTTAATTGGTTTTCAACTCATGAAAAGGACATTTCCTTCAATTCTGGATTAGGTTCTTTAATAAAACAGTAAAACCTTGCCTAAGGATTTTTATCCATGTGCTCCTCTAACACCATTCTACAAATTGTTCATTTGTTTGCAGCTCTGAGGCTTCCCTCTAGACTCCTTTTTATAGATGAGAGCTGTGCTGGCAATCCGTCAGTCCTCTGACGCAGTAGCAATCCAATGATAGGTGAAGGCACCTCGGTCAGCAGTTCTGCAGCCTCACATCTGATTTCTTTCAGAGCTCTTTGATAAATGCCATTTGGTCCCGAGATCTTACCAGCATCTAGCTTATCTATTTAAGGCAAATACACAGAAGGTGCTCACTGAAGTTGGTCTAGCTCCTCTAGCCTAACTGCTACAGAGAATTCAGTTTCTTTGTCATGGTCTTTTCACAGAATCATAGAATCTTTTAGGCTGGAAAAGACCTCTAAGATCATCAAGTCCAACCGTTAAATATGTGGAGAATGCAGGCAATCAGTGGGTGCCCCTTCTTAAACCTTGGTCATCAGCTCTCTCACCAGTTCCCTGCCTGGTCCCCTACTTTTGATGTGTTTTAATAATTTTGTGCTACCATGCTGCTACCACCTTGAAGGTCATCTTCACATTATTTTTTTAGCCCTCTTATGTTTACAGTTGACGTGATGTTCTACGAGTGTTTCTGTTCCCCTTGACAGCATTTGAAACACAGAACTCCCTAAGACAGCTTTTGTAACTTTACTGTTGAGCCACAAGAGTCTATTTCTCTCTAAACAACAGTTTGAGTTGCGGCACACATTTAACCTGGGCTTTAAATAGAATATTTAACAGTATGCAGGCTGCTTGTTGGTGTCTTGCTATTCTGACTGTTCCTTTATTTATATATTTAAATTATCTGCCTTTATTTCTACATTGCTCCTTCTTTGAAACTGATTATCTCAGATTCCACTTTCACTGTCCACTCTTGCAACAGTATTAAACCTGCTGTATTGTGGTTTACTGTTACAGAGTTACTCTCCCATAAATATTCCTTTTGCTAGTAACCATGCAGTGCTCAAGTTGCTGCTCTTGATTTGGCTATTAATTGCGAGATCTACTCTTTGTTCCAGGAGGCAGTTGTGTACCTTTGGAATACTTTAACTCATCACAAACTGCAATACTTAATCTCATCGGGATTTCTCACTATTACTGCCTGTCTGAATGTTGCAGTTTCTCTTATCTTACTTCCCGATCACTATCGTCATCTTGATCAGGGGTCAGTAGAACAGTTCTAACTTTTTAAGAATTAAAAATTTTATTAGGGGAGTACAGACTTCCAACCACAGAGAATTATTGCTGTGCTTTTCTTTTTTCCTGTAAGACTTCTATGCTGTCACACTCTATGTAATCCTTCACGCACAGTGCCACTTTGTCACCCACATAGCCTGCTGTGCCATTCCTAAGTCAGAAGCCTAGCAACAGTGTCTTACTGTTTCCCCACACACACACCAGGTCTCTCAGATGTGTTATACCAGGGCTGTAGTTTGATACCACACATTCTAATTCCTCCACCTGTTTTTTAAGCTTCTAGTGCTGATACAAAGCACTTGTAAATTCTGCCTTAGCTTCACCACACTGATATGTGCCGGTCAACTGGCACTGTGGGCAGTGATTTGACTTCCCTATGTGTTGTGACGTGCCTTCGTAGCTGACGTTCAGAGCACCTCCAACAAGGCTACATCCACCTTCATGTTTCTTATCAGGCTATGAACCAGGTGGAGTTTGTCAACTTTTCCCCAGCTTCTAGTTTAAATATTGCTCTAGAACTTTGCAACATTTTCACACTACCAGTCTTGCTGTCTTTTTGTCTAAGATATACCCTGTCCTTCCTGTTTTTTTTTTCTTGTCCTAAAAGGTTTCCCAGTTCTTAACATATCTGTAGTTTCCAGAAAAGGAACAGCTAGAGCATTAGATGAAGTGAGTTTTGTACAGTTTAGTGAATCTTATCCTCATATTTAGAGACATTCGTATATGATACACAAAGAAATTCCAACCTGATTTCATTCCTGGAATGCCAGTGAAAGTGAATTGGTACTTGGAAAAATCATATGTGTAGTTCTGATTGATCTAAGCCTTCTTGACTGCAAGGTTCCACAAACCATTCTGAACTGGATCCTTTGGTATGGAAGAAAGATGAACTGAGTGCTGAGCCAAGAAAAAAAGAAATTGAAGATGAAAATATGCCTGTAGAATATCATTTTATACTAATGGCTCAGTATGTTGGAGGGGATTAGGGACTCTATTAACCTGCCAAAATGGATCCTGACAGGGTGTTCGGTCCATATCACTCCAAACTTCACTGAGTAGGAAGACTAGTATTAGTGTGTCCTAAATGTTCATCTAGAACTGCAGACGAAGGTATTGAGTTGTCTAATTGGAAGTTTATTGAACAATTTAGTAAAAATGAATGTTACCTAAACAGATGGGGCTTTTCCAAGACCTCCTTGATCCTTGCTCTTGTATGGTTGCTACGAACGTATCAGGTTGTACCATCTCTAGAAGCATCATGGCTACCAAAGGCTACACTGTTTTAGGGGGATCCTACATGGCACTGTATTAGCGTGCTCAGTGTACAAACCACCATGTAAAATTAAAACTTCTGGGCTGAATTCTATTGTTCTCTAAGCTTACAGTTTCAAAGCAAAGTGGAGGCCAGATGCATGTAGTCATTAAATTATAGTTCCCACCAAGGTATTTCTCTGAACAGTTGTTGAAAAAACAACGATATTTTGTTCATATTCTAAAAACACATCTCAAAAGCTTTTAACAAACTTCAGATGAAAAATCCTGGCAATACTCTTTGGATTTTTGTACTTAAGTCAATGACGAAGCCTTAAACAGAAGCCCATTATAATGAAATTTATTTAAATTCTTGAGCACTGAGTATACTATATTCATAACTTTTTAGTACTTCCCAATGAGATGTTTACTGTATGTTTCTATAAATTAAGCATTCATTGCATAAAACTGTATTCATTTCTCTATCAGCATACTATATAAATTATCACAAAAACAGATGAACCAACAAAAGAGTCTTGAATACAAGTAACATTGGCGGGCAGATAATATCAGTAACAGCTTATCTTCATGGTAAGCAGCTCTAAATGAATCCCTCTCGAATTCATTTAATTAAGAAGCTGAAAAGAAAGGAAACATGATTAAATGTTGAGAAATGCCTATAAAATATAGCATCACAATTATTTCAAAAGAATAAACAAGGACTTCAAAACATTCATTTGAAAAGTCATTCAATGTTTGTGTAATAATCTCTTAAATTTTTATATCCCATTAAGTAATTACTAAGCAAGATGAAAGCCATCAAATAAAAACCTGAGTGACTGAAGCTTAAATTCTCCTATTAAAAAAAATTAAAAAGCAGAATGCACTTCAAACATCTGTTCTCTTCAATCAAGCTCTGCATCTGCTCTTACTGCTTAAAGTGAGAACTACCTTTCCCAGGAGATGTTCCAGATTTATTTTAAGCATTCCTTACTGTTGAAGTGGCCCCTGAGTGAGGAGGGTATAGAGGACTTGGCAAGGCTCTGTAAGGCTGAAAACTCTTAAATTCTTTGTGTTTTAATGAATTAAGAAGTTTCAGATGACATTGTTGTTTCTTTTCCCTGGAATAAAACTTTGTATTAAAAAAAATACATACAGATTGCTTGTCATACCTTTCATTTGGGGATTTCCAAGGACTTTACCAAAGAAGATGTATCTTACAAATAGGTAAATGGGAACACAGAGAGAAAGACTTCTGCACAATCTCAGACAGTTAACTGTACAAACATAAAAGCAATGAGCTACTGAAAACGGAAGGGTTTCTATAGTTTCACTGCCTCTGGCTTTGCATGAAAGATCTTTCCCCTCCTTATAGATAATGCTGTATGCTCTAGTGTACACATTGTATTAACTTCATCAGTTTTCCATTCATGGCATAATTAATTACTCATTACAAAACAGCCATGCAAGTGCCATAAGCTTAAATGACAGTACCAGTATAAAGATGTTCCCTGCTGCAAAAAGGTGACACGCTTATTAGGCAAGACATACAAACCAAGGCAAAACAGATGGCAACTGGCTGGGTGCTGGAGGGTGAAGTGATTACTGAAAGGGAAAAGCTAGCAAGAACAACTGCATTAAGAGGTGAATTGTAAGGTGCTGAACAGAGAAGTAAGAGAATGCTGAGCACATGAGACTGGAAAGATCACCCAGGTCTAGGATAGATATGTAAGGCCATGTATAGGAAAGAATGAACGGAGTGGAGAGGGAGAGGAGAGGGAGAGGAGAGAGGAATACTGGTAGTGAAAAATTTTGGAGGGGAAGAGCAGGAAGGTTATAGTAATCATGCAGGTAGTGTTGACAGGCTGGGCTGAAAGATTGAAAGATATAACTGTAGAAAAACATAAATATGGCAGTGTCATTTTGAATAAATACAATACTACTATATCTACTGTTCTTTACTTTCGGTCTGTAACTGAAACTACATCTTTAGCAGCCAAGAGATGTAATATTGAACATGTATAAGGTAAACACTGAAAGTAACATAGAAATTATAAAACAAGCCTAGAAGATACCCAAAGAAGGAAAAAGCCAAAGGTGGAAAACCCCCAAAAAACAAAACACCATAAAAATTGTGAAATAGAGTAGCCAAAAAAGAAGTGGAAGGGGCAGAGTTTCTGAAAAATCTCTGACAAGTTGGACAACATCTGCTGGAGTAGATCTGCAAAAAGAAAAAAGAAACCATATCCCCTTATGCAAAGCAGAACAGGAAAGGATGGCCAAACTGTGCCCTTCCAGACATTAACTAACTGGAAATGAGTACAATAGGTAGGAGGAAATGGTAGAGCTCTAAGACTTACAGGAAAGCTAGAAAAGCTAAAAGAAATTTGTAATGGTGGCAATCACAGAAGGAAGGTCCTACTCATAAAACAGCATGCAACTGTTTGACACAGGAAGAAGCATTCCCTTCATAGATGTGCTATGGGGCCAGACACCTGAAATTCAGATCTTCTATTCTTTAAAGGACTAGAAATTGGCACTGAATGTAGATACTTCTCACAGAGAGGAATGTAGAGGTCTGTGGCTATTCATGAATTCAGTATGCTGTTGGATGGTTTAGATGAACAGAAGAAACTGGGCTGTTCCATTTCAATGGGCAGCTTCTTTCTGAAGAAACTGCTGTCCAGCCACATTAAGAAAAGTAAAGTAATATAAAAATGGTAAAAGTGAGGTGCATTGTTTTGACAAATGTGTATTATCGTTCTCCTGTCTTTTAAAACTATCCCAATTTCCTCCGTTTTGAAGAAAGTAGCCTATTTAGCTGAGCACCATAGACCTGACTGTGGATCTTGGTGTTTAACAGAAATAGATTTACCAGTTCATAAACTTTAGGTGAATCAAACTAATTAGGCATGAAGTCAGCATGGAACATCTGAGCAGTTGTTTGTAGCACTCACATTTATTAATAAATTTAATTTTGTCTGCAAACACAATTTGTTCGACTTACATTTTACCAATATATTTTTAAGAAATAACTATTCTATTTTATTAACTTGTATTTAATCTCAATTGTTCAGAATCATGCAACTTTTCTTTACTGAAACTAATTTAATTACAGCAAGGATAGACATTTCTTATATGGGGTATACAGTGACTGCAAGGAGTTTTCCAGCGCTGGGGCATCTTGCCTTTTGTCTGTTCTTGTTGCACTGACTGTTTATCTCTAAGCAATGAATACTTCATGTCTGACTTAGCATTTATGTTCATTTCATGAAAATAAGGCATCTTTTATTTATCATGGTTTCTTGCAGCTTAGTTCTTTTTCTCTGCTAGTCAATACAGAATATGTATTTTTCCATTCTGCCAGTACAAAGTACTGAAGGCTGATTTTTTTTTTTTTTTTAATGATTTAACTAAAACCTCTTCACCTTAATCTTTTCAATAATACACAAATGCAATTGCTATAAAGGCTAATCTGATAATGAAACACTCAACTGCAGGTACAAAAAAAAAATCTTGAAGTTACATAATGCAAGCAACAATAAAAAAAATTATATGAAAACTTCAAATTTTCATTTGTTTGTATCATTTAAAATCATATTAAAAAAAAACAATGTATGGTAAGATGTTGACTTGAAAGGATAAGAAGAAATGTCATCAATAACAAAACCATCCTAAAAATTTCATCCAGAAAATAAAGCAGAAAAGACGACACAGGACACTTGGTAAATTTCAGCCCCAGCTCAAAAAAACCCAAAAGGATATATTTTTATATTTTTTAACATTAGTAAACAGTGGATAAGACTTTTGTCTGTCCTCTTGAAGAAACCAGGCTTAAAAATATTTACATTTCTAATATATATTCACAGTAATACACTCCTGTGCTAGTGTACTGATGTCTTCTGTTTTGTTCTTATTGTCCTTCCTCAGTCTTAATATTTTCTGTGCTTTTTTGGACTGCAACTGCCTAAAGTGAGGTTTGCACTGAACTTTCCAAGCTCTTTTCTGACTAGAGAAGCTACCCTAGAGTTCTTACTTTTGGCTTATAGTTAAGTATATTCTCTCTGTTGTTCCCATGTGTACTAGTTACTGATAAAATTGTGCTGACATAGTGAAATTTTATTGCTCGTTAACTGAATATCTGATACTTAATACATCACTTAGTTTAAATGTTGGGGTAAGAAGGCTTCTAAAAATATTCCTTTGGATATAACAACACTCCTATCTTATCCAGAAAGCTTTATAAAGGGGAAGAAAGTTCAACACTGTGAAATAAAATTAATCAATTATCATTCAACCATTAATTAGAACAATAAAAATAAAAGTTTTAGCAAAATGAAAAATTCCATTTTGTTTCTCCCCAGAAGGTGGTTTAGTAGCTGCATGGAAAAGCCCTGCCATAGTAAAAATGGCTCTAGGGGGAGAGATTTACTACATGCTAACTCATCCATCATGATTGTGTACACTCAGTAAGTAACCTTCATGATGACCTCCATTTTGCATCACCTCTCCCATTCCAAGGGTTTATTGTGTAAGAGTATTTTACCAGCATATTAATTAAAACATTTTTTCCCAACACTAACCTTCAGGAAGAAGTATTCTATGGAAGGAAGAATCAAAAACTTAATTGGAAAATGTCTGAAGTAAATGAAAACAATGTAAACATAATGCTACTCTCCCTTCCTACATACATACCCTCTAAAGAACACATTTACAGACTTGTGCTGTTCTCTAGCACTTTTCTGTTTGTCACAGAAATTAACACTGACAATGGCATTACCAGGGTCAAGGAAGTAACAGCATTCCCAGTACTTTTATTTATGCACATTAGAAAAGGAAATGACTGTTTTTCTCCAGTTTTTGACTCCTGCTTTATGTTTATCTACCTCTTATCTTCACTACATGGAGGTCAGTGGAGAGAAAGAGAATGCATAGCAGGTTATGCTACTTTTTCAGTTTTTATTGATGCATGCTGTTTCACAGAGGACTTATTTGGTTGTTTAGTGCACACAGACAGCACACACAATTCAGTATATTTGACTTTTTTTTTTTTAAGACAAAAGTTGATGCTTGTGATTGTGTATATAGTACTAAAACAATTTGTTTTCTTTAAATGTTACTTTACATATGCCAACATAAAAATTCTTTCTTTTTTTCTGAAAAATCATTAGTATGCATTGATGCTAGTGTTGTTAAAGGCAAAGCTTTACTAGCCTGAGGACAATTTATCACACAAAGATGGATAGTTTCAAGGTGAAACCTACAACCAGTGAAAGTAAAAAGACAGATATATTTCACATCTTAAGGCACATCTACACTTGGATCAACTGACGGGACAAGGAACTTCTTGGAAAGATGCTAAGGAATTCAGACAAACAGATGAATGTGTATCAGCATTATGACTAAAATTAAAGTGCGGGATATAAAATTAAAGGGGCAAAGAGAAAAATAACAAGAGTTTATATACTTGGTCCTTCTTACTGTTCTGCATGTTCACTTCATTAAAATTCATAAGTATGCATATAAACCAAAGAAGCTTCTCCTTTTCAGACAGAAGATGACATGGTTGAGACAACTGAAGTGTCAAAGAATCAACAGTATGTTTATTTACAATAACGAAATGGGGGAACATGGGGTCAGAGCTACCCAAGAGACCAACAGAAATCCAGAAGATTTAACACTGTAAAGGAACAGATAAGTAAATTACACATTTGGGAAACAAGCAAATGAAATTTGACAAAGCAATAGGATCAGTTCTAGTGACAGTTTCTAGTAATTCTTCATTGAGTGAGGATTTAAGATTGAATGATTAGTTCACTCCCATAAAAACGTGGAGAAGCCAGAACAGTCCAATCAAGCCTATAAAATCTTGCTTAATTCTGCAGAAGCAGTAATGTTACAAACAAACAAACAAACAAACAACAACAACTTCAAAACACTTAGACAGCTACTAAATGTTTCTCATGTACTTAGCATCCATAGAGTTCATTCTTTTCATTCTTTCATGAATTTACTTGACAGGTCTTACTGGTTAGTAAGTTGTGATACTGAATCTAACTTAGCTCCTTAGGACAGAATTTGGTTTATGAGTCTAATGATTCCTTTAGTAGCAACATGATGAAGCACTATCTCACTTTAATAGGATAGTGCTGAAAAGAATGATTCATCACAATCCTAGATTTCTTTTATTTCTTTCTTCACCAGCTGTAATATAACAACAGGTGCATTTTTCCACATGCATTGCATATCAAATTAAATTTCTTGAACCTTTGACAGAATTCAGAATTTTTTTTTTTTTATTATTCTGCTTCTTCACGTCCTTTATTCTTAGCTTGGATACTAACAGAGGAGTCTAAAATCTACACAGCGCTCCAATTTCTGCTAGACAATCCAAAGAAAAGATGTCTGATTTTTCACTAAGAACAGATTCAATTGCAGAAAAAAAAAAAAAAAATCTGTTCCCCCAAAATTTACAGCAAACACATTAGCAAGAAAAGAGGGAAATCCCGCACATTATTTAAGATTCTTAAAGCCTACAACACAGTCGGGTATGTAGCAGACCTCAGCAAACAGGTATGCATGAACATCTACGGCATTGTGTAGCCAAGCCATAGCCATGTTCACAAGGTACTGTTCAACCTCAGACATACAAAGTATCATACAGCAGTCAAAAAACTTTAGTGCTAGTATTCAGAAATGTCTTGCAAGGTCTGGAAGCTGGCATAATCATATAAGCACGTTGTTAAGAGGCGATAAGAACATTCCTAAGATGAAAGGACTAAAAATGAAAAGTGAGCTTAATGAGCTGCAGATCAAGCTCATAATTTCTTCTTCTTTAAAGACTTAAGCTCTTAACAGGAAGTAAGAGTGTCTCACACTTTCAGAAACTGGATTCAGTCCTTCACCCAAAGTCAGTCAAGGTTAAAAGGTAGATGTTGAGAGGCTGTACAGACTACCCCAGATGGAAAATTACAAACTCCATACTGATGAAATCTTGCAATATTGTACTATCGGGTCCTTTACAGACCTCTTCCCTTAGCAGGAAAGAGTAAAAAAGCAGGAACAGGCCTTCCATGCATATTGCAAGGGGAAGAGTTTTACTGTCTTGAGTAGTGGAACAAAACACAGAATACAAAGACTGATGCACTAATGCACAAGACCTAGTCATAGAAATCGACACTAAGAAGTATCTAAGAAAAACTCTAGAAGTATTCCTTATATGATTCATTAACAGTGGCTGTAAAAAACAGACTTTTTTTTGTTCTCTACTTAATTCAAAATATAGCTTTCTGACTCTGTGATGCAAAAGCTCCCCTTATGTATATTTTGTATATGTATTAGATGGCATTTCATCTAAGAAGATCTTTCACCAAAATGCTACCATATCTACACTGCAACATGAATGTCATCCTCTTACTCTTTCATCCATGGTAAACAGTAATGTAGATTAATATTCTGTGAATGATTAGTCTACTAGTTTATAGAAACCAATTTCACTGGAAATAAGGCAAATCTCATCTTTTTCAAAATGCGTTGTGGACAGCTAGAGGGGGGAAAACAGCTCTCACACATCTCATCTCTATTGTAAAACCTTTCATGGCATGTTAAGACTATGCCAACTGTATATTATACATATATGTACATATATATAAAGGAAAAAAATGTTAAAAAGAAGCAAAGACTGGAGCAAAAGAAAACACCATAGTTTCAAATAGGATCAAAAGTCAATGGAATCTTGGAGATTTGTTCGAACAACAGAAGACTCTTCCTCATTAAAAATATTTTAGCCATCTTATAAAACAAAGCTTTGAGTGAGAAAAATCAACAGATCTCTCTGTTTTGTTCCACAAACTTGATGACTCAGGAAATGTCACTGTATTGCTTTTATCTCAGTAGCCTGGTCCACCAAAAACTTCACATAATTGCACATTTCCCTTTCCTCTAGCTAGGCTTCTTCATCTAAATCTAAAAATGATACCAAGGTAATGAGAAAATGATATGGGTTCTTGACAGGCTACTAAAAAAATATGTAACAGATGAGCGAGAAGATGTGAATCGAGTCTAAATCTCTACAGGTGACTCACAGCTGAGAGCATCCACCAGAAAAATGGAGAGGCTACCCTACATCCTCAGGCAAGAAGTATTTTTCTTTTACTATTTCTCCACTTTTTTCTGCTTTTCTGCCAGACAAATTACAACTGTTTAATTGACAGCTGTAGATATAATCAAGAGAGATCATAACCCTTTATTTCCTCTCTGGTGTTTCTGACAAAAGAAGATGGAACTCTTAGTGATAAATCATAGCTTAGCACTGTACTTTGGTTTGGTGTTTCTTATATCTTAGTTTTAAAGACACACAAAGAAATATCTAAAAAAGGTTTATAAACTCAAGCATACATTTTCCTTTGCGTTTTTCATGAGGGCACTGTATATGCCATGGTCTGTGCTCAAACCAATTTAGCTGGTTTGCAGGAACAGTCATGTTAACCCCATTAGCTTTCCAGCCCTCTTTGCTTTGCTTCAGTTAATCACCTTTCTTCCTGCTTCTAGCAGCTCCCAGAGACTCCAGTGGTAAAAATTAAAGATTTGTTACCTAAAACCTATTATTAAACTTATACAAAGTTACTAAAATATATACGACAAGAATTTAATGAGAGATTACCTATATGGGTAGCCATGGTATTTGGAGCGGAATATCGACAATAGGAAGCTGAAGAAAAAGACCACCAGACCCAGGCCTACCAGGCATATTACTGGAAAGAAAATAACTTTGTTTACTAGCATATAAAAGATTTTAAACTGGAATCTCTACAAAGAATATTATTTATGTCAATCATTTTAAAGAATTTTGACAGTGAAATACGAAAATCTTGCGGCCTTGCCCACTGATGCCCACTATCTTCTGACAGGATTTCAAACACACATGGAAATAATATTTATGGTTATTAAGAAAAAATAACTTGTCAGTATGAATATATTTTCAAGAAAAGAGAGTAGCAATTTGCAACTCAAATGTTTGCAGATGCAAACACCTTACTGCTGATAATGGATTTAATAACCCTGTAAATTATACATATCGAGTAATGTCATTTCAGGTATTTGCTTGGTCTTTTCGGAAAACAAATTACATTTAGAAAAATATCCCTTGACTAATGAAATTATGTTCTCTCTAGTCAACCATCTAAGGCTAAAGTAACAGCAAAGGCTGTTTAGTAACTGGTTTATCTAATTCTTAACAGCTAAAACATTTCACTGAATTAATTTCCAATGCTGGTAGCCAAATTATTTTTTACTCTCGACTTAATAGCAATATTAATCTTTCAGTATTGAAGATAAGTAACAATGATGCAGACTTTCTGATAGCATCTAGATGCAAGCTCTAAGTCTTTTCAGGCTAAGAATGTATTAGCAAAGTAAAAACTTAAATAAAATTTGAAACACCAGTTGGCACCTGTGTGCCATAGCATAAAACATTTTCGATCATCGTTGTTCAATCAATTACATGTAAGTGGAAAAAAAAAAAAGGAAACATTTTACAAGGCGATGCAGATAATTGAGATTTATCTCATCTACATTAGGTTACCCTTTGGTTCCAGTGAGCTAATTTGATTTTAAAAGCTTTTCTTCTTATACTATTCCCAGCTTAGGCAAATCTTTGCTATTTAATTGCAATATTCATGCTTCATGAGTGGCTTTGAGCAAACAATGAACAACCATCAAGCCAGTGAAGCTGAAAATGGATGCATTTTTTCATTAAAATTGACCATGTGAAAACTGACATGTGTCAATTTAAATATAAAATTTCTGCAGTTATTTTGAGAAAACTAGTCATAGAGAAATCTTATAAATACATTTCATCATTAAGAAATCACCAATCACAAATATGATTTCAAGGCATGGATGAATAAATTGCTAAGCGTGAACAATGCAAGGCAGGCACACAGAAAGCATTCACGTAAGGACCACAAGCAGAAGGCAGTTTGAATTTGTATTATAGCCCATTGTTATTTCACTATGCTCATGTTCACACACTCAGATTCAATCACAATCTAAGATCACATGCAAATTAAACTCATGTCAATGTCTCTTTCAAAATCAGTATTAGATACTGTAAAAGATATTCAAAATTAAATTATACCTCTACAGCTCATTGAAGAAGACTCTCACTACAGAGATCCAACATTCAACCAGCTATTATGAAGAATTATAGAATACTTTTATAGAAAACAGTTGGCTACCTCTATCTGCAATGCTGTATTACATAAAAGATGCTAAAGAACTAATTTAGAAAAAACAGCGAAGTAGCATAGAAATTATGGTATCTTTCAAAGGTCTTCAATCTCTTATGCGAGAAAAAAGTAGTGGGGCTATAAAAAAATATTGTAAAAGGTACAAAGGCAGATGGGCATATTTATTTCAACCTATGTCATAGTAAGTAAAAGGTTGTTTGACCTAAGAGGAAGTTTAAATCTGGATAAAATACTTCCATATTGTGTTCTTACACAACTCATTGCCAAAAATTCTTTTAAATATTCTGACTGACAATAAAATTCAGAAAAATATAAAACTTGCACTTCAGGCTAAGAATCTTTAGACATTACAGATCCGAATATGTTCTGCACTGTTGGGCTTTCACCTTCCTCTGGAGAGATATGATATTTGCAAAGTGTACCAAGTAAAATAATTTTTCCACTCCTTTGGATATTGTCATCTTAAGTATCTTAAATGCCTAAATTCATTTTGAAAACAATGTTTTGAAACTCTTGTTCTTTAGCTTACTGACTTTCAACATAATCGAAAGCCAAAAAGCGTTCGCAAAAAGCCTTACTACATCACGGAGATACTGTGTCAAGCTGTAGGTTGGTTGGAGATGCTTAATACATATATATACATATATATATATATATATATGT
>VXAA01002346.1:1734964-1763536 GCA_013399115.1 Anseranas semipalmata
AATATTTATATATATAAATATATTTTTTTTTTTTTTTTTTTAAACTGTTACAACTTCATATGAATGCAGTTTTATCTACAGAAGTTTTATACTATCTTCTCCACCTCACAAAATGTAAAAATTGGTTTAAGGGAGACCTTTTGAAAACTTAATCAGATATTCATTTGTAATTTCTCAGTATCTTTTAACTGTGCAAACATTGTCTTAATTGTACTAAGTAACTTACTTCTCCTCTTTCCAACATCCCCTTTGGAGGTAGCAGCTTCATTCAGGAGTACCATTCCCATGGTGATAGCAGCATCTGTATTGCCATTGTCAAGGAGACAGCAGATGTGTGGATACCTCACAAAGCCACAAAAATACAGCTAAAAACTAAAGTTTTGAAGTTCATAAAATGAAAAAGTATTTATATACAAAGCTGCATATCACAATCTGTATTGTACCAATAGATTCACTTGTAGTGAAAGTAGGTAGTAACATTTGCCTTTGTGCATTCTACATAAAAGAGGAAAGAAGGTTCAAAAAGCTTTAAAGTTTAAGTCTTCAGGCAGGACACACAACTTTTGGATAGTTACAGAAATAGATATTCCCCAGTAGCTTCCAGTATTCTGTATACTGGAAGTAAAGGATTTTAGACAATGGAGACTAAAAACAGTAATCATTGTTATTGCACAGAATTCATTGCTTTTTTTTTTTTTAATGAAAATTGAAACAGTTGGACTGCTTTATCTTCCTCTGCTTCTAGACAGATATTAGTTCCCTCTTTAGTGTCATATTGCTTAATAGTTCAGCAGAGAAACATCCCAGAGGCAAAGTCCTCAGTCAATTTCACTGTTTTATTGCCTAATTATTACTGTTACGAATACAAACAAGTACATAATGATAAAACAATTTAACTAATTTAGCAAGATCTTAAACCATTCACTTAACTGTTTATTTGAAACTGTATAAATAAAAAGGAATTGTTACTACTGTGCTTAACATCTGTTCTGAAGAGGAAGCATGCATGAATGCCACACTGAAACAGGAGTGCGTCATGTGAGCTGTATCTCACAATTTCAGAAAATATGAACTTCCAAGGAGACAACTGAATCTTGAATAATGGAGGATTTTTAAACTTTACTTACCCCAGGGCTAGGTAGCAGGGATGACAGACCTACTACCAACTTTAAGAATGAGAGATATTTCAATTTACCCACACAGATAATGCACAAGAGATATTTCAAACATGTTATAACCATGAACAATATCTATATCCTCTAAACATTATACTTGCATTAATCCTATCAATATTCATATTAACATTTTTTCATGTTAGAAATGTTCAAAATTAGACCAAAATTCTCAAATACATCTGAAATTTCAGTTATACAATTTCAATTAAGCCTGGGAAAAAGTAGTTAGAAATATCAATGTTCACGTTGTCCCACTTCACTGGAGATTAGCAGCCTGATTCAGGTTTGAGACTTCTAAATTTCATATTCATAGAATGAAAAAAGTCAAATGAAGAATAACAGGATTAACAAAAAAAGCAAGCATCAGTGGTGAAAGGAGGTAGATGCTCATCTCAGCCAACAAGCAATGTCAAGGAAATAAGTATGAACAACCTTTTGGGTACAGACATCTACCTACAGTCGTAAATTATACACTTACTAGCAACATATTAGTAGACTGAATTACTTTCTCACACATGCACAAGGTATAAGGCACTTTGGAATAAATGGTTATATTCAAGTTTTGCACAGTATCATTGTTTAGAAATTATTTGCCTAGCGAGTGAAAAACTGGGGATTTCCTCCTGAAATTGAGTCAGTCCCCATCCTTCTGATGATGCTGTCCTACTTCACCAGAGAGATAAGCAATGCAAAAGAGAAATAAGAGAAAGAAAATAAGAGAAATAAGAGAAAGCAATGCAAAATTCTTAAAGGCAGAGAAAATCAAGAAAGAAAGACTAACTGAATCCCAGCAATTCTGGGGAATAATCTCTTTCAATTACCAGTCTCAAGGCCATTTATAGTTTGTTTGTTTTTTCCCAAAGCATCAGAAACTCAGAGTCAATATACATAAGAATTTATTGTTAAATTTGTGTTATGAGAGACATTAGCATCACTATTATCTCCTCTTTCAATGTCAGTTTTGAAAGAAAAGCTCTAAAACTCTGTTCCTAATACAATGCTGTCCAGAGGCACATTCTGCTGACTGTGTTTAAGGAATTGGTGATTTCAAGGGACTTGTGCACCAGGATGTTTCACTGTGAATCTTAGAAGGTCCTAGTCATGAAACAGACGTTAACACATGTAGAATTGTATACCTAAGCACTTTAATCATTTAAGATACAACTGAAGGCAAAAGTAACCTGGAAATAATGTGAATGCTTCAGACATAGACATTATATTACTACTGGGAAGACTGCAGATGAAAAATAAAAGAAAAACCAAGAATAAAGCTAGTAGGTAAATATACAAGAAGTTTGAAGCTTCAGATAATGAAGATTTTGTTTCTAGGCACAAACTGGAACACAAGAGGTTCCATCTCAACATCTGGAAACGCTTCTTTACCATGTGGGTGACTGAGCACTGACACAGGTTGCCCAGAGAGGTTGTGGAGTCTCCCTCCTTGGAATTCTTCAAAAGCCGCCTGGACATGGTTCTGGGCAGCCTGCTCTGGGTATCCCTACTTGACCCTTCCAACCTCAACAATTTTGTGATTCTGTGAAAATGTTTTAAAACGGTCATTAGGACTTGGAACATTTTATACATATAGTTCAGTCATCACGTTTATCAAAAAACTTATTAAATGGATATTAAAAATAAAAAAGCTACTTCAGACTTGTTTTCTCTTATGTCATCTTTGGGCTTATTTAATTTCGGTTTTTATTAAAGTCACAGGCTACAAAACTTTATCTTTAAACCAGATCTCTTTATATGTTCATATCAGGCCTAGTGCTGCAGATAATGTATCTTTAAATGCAGAGTTAATGAATAGATTGTATATTAATTCTGCTAGAAAATTCAGTAAAATGCATATTCTGATTTTAAAGGTACTTATTAAACTTAAATAAGCACTACAGAAAACATAACAAAACCATTCCAAAAGATAAGAAAGCACAAAAATGAATTAACTGAGAAAGCTGCAACAAGAAGTGCTGGAAAAAAAACAAAAAACTAAACAGATTCCACGTATATTCAATTCTATTAAGAAAAGCCCCAAACATAGCATTATCTAATAACTTTATTTTACCATCCCTCATTTAGATTTATAGCAGTGTTTTTCTTCTTAGTTTAACTGAGTCATGGGGAAAAAGAAAAAGAAAAAAAAGAAAAAAACAAACAAGAGTTGACAGCAGCTCACCAGAGCCTCTCAGGAAAGTGTTACGCTTTGCAAAGCTTTTGGACTGCTTTATAAACGAACTTATTTGCTTTATTATCTCATGTCATATTGCACATAATGTGGTCCTTTGCCTTTTACCTTACCTGGTTGCTTCTGAAGAAAACAAAACAAAAACAACAGCAACAAAAAAGAAACACTAAAAAGCCATCTGGCAGACAAGAGTTCCTATTTTTCTTAACAGACCATGATTTTTAATCCACTTTTCCTACCATTGGGAAGAACAGTTTTGCAAATGTAACCATCTTCTCTGCAGATGAGAGCAGATCTGTAACCAGCTGAACTGTGCTGACTTTTTTTTCCCTCTCTTTTGGAGTCTCACATCATTACCCCTACAGCTTCCCTCACATTGTCACTATTTTTGCTTCAGCTGTTGCTTTCTAACTTCAGCCTCACTTGGTTGGTGTCAATGACACCAGCTTTATAACTTCACACTCTAACAGTAAGCGTGTCACTTTGTGATGTTGAAGCAAAAAAATCGTCTTACTGAGTTCTGATTTCAATGCGATCATTAGCTTTTTACCACAGAATATTTAGCTTAAATTATTATATTGGGCTCCTGTTTCTAATGCTCTTTATATATAACACTTTTATATCTTTACATTATTTTGATATTGCACAAAATAAAGCAACAGTTCTAGCTCCAGAAATAATTTTTTATTGTATCACATTTCTCCAGCAGCGCAGAATTTAAAGTTTTGGCAAGTGGTTACTTGGACAGTTTTCTATCTGCAAAAAATGAGATGGCATCAAAAGATATTCTTATTTTCTGATTTCTCTTTATCCTTGTCACTACACATTATGCAACTATTCTGAAAACACGAGGGGAATGTGGCACTCAGATAAACCATGGCTAGCAAACGTTTTAAATTCAGGTGCTTATGTTTTCTGATAAATGTATCCTTTTGTAGCAAGTTTACGTGTGCGCAAATCCAATTAAATACCTTCTCATTTATAAATTTGGAATGATTTTACTTTTACCTATTAAACTTTCACTGCCCTTTTTTTCCCAGCTGGTACATACTTTTCATAGAAATTGACAACATACATGATTCAGTTAGTGCTTTTGAAAAAGCTCTGAATATTTTGATACATGAAGAAGAACAGTTTAATAGTATCATCAAAAACAGTGATCATCAAAATTCGTAAGATTATTCATAAAATGATCAGCAGTAGCAGAGCATCATATTTAGCTTTGCAAATACCAAGATGCCTAATTGGAAGTATAAAAAAACAAAGACTGGATCAGCAAACTCCAGAATCATAGATACCTTACAAAATGAAAGTGATTATTAGTAAATTCTGGATACGTCTTACTAGCATGCTTTGATTGAAAATTTAATTGCTACCAATTCCAGCCAGAATGCCCCAAAGGAAGAAAACTCGGTAGTCCGTAAGTTCGTTAATGTGATGCATCATTTATATCTTTTCTTCAAAAATTTAGTCCTAATCGGTAGTGAGTGGGGAACAAAAGGAGAGAAAATTAATTGACAGATAACTCATTACCTTTGTAAAAAAGTTTGGTGGTCTCATTCATATTCTTCTGGATAACAGCCAAGAGTAAAAACCCTACATTAACATTATTCACATAAACAACTATGTTGTATTTGCGGATCATGCAGCTTGCTTAATAACACATGAGCAAGAATAGCTAGGTGACAAAATGCTCATTCACTCAACTTTGTGCTTAGTTTATTAACTAAAATGGGGACAGATTATCCCTTAAACTTTCAAAACTTCTCATTCACTTTATCACGCATGGAACAAAGAAAACCGCACACGTTTTTTCTGGAGTATCATGATCAACAGGAAAATCTATGACTTATTTTATTCCTTCCCTCCCCGCCCCCTGAGAGATAGCAAGTAAAACATCATGAGAAATTCTTTGCTGCCCCCTTATTAGAAGGGCATATTCTACCTACCTTGAGAAATATTTGTCTTAACTTTTTCCTACTAATATTTAAACCTCTAAAATACCTGCTATAATTTCAGAAATATTGACCACATTACACATTCTTTAACTGAACCATTTTAAGGTGTACTTAACTTTCAACTTACATTTGAAAAATCCCAACATAACACGCATTCCAATCATTCTGTTTAGGAAATATTCTTTAGCTATATGTAATTCTTGAAAACAAGGTATTAGTCACTTTTCCACCTTTAGAATTTGATTTTTTTATGATAGAGTGAAGATACTACTAATCAAGACAGAAAGTATGGTTCTGAGATTAAACAGTTCTCATGGTTTCTTTCATGACATTGTTGCTTCAGTTCATGAACAATGATTCTGATATTCCACTTATGCTCTTCAATGTGCCATCAATCCTGAATTAGACCATAACCATCCCAGTGGATGGTTCAAGAGGCCTTGAAGGCTGAGGAAGGAGGCAAGTTTAAGATACCAGTCTTTGTATGTCTGATCCCAGTGAAGAAGGATGACTCCTAAATCCTAAGTTGAGAATATGGAGCATAGTTAGAAAATGATTTATTTGAATATGAACTTAATTTACTCATGGATTGTATACAATCAGGACATACTTCAGTACTTTTAATTGCCTGAATGTAGTTGTACTGATCATCACAATAACAACATTGAACATTACAAAGAATCACAGAATGGTTGAGGTTGGAAGGGACCTCTGAAGATCATCTAGTCCAATCTCTCTACTCAAGCAGGGTCCCCTAGAGCACATTACATCTGGATTCCGTACAGACAGCTTTCGAGTATCTCGAGGGAATCCCTTTGTAGGCACTGAGGTGAGGCTGATTGGCCTGTAGTTTCCCTCTTGCCCTTTCTGAAGACTGGGGTGACATTTGTTTTCTTCCAGTCCTCAGGCCCTAGCCAGATTTAATTCCAAATGGGCCTTGGCCTTCCTCGTCACATTTCTCCATACTCTGACAAAGTCCCTATATTCACCCCAAGTGGTCCCTGCTTCCACCTCCTGTTTTTTGAGTTTTGTCAGGAGTTCCTTCTTCATTCCTGCAGGTCTCCTGCCCCTTTTGCTCAATTCCTTCTCAGCTCAAGACCCCCTAGCTTCCGCTACACAAAATGTCTTTCAAGAATTTTACAAATTATTATGCTAGTCTTGTCACTCACGTTCCCCTCAACTCCTTGAAACATGCAGTTCACAACCGTGAAGTAGCTGGAAGTCTGCATTTCAACAATTTAAATGCCAGCCAAAATACACCATTCTCCTTTTTGATGCCTTTCCATCAATTTTACAGAGCAGAGAATCAATTTGATACTAATACAGAATCTCCTATGTTGAAAAAAGTTTTTTTTACTATTCATTCAATTAATGTCAGCTTCAATCCATGAGATTTGCACAAAGATTATCATTTTAAACCAGAGATAATCTGATGGAACCTGCCCTCTTGTGATGCTCTTACTTATTTGAAAATTGAAAGGCTATATAAAAGCTTTAGGAGAAGAGAAAGATTCTGGAATGCATTTTAATTCAACTGCAACAAAGTAGCATAAAGATACATGATTAGGCTTGTACTAAATCACTAATCAAACATTCGTCCCCCCACTCAGGGTTTTCCATGCCGATTTACATCCTAATTATTCATATTGGTGATGCCTTTCAGGATCACATTTAAAATTAACTTTGGGGAGATTAATTTTATGTTCAATATTTATGACCTTTTTGGTTTTGTAAATTATATCTGGTAGAATTTCAGGGTTAATCCTGTCCATCTTACAAATTCTTATAGTGTAGTTTGCCATTGGACAAAGTAAATATTATTTCTGACCCTACTTTTTATAATTTGCCTCTAGAAATTTTCTGTCCTAGAGGCTCATGAATCACAGAAGTGTACACACCTCCAGAACAGGCAGATATATAGCAGTATTTTAGTTTCTTTGCTTTAAATTATTTTTAAACAGTTACTTTATTTCAAATGCTATACTTGTTTTAGTACATTGCCTCATCTCTTTGCTAGTACACAACTGATCCTTTAGCATGCATACACACTGTCTCTCTTGTTCTAAGCACCTATAGTTTTTTTTTTTTTTTTTAAAGAATATCACACATTCTTTTTCTATATCATAAATCATCATCAATATGACTCTAGGCTGGTATTGTACTTTCCCTCACTTTTGAAGACCCGTATAGTGCCATAATAGACACAGTTTATCCTCAGCTGAATGCACTCAAGGACTATTCAATTTAGTAAAAACTGTCTGTGGATACAAAAGGTAAAAAACTTAACTTCAGACTATGTTTTTGTATCTTTCAGTCAAACAAATGTGTCTCTTAACAATTAAAATGCCCATTAAACTGGTAGCTGAAGAAACCCTGAAAAATGCTATTGTCTTCAGCCTGTGGTCAGTGAATGCCTTTTGTTCTGTGAACTAGTAGTCAGATATTTGCAAAAGACAAATAAGGAAAATCAGGCAATTGCCAGAGCAGCCCACAACTAAGTTTGTTTCACAGGGGTTTCTACTTCCACTGGAAAATTTTAGAGCACCAAATATTGAAAATGGTTGAAAATCACTGAACTACAGTTAGCAATTTCATACACAGGACTCACACCACATTAGAGGGTAATTCACCAAATTACCATTCAATTAGGTGATGAAACAGAATTATATTGTACGTTGCAATGACAAATACCCAGCTGTAAATTTAAAGTCCCTGTACTTCACACTGACATCTAACAGACTTTAGTGTCTTTCTCAAGAGGTTGTATTATGAATTATTTTGAGATCAAAGCCGTAGGAAAATGAGGTAATGGAAGGAATCATCAACCACAATACTCCTGATTTTTTTAACTAGCATCTCCTTATGCTTCTTTATGTCTGGGAGGAGTCAAGTAGCCTCCAAAAGAGCCAGAAGCACCCACAAGGTTAACAGACAGTATTAGTGGCTAAATGCAACTGGAGAATAGAAAACATGCAGAATGTTTTGCTGCTTTGGACATTGATTTCCATAATTAATTTAAAAAATAAAAATTAAAAAATGCTAGAATTTTGTGCTATTAGTTTCATCTTTTTCCACTGTGGTGATCTTCCCTTTTTCCTTATCCTTAAGATCAAACAAATAAAAAGCTTGTATCACTGCTTTCATTGGTATCTGCTTTTACTTTTAAATAATCTCTGGGGAACATAATTTGATTCCATTATGCATGACTGATAGTGTCTTTGAACAGAGATCTAAATAAGCATTGTTCTACTGACTTTGACTCAAAATTTCAGGTTCTTACATTCAGTGACTACATTGTGCACAAGCCCTACTGACACACAAAGTCATCTTTCATTTAAATTCATTCCATAGTTAAGTTTCCTTACACCGAAGAGGCACTTAATACACTTCATTAAATTCACTGTGCAGGACAGGAAATGTCTTTCATAATAGGTGTAATTTTACTGCTATAGAAAAGATTTGTCTTTTTCTTCATAACCAATCAGATTTCTTTTTCCTTTTCAATCAACATCTTATATCCACCTACACAGCTGTCACATTAAATTCTGCCTTGGGAATTCAAATTAACAAACTGGAGAGACACCTCCATTTTCACTTTGGTGCACATATTTTTATCAGCAAAGTTAACTAAGTTTAACAGTAATAATGAGGAAGATTATCAGGTTAATAGTAACTTGCTAATTCCTATAATAGTGCCTTTAGATTTATCTCCTGTGCAAGCAAATAATTTGCTTAATAACTGAAAGTCTTTTGATAATGCAAATATTTACTGTAACTTTTAAACTTCGTCTGCATTATAAAGATTTACCATTACTGCAAAAAGAAAAAAATATATTCATTACATTCAAATCAGTTTTATTTCCCAAGGGAATGACACAAAAACTTGATGAAAATGGCCATTCATTAGAAGTATTGGTTAGTGAAATGAAAGAATTAAATGAGTCTTTCATCTTCAACACAGCCTCTCCAACCTTCCTATTCTCCACCTTTCTCGCTGTATCTTCACACAGTCATAATGACAGCTCAGCACTGCATATTCCATTGTTCGGTTTACAAAACTCAGCATACCCCATCTGTATTCAGCTATATTTAATAACAACAATAACACTGATTGCGCAGTTTACTTCATATTGTTCCTCTCTTAAAAAGACAGCTCTTAATTCCACAGTCATATCTCTACCAGCACTTCTTTTTTCTTTGTTTATAAATACCTGATTTTTATTGCTGACTCATTATCTATGACCCCTTTTCTTCCAGTAAAGGGTTGAAAGAATAGACACCAGCAGCCTGGAACATATTCTGCGTAAGGAAGGAGTAGGATTTTTCAACTTGGAAAGGAGAAAAGAAAAAGAAATCTATATGATGAATTCTATAAAGACCAAATAGAATGAAAAAGTTTTTTTTTAAAAAAAAAAAAAAGAGAGAAAGGACTAAACACTATTTCTCACGATTTAATAAATACGTGCAATTACTGTGTTCAAACCATAGGATAAAAAAACAAACAAACAAACAAACAATGTAAAGGAGTAACTTATGCATGCTACATGAAGTTAAATGCTGCAAAAATTCATTGCTATAGAATGTTGTGCCATAACTAGACCAAAAAAGGATTAAAAAGAAATATGAATATATTCATCAGTGGCTAGGAGTTAAAACATTCTGTATGTTAGGTCTGGCTCAAAAATCCCTCAATTGCTGGTTATGGTTGGATGTTTTGCTTTTGTGCTCTCCTTCTCTAAAGATCTGCTTAACAGTCACCGCTGCACTTATACAAAGACGTAAATTGTAACGATAACTTGAGAAAATGCTAAGCCTCATTATTAAATCATAGTATGTTTAAATATATCCTCTTTTTATGTGGTAGAATTAGGTATCTAGCCAACAAATACATTGTCTTAAGCAGGATTACTTATGTGAATAAAGTTATTAATCTGTGTAAATTATACAGTCCCAGGGTCGTCAGAGATATTCAAACTCTTCAGAAGCAAAAACCTTGCATTATAGACTGTGCAAAGTCTAGCATGTTGATAGCTCCACATAAGTTACTGCTTTCACATCCATTTAACAACAACAACAATAAAGTGATTTCTGTTTATAGAAATCTATCCTATGCTCTTATTTTAAGTATTTTTGTTTGCGCAGTCTACCATGTTTATTCTACAGCAGGTATAGATCTGTTCCTGCGATGACTGATCGATCACTTCTCAGGAAAGTCACAATATTGATATAACTCTACATAACCTCTCAAATTATTGTGTGTGTAAATTACACACAGTTGCTTGAAGCAGTGATCATCAGGCTGATGTAGGAATAAATACTGTCATATATTACACAAAACTTCTTGATTGCAAATGATAACCAGTTTCTGTTGCTCCTGGGAAAGAAACCAAATTTAGTCAATTTCAAAGAAAAATGAAAACATATTTAAGAGACAAGCATATTTTTATGGAAGATTAAGAGCAACCTCAAATTAAATTTATACCTAACTTTCACTCATTGTTACTCTTCCTCTGGAAATCAATATTAACCCATTCTCTCCACACCAATAATAATAATAATTGTATGGCTAGGGGTGATCTGTAAACTAGCATGAACAAAAACAAACCTTGCCTTTTGTTTTCTGCTAGGCTATAAAAAAGCTAAAGTATAATGGATCTCATTATTCTACCCCATAAAATGTTCTGAAACTTTTTCAGAACATTTCAGAATGTTCTGAAATTCACCAGACCTTATCTGAACCTCATGCCAAACCAAGTAATTGGGGTAGAGCCAGTCTGGACAAAATTTTTCTTTTCGCATGAAGATACTACTGAAGACTCCACTAATTCTACGAGATTGGCAAAAAATCTAAATTGAAGTCATAAAAACATTATGACAGACAAGATTGTTACACACAAAGCAATGAACTGCAGATTCAGACTAGATGCTAGGAACAACTTCACTTCTGCATCTGCCCAGAGAGATTATGAAATCTCCATCCTCAGCATTTTTCAACACTGTGGCTAGACAAAGACATGGAAGACCTGATCCAGATAACTCTGCTTTAAAAGGAGGTTCAGAGTATGTGATCTTCATAGGTTCCTTTCAACCAACGTTTTTATGATTTCCATGATTATTTATTGAAGTTAACTCTCCAAGACAAGGGAAAGAGGAGCCAAATAACAACAAAAAAACGAATACCAGTCATTGTCAGCTTAGCATAAAGCCCTCAAGGTTTCTGGGTAATAACAGCCTGAAAGTCACAGTCACAGAGGTGTATAACATAACAAGCACCATAAATCATATCCAAGCATGCTCTTTTACTGTTCTGCCAGGTACTCACCACAAGGACTTATTAGCTCAGGCAGCTCTGGATGTCAGCTGCATGTATTTCCTCCAGACCTGAGATACCAGCTTTTTTCTGAGTGCCATATGAGTGGCTGAACAGGCATTAGTGTTTGTGCAGCAATGTTTATTAACTCTGGATTAGCTTGAGCATTGGCAACCAGGTACCTTGTACTGCATTCCTCCTAATGGGAAAACTGCATTGGGATGCCAAACCAACTCTGTGAATTTCAATTTATTACAGTTTAGATAGATGAGACCTTTGTCTTGACAGCGTGGAGCTAAACTGTTCTCGACTAAAATGCTCCCGGAACAACTACAAATGCAGTGATGCTGTGCAGGAGTTTGACTGGAGATGCTTTTGTATACAGCCAGCTCAGTGGCCTCGTATGATCTGGACTACATGACCATTTGACATCAAACAACACAGTCTGGAACTAGCATGTACAAGTGGTTCTGAAAGACCTAGAGTTCCTCATTTCATAAGGTAAAAGGAATATCAGAATTAAGGGGGCTATCTCTTGCAAAAGGAGCTGTTTATCTGTTTTTTAAAAAGTCTATTAAAATTTTTATTTGCTGTCCTGCAGCCTGAAATTCAGCAAGGTGTATATCAAAATACAACGATGTTTTTTTTTCTTTAGTTTCTAAAAGGAATCTTCACCCAAGATATAAGATACTGTGGACTCCTGCCTCAGTAAGATGGCCACCATCAGCCATGTCTATAGAGCTTCAGAATCAATCAAAACCTGGATTTTGGAAATGAAATAATGCCTCCTCCTTGTTCTGAGGAGCTTAGTATCAGTTTTTAATGTCTTCAGAAAGACATTAAATAGAACACTTCAGCTAGTGTCATCTGCTGCTAAGTGCAATACCAGTATTTTGGTTGTTAGAAAACACGTCATAGAAATATAATTAAGTAAAAAATAATCTCTACAAGTAATCAAAGTGCCTTTTTTTTTTTTTTTAATGTTTTACAGATGCAGTATTTTAGGATTAAAATTATTCATTTTAAATTTTATAAAACTTTTGGGCATACAACTAGTATGTACTCAGTAACACTGTACAGTGTTACTAAATTTAATTTGGCTTTATAATATTACTGAAACAGAACACCTGATATCTTCACAAGTCCTTTTTATCTGACATCCTCCTACTTGTGTAGTTATAGTTTTGGCAAAAAATCTAGCAGACGGGGTAGAATCAGTAAAAACAAGTATAGAAATGGAATGGAAATTCATATTTTCTCACCAAAGATATTAAAAATTCACTGTACAGAGAAACACAACATTGCATTTCATCAACTAGCAGGAAGTGAAAACCTTGTCCTTACTACTATGAAATAAAAAGAAGCAACCAAATGCCAAATGAAGCATGTACATTTCCAGCATGGTAATGTCTTACTTTAAAATTCAGTGCATCTTTTAAACTTTAAAGGATAAAGTGTGAAGTGTGACTGTTTATCAATCTGGCATACTTTTTTCTCTCTCTCTCTTTTTTTTTTTTTTAACTAATTTACACATTTTCTATCAACATTTCCTGAATAAACAAATAACAAAGAAGCAACGAAGCAGCTATTACTACAGTACTAAAAGGATAAAACAATATTAATTCCTTTGTGCATAACTTTTAAAATCTGTCAAGACCTCATGTCACTTGTGAAATGTCTGTGTCCAAAACCCCAGCTCAACAGCACTGAGCTATGAAATGAAACCTTAGAGAATTCTTTTTGCAAGTGGCAACGAACAATCTCACTAAAAGTGTTCTTTCAGCCAGCTGCTTTAATATAGTCAGCCAACTTCCCAGTTTAAAGACGGTCTCTGCCAACAAAAAACATCACTTTCATGTCTGAGTCAGACAAACAAAATATGTCATGAACACAATTTTGTTTATTTTTAATCTCAGCTAGTTTTTGCTTTTACTTTGCCCATTCTCAAGCAGCCAACAGGATTTGTTTTAGATAACAGATTTTTTTAAATTGTGGCAGTTTGGGAAAAGCAGAAAGCATTAAAAAAATAAATTGTGGCTATACTAAAGAAAGCATAATGCCACTATTAATAAGATGCATACTGTTATACAAGACATTTTCTATCTACAATATAGTAGCTGTTTCTGTGTATGTTTACAAATGTATCAAATTAATGATCACAGAGTTTTGACTTTATAATTTTCAGGTAAATATCTTCTTTGATATCTTCAAATCTTTAATGAATACAATGTCATTTGTTCACAACATTAATTAGGGTATGATATAAAACCTAGAGAATTCACAGAATCGCTGAACAGTTGAGGTTGGAAGGCACCTATTGAGATCATCTAGTCCAACACCCCTGATCAAACAACCTGCTTGAGCAGGTTGCCCAGAATAATGTCCAGTTGGGTTTTGAATGTCTTCACAGACGGAGACTCTCCAACACCTCTGGGCATCTGGGCAACCTGTTCTAGTGTTTGACCACCCTCACAGTAAAAAGTGTTTTCTCATCTTCAGACTGAGAAATCTGTTGTTTTTCCATTTGGATCCATTGCCCCTTATCCTGTTAGAGGGCACTACTACAGAAGCCTGGCTCCATAATCTTTATTTCCTCCCACTAGGGCAGAAATCACACACACTGATAAGATCTCCCCTGAGCCTCCTCTTCTCCAGGTTAAACAGTCCAGCCTTTCCTCAAATGAGAGATGCTCTCATTTGTCCCTTTATCATCTTCATGGCCTTACACTGCACTTGCTCAAGGAAGTCTGTATCTATCCCTGTACTGGGGGTGGGGAGGACACAGAACTGGATGCATTACTCCAGTTCAGCAGGGAATACTGTATTTAATCTGAAAAATATGATCACAATTTTGAAATTAAATTTGCCATGGCTATCTGTGGAACAAATAAGGTTTTAGGTAGCAAAATTGATGCCATGTTAATGAAAGGAATGATGAAAAGAATGAAGCAAGACACAATGATAGTGTTCTCGTTGGATAGTAAATGCCAAAGATGACAGTAGATGGGGAAGCCAGAGGAGGGGCAGGATCTAAGTCTACCCATCCTCAGAGAGAGGACAAGGGAGCAGCTACAATCAACTCTGAGATCTGGTTACTACTTCACAGCTTGGGAAACGTTATTTTTTCCCTCTTGTTCTCCTTAGAGGAAGGTGTTTGTGAAGGAAACTACTGTACTTTAATACTGGTTAATGGTGACTACAGTTTTCACTCACTGAGCAAAGCTGATCAGAAGCAGGGTTTAAAAAAACAGATACTATACGCTTTTTTCTTACAGGTTCTTAAGACATTCTCCAAATAATAATAATAATAATAATAATAATAATAATAATAATAATAAATTTACTCTGAGTCAGTAAGAATGAAAAATTAAAAGAAGGATTCTGAGTCGTTCTGTCAGGAGGCAATGCGAAGACAAATAGGACTGGGTTATTTATTGTCATAAGAACAAGAGTAAACTGTTTAGATTAGTTAAAAAGAAAAACCAAAAAATCCAAAGACTGCTGGAGGACGAATCATCTTCATACATGATCAGTAAATTTCATTGTAGGGAGCTAGTATGTTCTCCTTATCAGTTAAAACAAATAAAGTAACACATCATTTTTAACTTTCAAAATAACGAGTGAAAAAGAGAAGAAAATTAGTTTCTGCCACTGCAAAGATAACATTGAAAGGAAAAACATTAAACGTAGTAACCAGACATTAAGAGTAACAACGGAGATAACAAGGTACGAAATTCAGAAAGCAATGCCAGCTTTCCTTGGCAGCAAATAGAAACAACATTGAATATTTATTTAATCATATATTAAGCCAAAATACAATACCTGCTCAAAAGTTCAATGATGTTCACTGTCGGAGCAATTTCATTTAATAGCACAGCTGTCNTCACAGCTTGGGAAACGTTATTTTTTCCCTCTTGTTCTCCTTAGAGGAAGGTGTTTGTGAAGGAAACTACTGTACTTTAATACTGGTTAATGGTGACTACAGTTTTCACTCACTGAGCAAAGCTGATCAGAAGCAGGGTTTAAAAAAACAGATACTATACGCTTTTTTCTTACAGGTTCTTAAGACATTCTCCAAATAATAATAANCACAATTTTGAAGGATACTCAGCAGAAGAATAATATGTGATTCTGCAACAAACTGAGCCTGACTGCTTCCATGTATGTAACTCTGTAAAACAACAATGAAAACCAATCCTCTTTAAAACAAAGAATTCCATTGAAAACGGCACAATTGGATATGAGTGAATGCAAATAAAACCCATTTTGCAGAAAAATAGCAGCAGCTATGGTTGAATAACAAATACATATGTATCTATATATAGTAAAAAGGAATGTTAAAAACAGAACGTATTTAGAGTTATACATACATACACACAAAATGTAATATTTCATATAAGTGCATTATGCTGCTAATGTGGAGTAAAGAACGTGCATTTATTTGCTCAGGACATGCAATTTTTGAGAAAGGAGGTTGCCTCAGCGTAGTTTTGACAGAAATAAAAACTGAACTTTGCAGTGTTGCCTTTAAAAGTCTGTCTTTTTTATTTGTAGACTGAGTTACTTCATACAAATTATATTCCATCGTTCTTATTGAAGGGAAAAAATAAAAAAAACTTAATTCATAAATAAAAAGTTTTGTTTATATGGAATTGTAGTGATCAAAATCAGATGCTAACACTAAATGCAAACCTAAGACAGTTCATGCTTTTTTTCCCCAAGTAATTATTGTTAATTGGCACATTTTATACATTTCTTGTTAATAACATACAGCATATTATTCAGCAGTTGTTATTGTTTATTAATTAGCTATGATATCAAAAAAGAAAGCAAAAACTGCATGTAAACACGCAAAAAAAGAGGGAGATTTTTTCTTCTTCCTCTATTATATCAATTACAACCATTGAATATAGTTTGCCATACTATTATATGGGAAATTAAATCTATGTTCTCAAAATATTATTTATATGTGTTGTTCCAAGGCACAGACAATTTTCAGCCCAATTAAATAGACAGAAAAATGCTCGCTCCTATTAAGAAAAAGCAAACTTTTTGCCCTCCTCATGGTTTCAGGATTTTGTTTATTTTACCTCACACCTTTTGCTTTAATTCATTTTATTCTGAATAATTCTGCCTGAATACCATCCATGTCAAGATTCAGAACAATTCAGATTTGAAACACTCTGATGCTTCAGCATACAAAAGAATGCCCTCATCCAGTACGGATGTTAAATTCTGGTTGACGCATGTAGCTGATATAAGATATAAATTGTTATAAAACAATTTTTACTCAGTGGATGATTATCTACTGTTTTCAAAAATCAGTTACATTACGTTCATTCAAATCACCAATTCAAAGCTAAAGCATGCAAGAACTTCACGTATCTGAAGATTCAATCTCAAATAAAACATCTTTTTTCTTTAGCAAGATAAAAATTACTTATAAGATTATCTCATTGCCATATGATTATGACAATAAGCCAATACGTATTTCTTGACTTTTTGTCAAGGCAGCTTATAAATCTCATTAAGGCAAAACAGAATGATATAACAAAGGAAGGAAATACAAATATTTCACATCACGACAAATTAAAGATGAATTTAAAATGCTTCTTAACAGACCCTTTCTTAACCATCTTTCTTTGCTGCCCTGTGCAAAGAGGTATAAAGGAGCTCTTTGCATTGTTACTAGCATATGAAATTGTAACTAGAAGAACACAACTCCACTGTCAAGACAAATATGCACATTTACCCTATCAAATTCATCTTTGAATCAAAAGATAAGCTAAATTAAGGCTGTTTTCCCCATCATTTTCTCCAGCATGGTTATTAAAAAATAGTACAAAAAAAAGTCCTCTCTATTGTACTCTGCATCCGTTGTATCCATATACCTGCAAATAGTGACCCTGTCATTATTTCTCTTATAGCTAAAGCAATACTTATATACATATATATGTATGTACACATTTGCAGGATCTGGATTCACATGTGTAACAAACAGTAAACATCTATTTCTTCTCATTATCATAGCACCAAGTTATAGTCTAAATCTTATAATGATTACAATATATACTGTATTTCTTAATACAAGGTGAACTGAAATAAAAAACGGACCTTTCAACAGAAGAGCGTAACAGGGTCTAATAGCACTATTCAGTTATTAAATACCTATATGCATTTATACAAAATCACTACTACTGGTGTTCTCCACACATAGATTAAAATGTATAAAAATGCACAGTGGGAACTAAAGAAATACATCCTGTGTTGAAGAGAACATTATTATCACCGTTTCATAAAAATGGTTGTTACATGACTGCTAAGACTACAAATGTCTTCTGTATTTGCAAAATATTTAAATGAGGGAGGTCATTTTTATTGATATGCTTTACTTTAAGTCATTTACTTTAAACTAATTATTTTTCACTTTTATGGTAGCAATTTAAATCACTAACACGATTGACGGAAGAGAATCCAAAGTATGCGTATACACACACACACACTAAACAGAGAAATCATTCTTCTCCTCAAAATAGTTTACTGACTTTAAGTTGTTTGGCTTTCATCCTACATTTTCAATCAGAAATCTTCACCTGGCAGTTCATTAAATTCCCAAAGTAATTAATTTTATAGCATAATGTAAAATATGCATATTTATCTCAGCTTTTTTTTCATTTCAGGCTTTTCCGGGAGCTGTTTGAGAAGCTTTGAAGGTACAACACACATCAGTAGACCAGCCTCTCTAAACGTAAGTCCTTAAAAACAAAGAATTATGAAAACATGTATTCTCATTATCACTACATAGAATCCTAGCTATCATCTGATACTCAGTACAGAAAAAAACAGGGACTGGATACAGTTTATTTGCAAATGCAAATAAAAAATTCGAACCAACCTAAAACAAAGAAAATGAATCCTGAAATGAAACCTGCCTAGAAGACCTAAAGCAGAAACTGTACTTTGAAAACTAGCTTATGAATGTGAATTTCTGGCTAAATATCTCATAGGATTAATGTTATATATATATTTTTAAATGTGAGTTGCTAAAGGCATAGCCTCGCTTGCAAGGAAGTTGATGTGCTTTGATTTAGTTCTGGAGATGTTATGTGTATATTACAAAGCTAATAAGAGACAATTGTTACCTACTGCTCTTTCCCCACAGATGGGACAGGAATGGCTAAAAGCAAAGCGAGTAGCCACCTTAACTGAAAAAAAAAAAAAACATCACACCATCTTTACTTGTGAGAGCAAGAGATGTCAGGTTAACTTAAAAGAGAGAGAGAGCACTAGTTGAAAGCTAGTTAGCTGAAATGTTAAATAAGATAGATTTTTATTTATATATTTAGTTTTTCATTTTATCTTTTAACTTCTATTACAAATCTGCTTAGGTAAGCTATTATTTAAAGTTACCTAGTAATAAATCTAACTTTGGGTGATCAGTAGGCTCCTCAGATTGCTTCCCAATGACATTATTCTCCAAATACTCAAAACAACAGGATGGAACATCTCCAGAACAGCTGCAGGGCAGTCCAAGGAATGGTACTGTAGAAGTCAAGAAAGTGAAAGACTGTTGCAGTGACAAAGGAAAACCAAAATAACTTGCATTTGACAATATAACGTGGATCACCTGAGTTTGACACTACCACCCCATATCTAATAGGGAACGGATCATAACTAGGTGAACCTGCTTGGCAGGGGGGGCTGAACTAGATGATAACCAGAGGTCCCTTCCAACCTCAACCATTCTGTGATTGTGTGTGTGATAACCACTGCATGAAATGAATTACTTGGTGCACTTTTCAGCAGTGAGCTTTCCGACCCATGTTCTAAAGAACAGACAAAAATCAGAGTAGAAATTTTCAGAAGATGGAAGATGAATAATCAATACAAAAATGATGGCAAACAGTTTTTCTTGAAAAGAGAATTCTGAGAAGAACTATGTAGCATTTGTCCTTGCATCTTACCCTACAGGTATATAATAACACTGTGAGGCCACTTAAGAGGTACAAATTTTATTTGTAAGGAAACGTATTTATGCATATGTACCCCCCCACAATAGTTTTGTATACTGCAATGGCTATTGACTCATCAGATTTTGAAATTCATGGCCATCTGCGGCTCAAACCTACCTAAAATAGAATACACTTAAAGACTATATNAACAGCTTTTCAACAGTTCTCAACTAGTTTTCTCAATACTCTTTTTGTGGTTCCACAGCAGCTTTTAATTGGATAAAAGTCTTGAATTTTGGTTATCTTGAATCCAATTCCAATAGGGAATTGGTCACATGTGAGGTGTCTTTACTTTCACACTTCTCTCCCCTCATAAAATTGCTGAACAACCTACATGGAAGCCATATATTCTTGTGAAATTTTAATTGAGGCTACAAACTATTAAGGGACTGAAGTAAGATTTCTGCTTCTGCTATCATTTCTGCTTTTTGACACTGAATCCGTTTAATATTTGGGAGCTCTGTGAAGTCTATCTGGCTGTGAATACTCTAGGCAAATGCTTTAAATAAATTCATGAATAAAATCAGTATTTCTCTTTCATTTTAGAGGCATCAAGAGGGAGGACCATGTAAGATGCAAAGCTGAAGTCCATCGGAACAGATGCAACCATGATTTAAGCAGACGAGATGTAAAGCCACACAATTACCACAACTAAGACAAAAGTAAATGCTATGCTAGTAAGACTAGTAGTGGAACTGAAATGTGAGTGACTGATACTTTGAACAACTGTTCTTTCTCCAGCTTTAACATTGTCCTACCTCAGGTCTAATTCCACAGAGGCAATTTGAATTGCTAACTGAAATAATCATGTCCTCAAATCAGTCCATTTTATTTGTCAGTGACAAACAATTGTTCACTGCATGCAAATTTCTACAAAGCAGTGTTAAATATTTATCTGCTATTCGTAAACTCATTAAATATTTAGTGTTATTGAACTGCAGATGGCACACACATATAATCTCTCACTAGGATAGTCAGGGATAACAACAATGTAATATATTTTTAAATTTCCCTAAATACAGCATATGCTTGTGATTTCCCTTCACGAGTGACAGTTGTCATGTTCAGTAAAATACTTGAGTTAAATGTAATCTTTGCTCTTTCCTCCATTTCTGTTAATGCAATGTAAATAAAACAAAAAGTAATCAGAAATAACGCCTCTGTGAGTTGTATGTTAAGTCTTAAGGCAATACAATTAACTTCGGAGTAGCCCACATCAAGTTGAAACATGGATTTCAAGTGCTACAGTACTCTTTCCCAAAATAAAACATCATAATGTTTATTTTTTATGAGTGTGCGCATGAAGGATGCTAGGGTGGAAGGAGCTGATTTAACTGAGTTGGGTTTAGCAATAGCATACCATGCAAAGATGTTTCATGAAGTATTATCATTCTGGATAACTGAGAAACAACTTGCCCTGAATTCGCAAGATGTGACACACATGTAACAGTCTACTGGAAACCAATCGAAAGCAGACTATCTGAATAGTCAAGATGTCATCTCACTTCTCTCTTCATTACTTCCTCACCTTTGTAAAGCCTCTAAAAATGCCTAAAACTAAACCAATTGTAAATTTTCTGCTCAGTTGTCAGATTTGTTATGTTTACCGGACAAGAACAAAGAAGCATCACATATCTCAGTAGTTTTGCAGATTTGATAAACAAACTAGATGTTCCTCAAAAAAACAGAATCAAAGTACTTCATTCCTTGTAGCACTTCAGCTTATCCCGAGCTTTATCAAGGCTTTTTTTTTTCCACTTATTGGCTTCTCTTCCACTCCCAGTTTTTTATTATATAGTATATACATATATTTATAAATACTTATTTATACAATGTATAAAAAAAGAAAAAAGAAAAGACAGGATTCCAGTTCTCTTTAACAAAGCTCCAACGAATATTATTAAAAAACTTAATACTGAAAAAGTAAATAAATATATGAAGTAATATCTCAAAAACTAGAGAAATATAGAAAGTCTTGACTCCAGTTCGTTTCCAACTCAGAAGCCTCTGCCAATCTAACCACATATTAATTTCCAAAGTTTGTCTAATGTTCAAACGTTTAACAGAGTAATTTCCTTAATTGTAGATATTCAGTTATAAAAGGGCATATCTGCAAACGATGCTTAACTGCTTTACAACTGAATGCATTACTAAACACACAATAAATCTCACTTACTGCTAATTTAAATACTGATTTAATGAATTTGTGTTTCTGGCAAACTGAAAATCATATATGACTAGAGCAATAAATGTGCAGCCAGCTATTTAAACCAGTAGCTTTTTCAGGGATCTTTGTTTTATTTAACAACAAAACAAGAACATTTTAACTTAGTACTAACCCACAGGAAATAAACTCCTTTAGATAGTTACTAGTACTATGAAAATCTCCAACTCAAATGAGAGCCAACAGAATGCCACTCTGGTGAAAACTTCATTTATTACTTTGCTAGTAAGCAATCTCTAAGCAATGTCTCTCCTCTACACAAAATCCAATCCAGCTCAGTTACAGAGCAACAAGACAAGCACTAAGAAAACAGTTAAGGTGCACCCACCAGCACACAAAAAAAATGGTGAGAAACAAACAGAAGAATTACTAGAGGTGGTGACTATGTGCTTTTGGTGATATTATTCAGGTTATGCTCAAGCTCTGCACTGTAAAAAGTAGTAGGATAATCTAGAAAATCAGCATTGGACCCCACAAACAGAACTCTGTATGTAAACTTGTCTCAGCATCCTTGATGTAACAGTTGGTATAGGTGTTGGGATTCTCCCTTACCAAACATGACTGTAAAACATATTAGCTACTTTTGATTAGACAGTGTAATAGCTATGGATAATTTTTTACCTGATGTAAGAAAACTTTAATGCTGATTTTTAAAAAAAAAAATATACTAGAGCTATACATGACAATCTCATACAGACTCCTCAATTCACTCATATTAATTAAATGAGAGTTACACCTTCCATGCCTGAGCTCACTGCTATGTTCACTGTTGCCCCAAACCAAAACACAGCCCAGAGACAGCAGCCAGTTTTCACAGGACTGGGTAGATGAAACAGACTGTCCTGGCTGGCTTCCACCAGGTCCATCTGGCACCAAACACAGAATATGATTTCGAGGTTCCCAAGCCTAGAGCAAGAGTGGAGAGACACTCCTTAGTTTTGCAGACTAACTGGCTGGGAGGGTAGTTGGTATAACTTAAAAAGGTATACAAAGCCTGGCTTATGCTACCTACTTTGGTTGCACCTAGACAGCCTTCACAGCTATACTGTATTATGTAGGGTGTCTAGAAGTGCTATCAAAGGAATTAGGTAGTAGAGGTGATCTTGCAAATCCAGAAACTGTGAACGTGTGAACTGTGTGAGTTCAGCTACAGAGGCTTTAATACAACCCATTGAATAAGACATTCTAGTGAGAGAATTCTCCCACATTTATTAATTACTAAAAAAGAACAAGACAGAAGATACAGCAATCCTTTGATGAATCGCTACTTTGTGGGTTAAAAGAAGACTTGAACTCTCATTAGGAGTAAAACACTGCCACCCTTACGACACTTAATTCCCAAGTTACCTAAAAGACTGGCATGCAACAAATGTCTTTTCCCTGAATGTGCATTATGACACACAATACCCACGTGAGAGACTTTAACAGAGATTACGTTAAAATTTCCAGCATCTCTGAAATAGCATTCTGGTAGTTTGGGGAAGTTTACATGACACAGCTTAGCCTAGCTGCCTAAGAAAACAAAATGTTGCAGCTGTGATGCTTTGCTTAAAAACTTCACAACTTTTGAATCAACTCATAAAAAGAGGTCAAAAATCTCAAAGAAAACTGACATTCCTACATTTCATTACAGCCAAAGGTGACTGCCAAATCAATGACACTAAGGAAAGAGCACCTGCAATTAAAGTTCAACTGTTATTGTTGTTTTGGAGTATGCACTGCTTGCTTACCACATGGAAGCCAAACTATGATACTTCTAATTAGGAAACATAAAAAGGAGAATGAACTGTGTGGGTACAGACGGGAGGAAAATATAGATGATACTAGGTGGACAGAGTGCTACAAAAGAACAGAAAACGAGGGACTGCAAATGACGCAGGGACGGTACAGTGATTTCATGTTAGCAGTATGTAGGAGTTGGCACCCTAATATTACGCTGTCCAAGACAGAGACTAATCAGATTTCCATCACCCGGTAAGATAACCACAGCATTTAATAAGCATACAGGTTACTTCTCTTTGCATGGTTTATCACTATCCAAATTAGCATTAGCAGAACATGCCACATTCATAATGAATTTCCATGAAAGGCTAGCATCCAAATGGGCCCCTTTTCAGGAACAGCAATTGAGGCCACGGTGGAAGAAGTGCAGTCTCACCTGACCTTAATGTTACATTATTCACTCAACAAGAACATTCATTTGACTATCAGACCAATTCACAGCTATTCTACTTTTTTCTTGTGCTGAGGAAATCCAGGACTGTGAGTCAAACTTAGTGACCTCAAAATGTAATATGACAATAATAATGATACATTAATTCAAATGTGCAAAATGTATTCACAGTATTGTGCTCTTAAGGTCTTAAATCATGAATCTAGTTTCATTTCAGGTGATGTATTCTATGAAGCTTGGAACAAGAATTGTATCCTTGGATCAGATGATGAGGTCTCACCATCTACATGACACTTATTTATTGCAGTGACAGAGGATATACCACCAGAAAATGTCAGAAATGCTGGCTTCTCTACAGGGAACACCTGAATTTAATCCACTTCATTACAGCACTGTAGTGGTCAATGACTGTTACTGCTGATGGCCAACTTCTTTTTCCAAATAAATTTTGTTTGAGTTCTTCTCTATCAAATATATTTTTGCAAAGAAAATTTTCACATACAAAGGACAAAAGCATCATTGACTACAAGTCATTTCCTAAATGTCCTTTGACCGTTCTTTTCTTCAGTTCACATGTACAAATCACGTAAAAAAAAAATTACATAATTTAATGATGAACTGTCCTCTAGTATTTTCAATTGCAAACATTATTCTTCCATGTGTCAATGAATAATCCCATTTTATTTTGCATTAGATATCTAATTAGATTGCTTCACCTCTTAAATTTAATGGTAATATTTATCAAGGTTCACCATATAACACTTCAGGCTGAATACCTAACGCTAGCCTGACCTTGTTGCTCTCTACAGCTTCCTGAGGAAGGGAAGCAGAGAGGGAGGTGCCGGCCTCTTCTCCCTGGTAACTGATGACAGGACACGTGGGAATGGCACAAAGCTGGGCCAGGGGAGGTTCAAACTGGACAACAGAAAACATTTCTTTACTGTGAGGGTGGTCAAACACTGGAACAGGCTTCCTAGAGAGGTGGTTGATGCCCCATGTCTGTCAGTGTTCAAGAGATGTTTGGATAATGCCCTCATTAATATGCTTTAACTTTTGGTTAGCCCTGAAGTGGTCAGGCAGTTGGACTTGAACTGGACAAAGGAACATAGCTACAGTTGCCATTAAGGAACAGTCATATTTGTATTAAAGTATTTGCTTTCGGCTATTTGCTTTTTTGTTGTTGTTGTTTGACAATCACAAAAAGCAAAGGATGCCTGGGCAAAAAAAAAACACGTAACTGTTTCAAAAATTCTGAATTATCACCACAGATTTATAAACAATTTTTCACTACATGTCATAAAGTACAGTCACATAAATACATGTATGCCCTGGAATTTTGTCATTATGTGACAGTGAACCAGAATAAAACCTTAAAAATTATTCCTTATTGAAACTAATTTTATGTACCAAACTATGCAAGTACATAAAGTATCAATATTTAAATCATTAAAAAGTATGTTTTCACTACAGCAAAAGTTTTATTGTTCTGTTCAGATTTTGGTGTAACATATCATCTTATGTTATTATTATAAGATGATATTTCAATGATCTAAAGCTCTAAATACTGATGCTTAAAGTTTATTACATACTATAACTCCACAGCATTACATATTAACATTGCTCTTGGGACAAAAGGAACATCTCTATTCAAGCTTTTAAGAAATCAGAATTCAGGCTGACACACGACACTTGACAAAAACTTATTTACATTCCTTCTTTAATTCTCCTTTTTCCTTTTTGTATTTAATCTCTCTTCTCCCCACACCTTTACAAGCTACCTTAGTAACTTCCATCACAATAGAAAACTCAAATCTACGCTAGAATTTTCTCAATGGAAAAAAGGTGCATGCTTATTGTCTTCTTCCCAGTACAACCTCTCTCATTTGATTTTTGCTTCTGATAAGTAGCACTTTAACTTCACAAAGAAGCACTCTTTTGGAGAAAGGAACTGAACAAAAAATTCAGAAGGGAACTGAATCCACAGAAAAAAATGGGTCAGAACCCAATAAGATTTGCTGTACGGTTTTTTCATCTTCACATCAATATTCTAGAATAAGCCTATATTTTTCAGAATTGTACAGCTGAGTTATTAAAAAAACTACTAGTACTCTGTGTTGCCCAGAGCAATTTTTTGCTTGGTATTTTAGGTCTAGTTAGCATATTTGAAAAAGTACTGCTTACCTGACACAGAAACTGAGCCAAATGCAGTCTTTACCAGGACAAATTGAGAACAAAGGAATCACTCCAAGTTTAGAAAATAAAATTTGAAAGTAGACACACTTGACAAATAGGAATTTATTTCACAATAACAAATGCTTTGAATCCATGATTTATGAAGGCAGCTATGGGAGTCTCTTATTTAAATTTGTTGTTTAACGTGCTGGCAGATGCTCCCTAATTATTAGAATGTAAGAGTGAGAACATTTTTTTCAATGGATGTGTTATACCATTAAACATCTTGTACTTCTGCAACTATTAAACTTGTAATGACGTATTTTACAAAGTTCTGTTTAGGATTGTAAGCATTAACTTAATATACCATAAAAGCTAGTAGCTAAAAATTTTATGTTATGACACAAAACCTCAGACCTATCTACTGTGCTATGCTTAGCAAATATTCCAGCCTGCATTGAATACAAATCAACTATTGCTGTCAGCAAGACAAGTTACATTTCAAATACCTTCCATCAGCTGTCTCTGATAAAAAACAAACAAACAAAAAAACACAAATAGTCAAGAACCAAAAAGTTCCAGGACTGCAAAAAACAACACAAGTCTTACAGATTTCAGAATGACCATTACATTTAAGCTTATATAAAAATATTTGGTAGTTTTACTAAAGGAGTTATAAAAGTAATACCTAGAAGAAGAAAATCAATAGAATACAATGTCCGTGTACTTGGGAAAAAGAAACCTGGGAATTATTTAAGGCCAAATGAAAAATTCTCTAAAATGTAATAACTGCTTGTTCATGTGAGACTTTGACAGTGGTATACAAGGAAGAATTTTACAAGTATTAAATTGTGAAATTGCAGTATATTTTCAGCTCAGAAAGGACAGCATAAGCTTAGTCACATTCTACAGATAAGAGAAGTGAGTTACTCAAAGCTCAATTTTACCTAAATTCATAAAACTACTCCAATTTTAAATTTTATTTTTATGACACATTGCATGTTTTGAAATAAAAAAGTAAAGGCCACCATGGACAAATAAGCTTTTAAGCCAAAGGCAAGGGCCATATAATGAATTTCATTAACAAAGTAGACTGAAATACAAAGTAGGTATCTGAAAGAGCACATCCACTACCTCATGATTAATGATTCCTCTTGCTCTGTAAAAAAAGGGACAGAGAAAAAATAACTTTCCTTTAGTTGATCACAGCTTTGCAGAAATGAGAGCAAAGACAGAGCTGGATAAAAGTAAAATTTCAAAAGCCATTGTGCACACACATCTGAATTATTGAAAATGCTGGAATTCAAATTTGTACAGATCTAAACTCTTTATATTAGCCAGAATTTGGCTAATTAGAATTTAAATTAGAATTTGCAGTACTGGTATGCAACAAGAAATTTTCTGAATCTATACTGGAGAAGAAAAATCCACATGATCTATGTAGCCTGGCACACAAATTCTAACTTCATAATAAAACACAATAAACTATCTTAAATTACAGGTTAAAAAAATCAACAAACACAAGCCCATAGCTTTGTTCTATGAGACAATGTAAAATTATCAATGTCCTGAAATTTTCTTATGGCATTTATTATACTTTCAACAGTTTCTTTAACTTCTTACTGCATTATGTTGACCTTCTTTTCTTCAAATGAGAAAAGTACCAGTTTACTTTTTTGTTTTTTGTTGTTGTTGTTTTGAGCTGAAGGACCAACAAACCTGAGAACTCACTGCTGAGTGATGTCAGGGAGACTGACAGCTTATTTTACGTTGGCTTAAAATGTTTACATTTCTGTTGTAGTGAACTTCTCAGATCTCTGGTACCTCTGTTCAATTCTAGCACGTAAACTATGGACAAATGTTGAGAAGCTCCCCAGTAAATTTTTGTTTTGTTGCAGAAGTTTTTGAGGAAATCTTAATGCAACTGCATAATTTTAATATGAGAGAAGATAAATTACTCAGGATTACACAAAACAGTACATTAAGCATGCATAAACTAAATTCCCAGCCACACAGATCTTTGAAGTTACAATTAAAGTGATGGTTAAATTTTCAAGTTAGACTCTGTAGTAAGCCCTTAGCAGTTTGCAAATAAGTGCTATTAATTTGGGCAAGGTTATTGAAAAGCAAAACCTCAGATGGTCACTTTTTAGAAGAGTGTATTAATCTGCCCAGTAAAAGGTACAATACTGATGTCAACAACTGCATTAGGCTCACATGGCAAGCTTTTGGTAGTGGGAGGAGGGCTGCAGGGGTGGCCTCCGGGAGAGGAGCCCAGCAGCTGCCCCATGTCAGATCAGAGCCAGCTCCAGACATCTCCAAAATGGACCTGCCGCTAGCCAGAGCCGAGCCAGGGAGCAACG
>VXAA01002346.1:1763815-1808210 GCA_013399115.1 Anseranas semipalmata
GGGAAGGATGGCATCCCGTGGGAGGGACCCCACGTGGAGCAGGGGCAGAGAGTGACCGTGAAGGAGCGGCAGAGATGCAGCGTTAGGGACCGACCACAGCCCCCATTCCCCGTTCCACTGCGCCGCTCGGGGGGAGGAGGTAGGAGAGGGTGGGTGGGGGAAGGTGTTTTAGTTTGCTTGTAGCTTCTCACTGCACTAGTCTGTTAGCAGTAAGCAACAAATTATATTAATCTCCCTATACTGAGTCTGTTTTGCCCATGACAGTAACTGGCGAGTGATCTCTCTGTCCTTATCTCAACCAATAAGCCATTTTTCATCATAGTTTCTCCCCCTGCTCTTTTGAGAGAGAGCGAGAAAGCTGTGGGATAGAGCTTATCTGCCCAGCAGTGTGAAACCTTTGTTTGCTAAGTTGAGCCCGATTGTACATAAATTTGTACATTGTACATAGAGACAGCAATTTTTAAATATTTTTCCACTGATAATTTAAATAATTTTCCACTGATAATACAAGAAAATCGATTAAAATTTAAGACTTTTAAAATATATATAGTATTTTCTTAATACTTTTACTTAATACTTTACTTGCAACCCTCTTAAACTAAGGAAAAACTTTCCGTTTAGATTTGTCCTGGAGGGAAACTTATTCACTAGCTGAGCCTGAATCAGGATCTGAAGCTCTAGTTACAAAACCTCACGGTGACTCTGACCTTAGAAGAGTTCCAGTCCCATACTATTTCTAAAAGAGAACAGAGGTTTCTTCTCTGTACATAAAATAATTTGGATGAAATGCTGATTCAAAAGAAGTCAATAAGCATTTTGCTATTGATTTCAAGAGAGCCAATATTTCACCCTAATGGTTTATTGGACATAGAATTTCAGGACTTCAATATTTCGAAAGATATATAGTATGCAATAAGCCCCATAATTGCACAGAACAAACTATAAAGTAAAATCATTTACTCTTTATTAAAGAATTTCAACCTAACATTTATTTCTGTGTAACATTTAATTGAGCTTCAGAAGACTAAATTGGGTGCCACAAGAAAAAAAGCACAGTGAAGCCTGGATACATTTCAGTATCAAAGAATGGGTTCTGCAAATAAGCTCAAGTAAGAGATTCAGCAGGTGAACTGTCATCCATGTTTCTGGTGATCAGAAATGCCTAACAAGTTCCTTCTTGATATACCTAGAGAGAGAACTTTTTACTGAATTAAAACGTGACTAACAGTGCATGAAAAATATCTAGGAGACACTTCATGACATGCTGAAACAATGCTCCAAATCAAGGCTGGTATCCCATCTTTAACATTGGAATTTTCTCAGGGCTAGAGCTCTTTTCTGCTCCTTATCAGGATACATTATTTTTTCTCATGAGTGAAATACTTCTTGCTTACTCAAAAAGGCAAGTGACAGATAAACCACTAATTTTTACTGTAATATCTATCTCAACAAGGAACTGTGCTGGTTAGATGCTACTATAACATACATAATGTATGTGCTTATTCTTCTCAAAGATTACAATCACACACCAAGACGAGAACGGTCACAATCCTGTAAGTACTCTCTCTCAACTTCTGCTACTAAGAGGTAAGTCTCTCCCAATTGAATCTAAGCATATCTTACTTGTCCTAAAATTCCTTTCAAGTAATAGGGAGTGCAGCATCTGCTCCAAAATAGTACTCCAAAATATGTTATTTTCAACACTAGGAAGTACATTTTAATATCTTTGCCTAAACAGCTTAAAAGCTCCCTACAAGTGAACATCTTTTTTTGTGTTTCAGTATCTCTCTCCAGTGATCTCCCAAAAGCTAACCTGAAAGCTGGCTGCTTGCACTAGCAGCACTACATACTGCTCCCTATCCATCCACATCTCATATTCCCTTCCTCCTTAAATCTAACTCCAAAAGGACAGTATGAAATAAAAACAACTCTACCATGACCATACAGAAGACTTAGCCTTGCAATGTAACAATATAAAACAACAAAAAAGAAAAAAATAACACCACCTAGTTTCTTTTAAATGACCAAAATATTAATACTTGTGACTATACTTCCAGTATTTTCACATTTCCTGAAGTACACACACTTGAATTATTTGCAATTTTTATCCTTCTATCTTACTAAATACTGTGCACAAAGACAAGAATAACTTTGCACTTGATAGTCTTCACATACTCAAAGATAGATGCTATTAAAGACACTACAGTTTAATGTTTATGTTGAGGTTGTGATCTAGAATGGTCCCTGTAAATCTCTCCCTGAGACACTGCCTCCCAAGCCATACTGGTTTTAGGCAGATTACATTGAAACTACAATCTTGAAGATGTTTTAAATTCATGCAGTAGCTTTTTGAAAGCTGTACGCTTTAAATACCTGCAATAACCTGCAGCAAGGAGTTCCACAGCTGTCTGCGTTACATGTAGAAATGTTTTATTTGAAAACATCACCTTCACATTTAGTTTGAATAAATTGAAAGTTATTCTCTTTATGCTTCTCTCCACGTCATTATTTAATGGACCTCTTCTGGAGTTCTTCTGCACTGAACTCCATCTATCATTATTCATAGCTGGCCCTTCTCTTTAGCATTCCAAATAACTTAAGGCTAACAGGAAACTGTCATGCTGATGGAAAAAAAAATTGCTTGAAAATTGATAATTTGCACCTATCAGTTTTTTTTAATTTATTTATTCACGAGAAGAACTTCATTCTGTAACTTGAAGTATAATGGAGTACTAGAACTCTTGGAAGCTTTGCCTGAACTTTATACTCTTCTTGGTACACAGCTGTGGTATCTTAAGTCTCCTCCTCCTTTGTCCCCTGCTTTTAGAAGCTTGCATCACCCTTCAGTGTAAATTAAGCAGTATTCCATTCTTAGCCTCAAAGTCAATTCAATATAAATGAAGTACTCACTACATATCTCCACTGCATTGCATATGTTCTTCAAACTGCTTTCAAAGATGACATGGTATCTTTAAGAATTAAAGATTGTATCTATATTTTATAAAGTGTGTCATAATGAAAACTTAAAACTTACTTATCAAATGTAACTGCTAACACAAAAGCTTTTTAGTGACCACAGGACAGACTCAAGAATGTTTTTCCCCTCCTATACAACTTCCCTTTAGCTTTTACTAGTTTTCAAGGAGGCCCAGCTCATCAAAAACAAGTAGTTGCATATAGCCTGCTTCTTAAGGAAACTAGCTGACTGGAATTTGTTGCTTTTGTCTGTAGTTCTTTGTTAGGGAGAGACCCGAAATAGGCACCCAAGAATGACTACATACTGTACAGCCTAGAGCTATGAGAACATTCCTTGTGTTGCTGCCAGTTAAAAAAAAGACTGATATATGACTTACTTTGCAATGTTAGCTAGAAACACATGCTACAGCCAGTCTTTTATCCAAGGCACCAAATTCCATGTCCTACTTTCAGAAAACACTGATTAGAGTCACTGGAAAAGAATGATTCTGGAGGGAGATCATTCCAGATACTTTAGTATATTTCAAGCTCATCTTAATAGTAATTCAAGATTCATGACACAGGTCCCTTGATCTTTATCTACAGTGTGTCCTTTAGGAAAGGTGAACTAAGCTGGTTAACAGAACTAAGCTCCCCATGGTAGATTAAGAACAACTTCAAATATAGATGCCAACTGTTTAGATATCTTGCAGATATAACAATTTTATTTTTTAAAAGTTGGACTGTGATATAAATATTACAAGTAAAGCCATGTTTTTGTTGCAGCATTTTGGATAAAGTTTCCTTATTTCCATATATGCCTGGAACTTTGAAGACAGTCTGTAGCACACACTTTGCAAAATATTTATCTTGTACAGTGAAAAAGATGAAGTGAACTACTGCTGTCTAAATTATACTCTGGTAGTTGACTGTTGTTGGAAACTTTCCTCAAAAGAAGATTGAACATTATGATTATATAAACTAAAGAATAAGAAGAAAAGTTGGATAGTAAGTAAAATATTTTTCACCTGCATTTTCATTTGTTTCAATTGTTTCTTTACTTCCTTTTACATTTTGGGCCTTTTTAAAACTACAAAAGATCCTGGGATTCAACTTGCTAAGCTATGCAGAGCAATATGAAAGTATATATTTGCTAATAATACTACTTTAGGTACTGGGTTTTATTTTATTTTTTTTCTATTTTTATCTTTTTAGTTCAATGAATTACTCTATCAGCAACAAGTCAATTGAGAAAACATGTCCACTGCTTCAACCATTTTTGTTTTCCTGAAGACAGGCAGATTGGCAGGAGAAGAGAAGACAACTGAGAACAACAAAATGGAAAGGAGAAAAAAATTAGTCCTCATTCTGTAAGATAAGCACTATAGCCTGACCTTTCACATATTATAAAGTATATAGTATCAGTTATGTATCTTGCTAAAATCTCTGACACTGAAATTTTCGACTGGCAGAGTTCTTAGCACAATATCCGAAGTTGATCTAAAAGCCACTGTATGAACTTATCTGGAGTCTTACTGTCAAAAACAATGTGTGTGTTATCAGATTCTTGAGTGATATTTACAGGGAAACATTCAACTTTACAAGATATGGGATACCGTTAATACAACATGAAGATCTATGTTCAATACAAATTAGTTCCAATAGTTATAGATTTTTTTTTCTGATTCTAAGAAAATAACCTAGCTTTCAGTTGAGCCACAGTTGTGCCTACATAGAATTCTCTAGGCACTTAGTGTATTTGATGATTATTTGATTTTAATTTTTATGACAACGTATTAGGGGCTATTTGCATACATCTGATATATTTGAGATTGCTAGTGAAACCCTAAGCACTGACACAATTGTCAATCTTTATTTGTTGACCTCTACATTAGAAGATCAGGGATGAGAATTTCACTCAAGTAAAACAAATGTTATTTAAGAATACCTAAATGCAGTAAAGAATTTTTTAAGACTACCTAAATTTGGTAGTGAAGATAACATACAATTCTCACAGAAATGTTCTTGAATAATTGAGTTAATTGACATATTGCTAACAATGACCTACAATTCAAAGTAAATGAAAACCACTGCTAGTGGACAGAGCACTGTAAAGGTTAAGCCCTCAATTAATTTCAGTGTAAATATCAACAAGTTTGAAGTAAGCCACATGTAACAGCTTAGCAGTATCGTCTCATCGTGCAAAAGTTGCACAATACTTTTAAATGCATTCAGATTTTGTGCATTAGCTAGCCCATGGAAAAAAATCAACATATATGAAATAAAAGTAACAAGCCTTTTAACTCCAGTTCAAACCAACCAGCAGTTAAAATACTGGGTTTGCATGCATTATCCAAAAATGCATAATACCCCTAGTACAGTCATCAGAAATAGCTTGTAATAGTGTTTGAATATTATGCAGGGGGCTGGCATTCATTCTGTATGTTTATATTTCAGTACTAGACTCTGAAGTTCCAGCTGGCTGATGATTCAACCCACACATCCCAGAAAAAAGTGTAATTTTAACTTCAATTTCCCCCGCCAAAAAAAGGGGGTGGGGGGCAGAGTGTGTGGCTAGAGACATGTTTGAAAATCATTTTTTTCCAGAAAATATTCATCAAAAGCTGAGAGAGATCAAAGTGGAACTTCATACTGTATAAGAACTGAGAGAAACATTCAGAATTCAGTTTAAAGTTTGACATATTTATCATTATACTAATATCTAAACTATATTAAAAACTGCATTTCAGTACATGCAATGAGAAATTGGCTACACTATAAAAACACTGATAATAGTGTTATCTCTTCTGTTCCAGCAAATATAACCTCAAAGAGGAAGCTTACTCTATTGACAATTCAAAGTCTTCTTGAGTATTCACATTATGACTCTGACACTTGCATGACTGATAAGAGACAAAGTCAGAAAAAGTTTGAAGGTTAGTCTTTTGTCTCCCTTGAAACTAGTATTTTTAATACTATCTAGCAATTCTTTTCTGACAACCTCTGTTGAGAAACACTATTTTTTATAGATATTAAAATGCAACTTCTGTATGTTTTAAAGTGTCCTATTCCTTTTTTTTTTTTTTAGCTGGCCGGATTAAAATAATATCATCAGGAATAATAGAACTGTCCTTTAAAATGAAAAGAGGAATTTTTAAATTAGGAAATATATATACATACATATATATATATGTATATATATATGTATGTATGTATGTATAAACTGACGTATTTGCTAGTTCTGTTAAAAGATTGAGATTTTGTCTATGAAAGAATTTTTATTCCTCAGAGTAATAAATTTCATCTTTTTATAGTTTGTGGGTTATGTGGGTTATAGTTAAGTTGCAAAACTTCTACAGAAGCAGCTTGGTTGTTGTTAGATTCTTTCTTGCTCAAGAAATGGGAACCGCTACTTGTGTTTGATCATGAGATTTGGTAGTTAGCCCTCCATCAGCAACTGTAAAGGTAAAGCCGTTCAAGGAAAAAAATACCCCAAACAAAGCAGCAATCAGAGAACAGAAGATATTAGTGTGTGCATCACAACTTGGGAGATTTGCAAGAGCAGCTACTTGGTCTTTCTTTTTCCATCTCTCTCTCTCTATAAGAGAACCGAACATAGAAGATGACTATAGTAGCTACTATAGATAAAAGTAGACATGATCCAAAGCTCTATCTAGCTGTGTCTTTCATAGATACATATATCAGCAGGAAATAGATAAACATGCATTTGAGGATCCATTACCAGAATGTATCTGGTAAAATGTAAGACACACCTTGTCCTAGCAACAGGGATATCAGATACAAAGCTCTGGCTGAAATATGTTCATGGAATTGGAACCTCCCGCTTCACATCAGAACACATTTCAACATTTGACTGGAAGAACATCACTACTGATGCAAAGATGCTTATGTTGAGCTGCTGAAGACTCCCAGGCTATGTTTGTATTAGCAAGTTGTGCCTATTGATTCTCAGAACTCACTACCCACACTACACATTTCAAGCATGTCTATTTCACATTAGTTCCTATCTGGTCCTATGGACTGAACAAAACAGTAGCAGCTGGAAGCATACTGGATGAACTTCTGGAGTTCACCATTTGTCTTCACTTCATTCAAAAGGAACACAGTCAATGTGTCCAACGTAAGGTGAACCAAAGCATACAAGATGGGAATGAATGTGACATGGGTTTCAAAACAGTACTCCTTATCTGAACTAAGTACCAATGCAGGTGAACTCACAGAAAAATGGAAATGAGAAAGCGATAAACTGAGCTTCAGCGGAACATTTCAGGCCCTGATGGAGAACAAGGTCAACAGATAACTCAGGCTGCTCTCACAGTGGAGGATATTGCAAAGCTGAACTGAAAAGCATTCAGAAGAACTCCCCATGGTAGATGGGAGACTAATTTTCTAGATAGAAATTGAAACAGATACTACTAACTGCAGACTTCAGTGATCTGTATGTGACAGCTGGCAGATTCTATCTTCAGTTACTGATTCAACAAGAAGTAACACTATTTTAAGCCCAGTTTTCATAGAAAAAAAGGCATTGTAAAGACACAGGAAGTATAAGAAGTTCAGAGAAAATGACCCAAGTTAATTCAGTAAATTAGACTAAAAGATGAACAGTAACATTTTTCAAACTTTCCATTTAAGATTTCACATTTAAAGAGTTCAACTGAAATGAAAAAAATAATGAGGGAAGTCATCAAAATTAGAAAATTTCATGTATTGAATGAGTCACAAGCTAACAGTTAAAGTTTCTTAAGTTATCTTGAATCTGTATCCCACAGATCTTTAAATAAATAAAGGCACCTTTCAGGGAAGGATTCCAGACCTAGCTAATTAATAATCTGTACTGGGTCTGGCTGGGATAGAGTTAACTTTCCCTGCAGCAGCCCTTGTAGCTAGAACAGCGCTGGTATCACACCAGTGTTTGGCTGCTGCCGAGCAGTGCTGGCACAGCACCAGGACTCTCTCCAGACCCCCCAAGGCCAGTAGGTGGGGGTGGGCAAGAAGTGGGGAGGGGAAACGTCCAGGACAGCTGACCTCAACCAACCAAAGGGATATTCCATACCATACGGTGCCACACTCAGCAATAAAAGCTGGGAAAGGGAAGGAGAAGGGGGGGGGCTCTTGTTGCGAAGATGTCTGTCCTTCCAAACAACCACTGTGGGCATTGAGGCTCTGCGTCCCAGGACGTGGCCGAACATCGCTCGTTGGTGGGAGAATAACTTGTTTTCTCTTTTCCTCTGTGCTTGTGCACAGTCTTTGCTTGTATATATATGTATTTGTTGTTGTTTTTTTCCTTCCTCTCTTTTAATTAAACTATCCTTATCCCAACCCGTGAGTTTTTTTCTTCTCCCCCTCTTCTTTTGAGGAGGGGGAGTGAGAGAGCGGTTGTGGTGGAGTTCAGCTGCCCAGCAGGATAAAACCACCACATAATCCCAAATGGAATAACGATGAATAACCAGAGCTTAGGAAGCGTGGAAAGAGACTGACTAGCAAATACATTTCCCTCTTAAAAGTGAGGAAGCTTAGAGATAAAAATGAAAGTTGTCAGGAGGTAAGCTGAGATGACCCTGCAAATGAAATGAAAACAGATAGCTCATAAGTCGGCCATTAAAACAGAGAGCAGGCAAAGAGGTTAATATGCAGTAAAGGATGGTAGTGACCTATTTTCTGAATTCTGTTTTCAGCAATGCTGATGATGAATGAAAGGGAGACAAGGGTTCACAGCTGACAGAATGCATCTATACCACATCAAAAGTTGAAGAAAAACTCAAAAAGACAAATTCCAGAACTAGTACATAAATCTTAACACTTAGTAGTGATTTTAATTTTTATGTATTTATACTAACCAAGTCTATCAGAATATGCTAGCGTATATCTACAGAATAGCATAGGTGAAAAGTATATGGATTCTGGAAGCAAAGAAGTTAGATTTCATTAGTATGAAATGCTTAAATAAATGTTGAAATAAAGAACAATTAAACATATAAAGGAACGTGAAAAATTAGATGAAGTAAAGCATACTTTTTCCAAGGAGATGGATACCAGATTCAGCAGGCACAACATCTTCCATATGGCATTAATCCTCTTTACAAAGAAAATGTGGTACTATTTATCTGGACTTTGGTAATTCATTCTTTTACATGTAAAGCCAGAGGAAAATGGGTTTGGAACAAACATTATAGAAGGCTGAGTAACTGGCTCAATAGGAGACAGAATGAGCTGTTAAAAAACACTTAAAAGAAGCCTGGATTTTGGGACTAACTTATTAAGTATCAAGTTGATGATAAGCACAAAAGTAGGTACTAATGAGTTCAGACAATGCCAGAAAGAACAGATTAAAAACAACAACAAGAACTCTACATTACTTGGGAAGAAATGAAGGTTATCTTGCTTGGAAAGTCAGAAGAATTTCCACAAATAATGTTCTCGCTATATGAAAAACAACTTAATTAGAAAGAAGTACACACTATATAAGCACAGTCTGAATATGATTCATTAATGTGATTTGCCTATTAAAAATTAAGTTAGATTCAGGGTACAAAGCGCTGCCCCTGCAGTATGTTAATATAATACTCATCACCTCTACTCAGGATCTCTCTAGAATGGGCAGAAAGCAAGCCAAAAGAACACAATACCATTCTAGATGAAAGAAGAGCAAAAGAGCTATTCCAGGCCTTAGAAAACAAAGGCTTCAGTAAATGAAGCTTTCCAATATTTTGGTAGGGAAAATAGAAAATAAAACAAAAAGGAGGAAAAAAAGCCAGAAGAATTACAAGTTAAAATTCGTGTACAGTTTTTGTTTTTCCAGACAGTCAAGGTTTGCAAAGTATTTTTGTAGGTCTGGACTTAATACGGTGTTTTAAGGGATGAGGGGGATACAATAGAAAGACTAGAGCAGCAAACATACTACAGTCCCTCTGTGAGCACTACCTAAAGTGGCATATACATTCATGTCATGCCCTGTGCTTTTTATTTTCCAGAAAGAATTAATAATAATGCAAGCAATCAATTATTGAGATCTAGGTGTTCCTGCTCCGGCAGGGGGATTGGACTAGATGATCTTCCAAGGTCCCTTCCAATCCCTAACGTTCTGTGATATGAGATGACTAATGGTTCGAATTTAATTCAATTTGGTTCTTAAATCAATTCTTAAAATTCATTCTTAAACTGGGCAGCTGATCCAGTGCTTGCATTATTTCCACTTACTGTAGCATATGTACAGTTAAGAAGAAGTTCAGAAGGTCCCATGTCAACCCTTGCCTTTATAAAATCGCACCAGAGCACCTACTCTTACATTCTGCTCTTCTGAAGTACTAGTTTATTCTACTTCAATTTTAGCACAGGAATACATTTCGCCTATCTGAGCACATTATCTGAAGGCAAAACTGGTTTCTCAGCTACCTGGGTTCAGACTCTGTTGACATTGCATGCAAGTATGCTGCTAGGTAGTGGGGAAAAAACAAGAATATAACACATCTACTATATCTCAAAAGGAAAAGTAGAAAGAACAGTAGTGGTAGTATCATTAATTTTGTCAATATTCATAATGTTTCAAAAGAATATATATTCAAGGGGAAAAGTATGAAAACAGATATGTCTCTTCCTTGCTATATTATCTACAAGATCTGAGAGTGTCAACATATATTAATAAAAAGAAGGTATAATATGTGATTCAAAGAAAAGAAAAATAAAACATAGATAACCTACCTTTTAATGTCCAGGAACTCTGAGAACCATTTGCTATCTAAAAGGCATGATTGTATAGTACTATCCTACTGCTTATTAGAGGCTCAGAAGAACAATCTGTGTATAGAATAAAACTTTTTAGTTTATCTTTTAATTTAGTCTTTATGTCTTCTTCTATTGTTTATTCCTTCAGGAACAGTCAGTAAACATGAAATATTAGCCAAATAAAAAAGAAAGGGATTAATGTTGACATGAAAGCTAGACAAAAAATCAGAATAATTTGTTTCCTTGAAAACATATAAAAAGCATTTTATCTTTATCAAAATATCAAGTAGCATATAACTGTTGCCTTGCAGATAAAAAAAGAAGTTCTTTATGTTCAATAATTTAACCGCCATAAAGGAGAATAACCACAATAAAAACATCTCTCTGAGGCAAAGATTATGGGTGAATTAGTCGCTGAAAGGCTCTCTGAATTTTGCTGCTTCATTTACAGCATTACACATTCAAATGCCCGTTCCTTCTCTTGACATTGTTCACAGGCAGATAAGAGATATCTAATACCTAACATCTAATATCTAACATTGAAATGACAGCACTAGTGTTTACTGTCAAAACTGTATGGAGAGTAAGTGCTCTCCAACCGAAAAATGTACCAGATCTGTAACTCTAGAAGGCCCTACAGGACAGAACATATTTTGATACTTGTTTAGTAATTAACAAAATGATTGCCAACTGATGAAATTTTACTTCAGCAAAAGGAACATGAGCAACCTTTTGTTACAGGTTATCTTTTGGGAGGGAATACAAAACATTCCCAAAATAATCCATCTGAAGTAGTAACAGATTATGTTGTGGAATAGGGAAAGATGGTAGAGTTTTTCCTCTCTGCTTTCCCCACTCCTTCAAAGCTGTTGAAAATATTTCATAAGATTTTAGAACAAACAACAATCTAAAGATTGTTGGTAGGTACAGGAAGAATGTCTGCACAGCTCTATTAAGATACAGAGAAAAATCTCTGTATTTCAGGTTTAACGTTTTCTTGTTTCCAGTGTGAATATTGTAGTGATATAATGATGCTGCCACATAAGCAAAGATACACTTTCAGGAGCTCTGAAAAAGGTGTACCACTTGGCTAAGTTTAACTTTATTAAAGTCAGTGGTAAACTCTACTAAGAATTAAGGTATATCCATATTTACTGAACAGAAGGATAAAATTTACTTTGTTCCTGAAAGAAAACCAAAAATTAAAAATAAAAATAAAAAGATTACATTAAAAGGTAAAAATAGAAGATTTATGTGGATGGTCAAAACACTGCAACAGGTTGCCTGGAAAGGTTGTAGAATCTCTAGCCATGGAGACATTCAAAATTTGCTTTGACTAAGCCCTGAGCAACCTGAGCTTTGAGCAGGCAGTTGGCCTAGATGCTCTTCAGAGGTATCTTCCAGTTAAAATTATTCAGTTAAAGAAGGCTCTTACCTTTAAGCATCTACACAAACAGTGAAGTCCAGGGAGAAAAACCAGATTCCTACCTGACACTCAACCTCAATTTACACAAACTGCTCTTGTCCCACTAAGCAACAGCTCAACATGAACAGTTTTTTCTTTGCATCATTCTGTTTTTCTTTTTCTTTTTTCTTTTTTTATTTAAATGCATGTTTTCTGTATTGGGTTATCATTCTGTCTTCCTATCTTCAGATACTTCACAACTTCACACAGTTGAGGTTTCTCTGACTTCTGATGTAAAAAGAGCTGTTCTATATAAAACAGTTTTTTTTTCCCCCCAAAATGAAACTGTTTCTTCTACACATAGTCAAAAAGGGGAGGGAAGAGGGGTATAAGGGAGGGCACAGGGGAAAGGGGTATTTGTTACTTGGAAGCAGTACTGATCAATTAAAATTGGATTTCTGTTGTTACAAGTAGCAATTAAAATGTGGCTTTTTTGTTGTTGTTTTAATTGGATTTTATCATGACAGACTACTTGCTGCCTGCTTACTTGTCCAAAATCCACTTTTATTTTATGGGAATGTGTTCCATCTTTATTAAGCCAAAACTATAATACTGCTACAAAATGATACTGTCTAAACTTTTTTAGCAGGTATGCTTCAAGAATTGATAAATTTAAGAATTTAGATATTCTTCTCTTTCATCCAAACAACTCTTCTGTTATGAGAATTTTCTCAACCCCTTTTCTTCCCACAATAAAAATGGCTACAAAATATTGTGCAACATTTCCCTTTTCTGATATCAAGGTAGAAATATTTGTTAAACAGAAAGTTATTGAAGTGTCAGCTACGACTACTACCTTTGCAATCTCAAACATTAGGACAGATGTCTTATACAGGTTAATAGTTTTCCCAACACTAATCTAACAAATGAGCAACATCGTATCTAACTTGCTGATCTGTTAACAGAATTATTTAGTAAGGCGATTTGTTTTACATTAGTTCAACCAACTCCTTACACTGCCAATTTTTTTTGTGACTAAATCACAATAGAAATTTAAATTAAAGACTGGAGAAACCCTTAGTTGGAGCTTCTGAGTAAACTCACTTTTTTGATGACCACAGAAAAGCCATTTCATTAAATATTCATAATGTAAATAACCTACTTCGCATTTCTATCAAGTATATTAACGTAAACAATTGGCTATTCCAATAAAAAATTAAAAAGTACTTTCAGTAGCACAATGTTTGTTATTATTGTTGACAGATGCATCAAAATATTGTTGTAGTACAAGTGAGGTCAATCTGGATATCTTATGTTAGACACTGATACAACAACCAGTATGGACTTTTTTTTTAATCCAAAAGCAAGACAAACATATAGTAATACATCATACAGCAAAGTGACTTTTTAATATATTGAACCTGCAACCAATCAATCTCGCCACTTTCAGAAAAGTCAGGCACTCCAAATACAATCTGAATACAAACATACTTCTAGATAGGTTGAAGGCAAAAAGACAATGTATTTACTACGACTTAATGAGCTTATATGGGAAGGTATTTCTAAAACAGTTCCAAGAAACAGTTCAGGACTCGTATGAAAAAGTTTTGTCATGTTTAGCTATACAGGACTAATGTGAATTAAGTTTCTTGATACTCTAATTTTCACAGAGTACCTTAACTTTACATTGACAAATAGAAAAATGAATCAGAGCAGTCAAACACATTTTTCATTTAACTTCAGAAACATACAGATTACCAGATAACCCTACCAGAGAGACTATTTGAAAAGTGATATTTTAAATAATGTTCCTGAATAAAGATCAGTGGTTTTAAAGCTGTTAAAAGGTAAGTGGGGAAAAAAAAGATCTGAACAAACAGCTCAGTAATTGAACAAACATTTATAATTGATCTGATATGGAGAAATGTTCTGTTTAAAAGACCTAATAAATGGATAAAAATTGCTTCCTAATGACATAACTTTAGTTATGCTTGAAAAATTTTAACAAGCTTTTAAAATATAAGAGAAGTAAAAGGAAATCTAATTCATATAGTTGCAAACAAAACGATTATCCATTTCATGAAGCATCAGCTTATGTAGAGAAACCATCTGACAATAAAAATACTGTATTTTCCCCTTCACACAAAAACTTTTCCAACTTCTAATCACTTCCCACAAAACAAAGGAAAATTATGAGCTTTGAAAAACAGTTTCATTCAGTATTTTAGATCAAGCTTGTCCTTGACCTTGTTCTTCTTCATAGTAAACTTTCAACTATTTTAAAGATGTAGTCCTGAGCATACTGCACAATAAAAGCTGTAGAATTTGCATCCAAATTTAAAAAAAAAAGTTGCTGATCTCTGGATAGATATAAATTTTTTCCTAGCCATTTGATTTTCCTAGTACCTATTTGATTAAAAGCTGATGAAAATTTAATGAGAATTCTTTGCTACTAAGTGAATTAAATGGCAATAGAACTACCTCAGCAGGGGGCTATTTCACTGTACTCTCCATCCCTCTACTTGTCTCACCACCAGCTCTACAGACTTTATATACGGACATCAGTGGGATGTTTAGTTTTCACGCAATTCAGTCAGTAAGGGTCTAATCCTAACAAAATTACTAAACAAAAGATGAATAACTCTAAAAATGAAGACTAGCATGACTAGTTTCATCAGCCTAAAACAGAACTGAAAGATAGTATCACTGCCACTTTCATGTGGACCTAAAAACTGAAATTAGCTGAAGGCAATGAGGAATAAAGGAAGCAACTCCAACAACCTCAGTAAGAGAGCATATCAACCTCACAGAACAAATGTACTCAGAATTAGAAATATGGTTTAAAAGCTTCAAAGAATACAATCATAGAATTAAAGTAATTTAGATAATCAAGCAAGGAATCATAAATGCTGTGCACAAGCCAAAAACATCAAGAAATGGTATGTTACTTCTAAAAGTACTTCTTCTAAAGTAATGTAAATTAGTTAGTATTAATTAATGTAAATTAGTAATGTAATTACTTCTAAAAGACACTGGCATTAATAAATAGTGTTGTTTAAGCAAAGCAAACAACATCATCTTTTTTCACCTTTTGAAAAAATAGGAATTTAAGCAAGAGAAATGAACTGTCATCCAAAATTATGACAAGAATAAAGCAAATAATAGGAGATATCTGAGGCAAGGAACAGTTTATGAAAACAGAATATTATCCCTTTCAAAGTCTGGAGGCATATCAGGCCCTACAGTACAGAACTAACTATTAACACCTGAAATACAAAAAGCTAAGAATTAGGAAGTTTGAACCTGGCAAGAACACTACTAAGCTTGGTGCGCTATGCCTTCTCTTCAAAACAGAGTTTAGATGTTAAGACAGTTGAATACAGTTTGTGAGTACTAGGTGCAATCCTTGTGCAAAATTGGCATGTAAATTCAGAATTGGTACTAAGTCCTGAACAGTGGAAATAAAGTGATGAGTTAAATTTCATCCAGATATAAAGATAGCACTTGCTATCTTAATGCAGAACAGTGTTTTAGTTAATTATCATGGCTAAATAAATCTTACAGAAGTGTCAGATAAGTAGTTTTATGACATCAAATTTAGTCATTTAGTCATTTAGAACAGAAAAAAGTGGTAGAAAAATGAAACAGCAAAATGTTCAATAATGTTCTTTGAAAAAAACAGCAATGTAAAGTAAGTAAAGGTTTACAGAACACTTACTAAGCTTCTAGCACTAGTAAAAATCAAAGCTAGTTACAACTATACTGGTCAGTGATGTGCTAAATAGATCAGGAACTTGGTGATCCAGCATCTGTACCTTTTTTTCTTAGAATCCGACGTTTTACTTCATAACAGACAGTTCCAAGGAGGTAAAAGCACTGACACATGAACAAGTGAAAGACAGGTGAACCAGAGAAACAAAATAACTTACCTGAAGTCATGTCGGGGAGTATGAACAGAAAAGTATGTGTTGACTTATGTAGCAGGTTAATAACTAGAACTTAAGACCATCTTTATGATTACCTTCATTATTTGGTTTCTTATGTTTACACTCCCAAACTAGTAGCTTTTCAGACACTCAGATAGAATCTGAGTTCACACTCTGAAAACTGAGACAAGATGACACAAGCTGAGGAATAATTAAAGGGATATTTTAAAATGATTTAATGGAAACAGGTCTTTAAGAAGGTCAGTGTGTATAAACCTGCCTATGGTATTAAAAACTAATTTGTCAGGAATGGTGCTTTTTCTATGCAGTATTTCTTCCTTCTGTTAGTTCATAGGAAAGCTTCATAAATTTAATACTGCAAGGCAGTAATGAAAAACTCTAAATTTTTATAAACAGTGTTTTACAAAGATTATTTATTACATTACCAGCTCTACTTTTGCATAACAAAGTTGTCAGATGGAATCATGTTACTTTATGATCTCAGTATGCTGTTACATTCCTAATACAGAACAGATCAGTAATCAAATTCAAACCATCATTTTTCTGCTACTCCAATTAAGATACAAAGGGAGCTTTGAGGAAAATTTATTCAAGACCTAAGACAGTCTCTTTTAACTAGTGATGGCCAAAGCTGAACATAGCTCAATATGCCACAAAGCATGGAAAAACTTCCTGTCTGCCTAAGTTAACTGCAAGTTTCACAGATTCCATACTAATAATTTATTTCAAAAATTGGTAAATAAGGAAGAGTAGTAGAAATTAGCCAAGGTTCTCTTTACCTTCCCTGTAGGTAAAGAGAGTTTCTCCTTGTGAACTCTGATGAACATTTACTAATTTGTGAGCAGTGAGGAGCAAGGATGAGAACTCCTTCAAAGACAGCAGAAGCAGCATATAATAGCAATTTTGGCAGTACTCAATTAATGGTAGCTTTCTAAGAAGCTGATAAAGAACTTAAATTCAAGAAGTAAAGAAATATAGGAAAAAGCATTATGCAAAGTTCAGAAAGTTCAGTGGAAGTGTGACAGCTATGATGGAAAATAGTAAAAAAAAAGAAAAGAAACATTAAAACATTTGCCATCTTCTCTAACTAAAATGCTCAAGAGGAAGGGGTTACAGACCTTAAAGGCTTGTGTAAATGGAAAAAAAAAAAAGCTTTTCACATCAAGAGGGATCACGTTTCTACAAAAAGACAGAACCCATTTCAGCAGTGGAAATTGTGTGATATGGAACGTATTATAGCACATTCACTGCAGCTGGGAGCCTAATAAGAGAGAATTTTGAAAAACAGTGCCACTCATTTCATTGCTCATATCGAAAGTGGTGGAACTTTCTAAACACCGAAAATTCCGTAACAGACTATGCTTGTAATTTGAGACTTAAGAGACTGGTCCAGTGTTATACAGTTCAAATATCTGCAGTTATAGATTCACTGTAGGAATTTCCCCTCAAAATAAAATTTAAAAGAATTAACTTACCACTTGTCCATTCTGAGGATTTTTATGAGCATACGGGGGTCCACGGATGTGATTCCACATCTGACCGGATGTCATAGCAAATACAACACACTAGAAAAACAGAAAAGAAATATACTCATTTATTTACCAGAGGAATTGAATAGAAAACCATTCTGCAAGTGATGTTTGGTTTAAGTACGTAACTGTTTACCTAACCAAATACAGTATCTACTTCTATCTGATGTTTAGAATAGGGTCTTCACATGTGTTGCTCTCATAAAATTCTTAATGACTTCTGTTAGAAAATGAGTTAGCTCAAGACAGAAATTTTCAAAATCTCACTTGAAATAATCCTCTCTTTATGTGCACTTGGAATTGCCACATTTACAAAGCCGTATGGCAGAAAGCACTCATGATAGTAGAAGGCATTCATTGCAAATATTCTGAAAACTATCATTCGAGATTTCTACAACTTTTCATGAAGTTATTTCTGCCTCTAATATGAACATTTAGCTTAACTGTTTGCTTTCAGGTATATGAAATGATATACAAAACCACCAGAAAAAAAATCCAATTATCCACAGGTCTGTCCCATTTATGAAATTCTTATTGTGTGTCCTACATGACTACGATCCATTTTAGCCATGACAAAGTAGAATGCCTGAGTCAATAGAAAAGCGAAATTCCCTACAGAAAGATGTGTGGAGTTAGGTTAGGAATCTATGAAAACTGCGAAAATGAACATTATTTCTTGAAGAAGGTCATACCGAAGAACCAACGTGACAAAAATTAGTCATAGGAGTACAACTTTCTTAAAGAGGAAATTACAATATGATTACAATAATTATAATTATAATATGATTGCCAAATGAGAAAAACAGTAATGCTGAACTTGGATCATCTAAATAGGTCTTCTGATTTATTAGTACAAATAATCCTTATAAAAACTCCAATATAAACTAAGTAGATCTACACATATGCTCATTTTTACTGTACATGTATATTCTCGCTAGCATAGTATAGTAATAGCAATTTAAGCAGATGGATCACAAGAGTAATTTTTTATTTTTTTAAACCAGAACGGTTAGCTAAACCAGAGATGACTGATTTCTTTTTACTAAAAAAAGTAGGGAGGAGTTCTTCAGCTTTTCTTTAAAAAATATTTAATAATGTTTTTGTGAAATAAGTTTAAGCTAGCGTAGCTCTGTAGCACAGCAAATCCAGTACAGACACCTCTAGCAATATACTTTGAGACAGCTTTGGAAGGCCTTAGGACTGAATCTTGACAGATTTTATATGAACTTATCTGGCTTTCCTGGAGTTTTAACTTGATTAGCTGAAACGGCAATTTTTCCAAACACCAGATGGCTATGCCTAGTTTACATTATTTTTGCTCATCTCTGTAGGGCATAACCATTTTTTCTCCTATTCTATTTAGAATGAATCAGTTATGACCAACATAACGATGTAGTGTAACCATGGAATGATAGCAGAGATATCACAAGCAGTAACACAAGATACAATGTACCAGTATGGAATGATAAGAGAGGGGCCACACAATAACACTAAAGACCACAAGCCCATAAATATTGCACCAATGGTGAATTAAAGAAACACAGACAAGGGAGCTGGTCAAAAACAGTTTTAAGGGTGACAAAGAAAAGAAACAAGCATCCATTTATCAAACAAGTTTTGATGTAAGATGTAGTTGCAGATTAGTGGAAAAAAAAGACAATGCATATAAGGTAGCCCCAAGTGGGCCCTAGGGCAAGGAGGAAGAAACCATCCTCCTCCCAGCAAAGAACGTGGAACACGGAGAACTCACCAGAGCACCCCCTTTCCCCAGACCAAAGCCAAGGATCTCAAGATCCAGAGAGAACCAGTGGAAGAGTAACCGTGGCAATCAGAAAAAGGGAAAGATAATAGAAAGTTTGTGCATAACAATTTTAATTGTGTTGTTACTATTGACACTTTTTGTCCTTGTAACAGAAAAAAAAATAATGAAAATATTTTTTTTCCCCTGTAATAATCATATCTGGTTTAATAATAATACTTTAATTATACTGTTAAGATTTCAATTAAACTAAGAACAGGTTCTTGGCTCTAAATATAAAGTGTGTTTCATTTTATTCATAACAGGATTTGGAGTGTAAAAGTATTGTAATTACTATGGCAGATGAATGCATACTGGTAGTGATTATTAGCAAATGGCTTATGTTGTAATTAATAATATGCAATGAAGTGAAGAGAGTATATGCTTCCATTACTGGAAAAGAGAGACAGTTGTCTCTATACCTTGCAGATTATTTTAGCTGAGAAATTTACACTGCAATTTTGGTGATGAATCACGCAGTAGATAGCTTATGTGAAGACAACGTGTAGAAACTTGAGGGTAACAAAGGTGAAGTGAAAGAGATGTGAAAGGCCAAGTCAGACAGCTGAGAAGTAAAACATCAAAAGATAACAGGTGCATGTAGTGCACAAATGTTGGTGCTCTGAAAGTGAGTTTTCTATGAAAATGTTCATTTTACTCATTCTTAAATTGATATATTTAGTTTATGTTCTCTAGGGCCAAATCTGTAAAGATATATAAAGAGACAAAAACAACCTCAGTTTATATCACAGTGATATACTTCATAACTGATAATTCTTTCAAATTACTAAAGTCCTCTAATCCTTGCTAGTATGGATACATTGCCTCACAACATGCTAATGTCTAACAAAAAAAAATAGATAAGGAACAATGGTAGGAAGAAACTCAATCTATTTTAAGTACCCCATTGCTATTTTCTAATAGCATTTCCATCATATCCCTTAAGCAAACATTTGGTATGCTACACATAGTACTTGACATTCAAGCTTATTTTGCTCCATTCCGTGTTCTCCTATTGCTATTGCTGAGGTATCCACTGCATTTATTACTGGAATCTACAGACTTTTAACGTAAAATATATCCCATTATTTGTAGAACTGATGCATGCATCATAGATACAGTGATACCCAATGCTTACTATTCCAAACCCCTTATTTTCCATATGATCCCATGCTTTGTGATACAAAATTTCCAAAACATCTGGTTCACTCATTATTACTATGAGTTGGTGTTCCTCAGGATAAACTTTTACAGATTCATTTCTACAAATCAGCAACTTGCAACATGTGATTAATGACTTCATATAGGTTTATATCTTCTTATACCTTCTTAAAGGTTTATATTGTATTGATTACAATGGAACAATTCATATGCAGAGAAATGGTCCTTTTTCAGTTTTCTTGGACCTTGTCGAAGTACAAAGGATGAAAAGTGGAGAAAGAAGAGTTGAGCTGAGGCATTTTATTCTGAGCACTTAAAAGATTTACAACTCCACTTACCCAAGCAAAGTACAGTCTCTACTTTAGCAGTTCTACAGAGAGAAGAACCACTCACCCCTTACCAAGGACAGTCCATTCATACACACCTGTCCCCCTTCCTTTCATACTCCTGCCTAGGAGTAATGGGAACAACTCCCAGGCAGCTGCCTTGGAATCTGAAAAAAAGACTTTGCCCTCCCAGATTCCATAGGTATAAAGGCAAAGTTGAAATATACATGGAAAACAAAACTGAAAATTACATGCAGAGAAGCATGGTGGCAACCCGGCAAAGAAACCAATTGAAAAAGCCCCCCAGTTGTCCACTTTCTAGCTAACTGAACAAATGTTTTCTCAGCACTAGAACTGTTGTCTGAAATGTAGCAATTCCTTATCTGAAACATTAGAAATTTGCTCAGCTTACACCATCTGACCTTTTACTCTCTGCTTAAGAAAGTAAGAGTCTTGACAAGAATCTGAATTGCTTCTTGTTATCAGTATAAAAGGACAGGGCTCTGCAAATATCTAAGGACTGAAGTCCTTCCTCATCTTTGTACTACTATGTGAGAGGGAAAAATATCCATAGATGAATAGTAGGATTTGAATTAAAGTCTGAAATAATCTAGGGGATAAATTTTGGGTGTGATCTCAAAAGATATCTTTCTGAATACTAGGTACAGTGACTCAACCACAGTTTGCCATTCTAGAAGTCTTCTGGGTAATGTTGCAAGTAAAAATGCCTAAGGCATACAAGATACTAGCAGAGTTTGCAGTGGTTCCATGTGGGGATGAAACAGCTAATCACGCTGCTATTGCTCAATCTAATATTGAGGACAAAACTAATTCAACAATTTTGTTGTTGAACATTGGAATCAATGTATGAGATAAAAGTTCTCTTTTTTGATAGGCTCAGAATCTCTTGATTCTGAGCCTATCAAAACCATTAGATGGGTCATTAAAAACGGTATTCCAAAATATTTTCTTAAAACATTGCTGGAAATATTATTTATGAGACAACTTTTTGCTGTTGATGTTCACACCAAATTAAGATCCAGTCAGCACTACTGGGATCCTTTTTTCTCCTGCTAGTAAAAACAGAGGCACTTTATGCAGAGGATTTTTTCTATGAATATAGAGGCACTGTCCATTTTTCATTTAAATAAAAAATAGTAAGTATCCAACGTTCGGGAGCACTTCAAAACAAACCAAAAAACTCTTCAAAACAATGAAAACAAAAAAATAGACCTGTCTGTTTGCAATGATACAGAATCCCTGGTTTTTAATTACTGAATTCCAGGAGATCTATGAAAGAGATTAAATTGAAATGTAAAATGTTATTTTCCATAAGGTTAATGAATACTAGCTATCTAGCAGAATGAGACATGAGAAGGGAACAAGAAACAATTTTGATTATACACAGAAAGTTAGAGTACACTCATGCCTTCAACTACAGCAACAGGGTGCACAATGCATGGCCTCTAACATGGTGCTAGCAAAAATCTCTGTCAAACTCGGTATACAAGAACTGGTTTGATACCTGCATTAAAAGGCAGGCACTATCAGTGATAAAGGTTACATTTTCTTTTGGGTCATTTACAATCATCTTTTGTGATGATTTCTGTACTATTTTTCCTAGAAAGAATTATAAAGGATTTGTTTTTCCTTCAATTAAGCTAAAAAGATGTAGGAAAGTAGACAGGGAGTCAAAAACATGGTTCAACACCATCTAATTCAGTCCTAGAAATTCTACTGTATTACTTTTACTGTGTTTTGGCCGAAGTGTACACTCCCAAGCAACTATAAAATGAGATTATTTACCTCTTTACTTATAAATAATTAAACTGATAATAGTATATTACAAGCCTAAATTCTGTGGTATCACGCAGAAGCATACATCCAAATGACACTGTTACAAAAGTGACAGTAGAGCATAGTCTCATATAGTTATAGGGTAATTACTGCTGGAAGGGATCTCCACAGGTCATCTTAGACCTGGTTGTTCAGGGCACTGTCCAGTTGACTTCTAAGCATGTCTCCACAACCTCACTGGGCAGTTTTCCCCGGTACCTAGTTACCAGTACCTTCTTTTTCCTTCAATTGGCATTTGTTACTTCACTTCTTCACAGTGTTACTACATGGTGCACTTCTGAGAAAAGTCTGACTCTTTATCCACCCATAACACAGTTTAAGACAGCAATAATACCCCACAAACATCCCCACCCTCGAACTCAGTCCAGGATTTGAAATGGTCTTCTCCCAGGAAGCCCAAAATTGGACATAAAAACATGCATATACATACACTGCAGGAATAACAGGTGGCTAACACTACATAGAATTATTTCTTCTCATTTTGTATACTTTGGATGTGTAAGTCTGAATAGTAAAAGAAATGCTACAAACCACCTCCTTGTTTATTGCTAGAAACCAGAGATGCCAGAAGACTTCCACCCCATTCTGCTCTCTGGTTCCTCTCCCCACTCTCAGCCCACTCTTCTCACAGATTCACAACCCAACACTGCACATTAAGGAGGAGAAAGTTTCAGAATCCTTAAATGGTTCGCTGTGATTACAAGTTTTCTACACTGCAGTTTACAGAAATGTTCAGATGCAAAGCATCAAGCAGCTGCTAGGATGAACAGCAAGTATTCTGAGGAAAAATTGATGCGTTAACTTTCTTCATTTAATTATGAAGTTAACGATGTATTCAACTATTTATTCGATGCAGATCATAATAGAATGATTCTTCATTTAAGTTTTAACCTCTGCAAAAGAAAAAAAACACGATCCCCCCCACCCATCCCCCTAAAACATTCAAACATTAAGCTTCTGGTCAGAAACACTGAGGCATGAAATTGGAATAAAATTGCTGTCTCCACAGATGCAGTGTATGGTTAAACACAGGAAATACTATTGATTGTATATTTTTATTTGATTTTTGACACATATCTATGTTATTGTGCTAATTATTGTTTGACACGGATGATCTCTAAGAATACTTAATTATGAGTCCAATAGTAGTTACTGATACATATCAATCTCAAGCTGTCTGGTGCTAGTGTATCTTTAAAAACTATTATCATTGGAAAATACTAGTAATCTAGACAAACATATGGAACTAAATTTGACAGCCTTACTTTGGACGAGAACTGTCAAAACCCTGTGTTAGAGCTCAGGATACTCCAAGTGACATACTGGAACAAAGAACATGTCCTGCCCCCAGCTCTCTAAATTGAAAGAAAACATTCTACTTGAAATCTAGTCCTTCAGGTGGTTTATTTAAAATCTCGGACTTCATTCCTTGCTCAGTGTACACGGTAGACTAACACGCTGCTTAAACAAAGATTGTATACCACAGACACTAGAAGGAAATGCTATGACAGCATGTGAGAGAAGAGTTATCAGTAACCATTACTCAAGAGTAGTGCCAAATATTAAGGAACTCTGAACAGAGAGCTCGCTTTAAGATCTTGTTAATCATTTAGATATCAAAATGAATTATAGCCCAACAGGCACTAGGTAACTTCATCCTTGAATTGATGTAATAAAACGCCGTCAGTGAACCCATCAGCTGAAAGTGTCACAAGAAGGTAAGTATCTTCTTGTATTGTTGAATCAGAGCAGAACAAACCACCAATATGATGTGGCTTTGAAAAGGCAAAAACAATTATTTTGTTTTGTATCAGTAACCTGCTTCTAGCAGAGCTAAAATACAAATGTCAATGGCACAAGTAAACCCATCTTATACTCCATCTACAATCCTAGCCATATGCATTCAAGAAAAATTAATTCAGACAGAAGCAAGTTGAGAAAAAGTTTTTAAAATGATCAAGTGAACAAATAACCCATTTACATGGAAAAAGAAGAAAAGCTTGACTTACGGTGTACAGAATACATGAACACATTTTTAAGAAGTACTGTTCTCCTGTCTAGTACAGAAGGAAGAAGCAGCTCTATTAAGCTGTAAAATGTTGGATTGGACTTGATAACCCTAGACACTACTCTAATGCTGATAACCAGGCTCCTGAATCATGGTTCAGTAGCATTAAGGCTTAATTTTCAGGGACATGCTCCTTCTCAGATTTAACTCTTCTGTCAGTCACAATGACAGCAGAAATTAAATTAATGAGTACTTGTTGATAAACCTTAACTGTCATCTGTCATTCTTACATGCTATCTAAAACTAAGATAGCTGACTATGCAGCACAGACCATGTTTTTCCATGAGTCTTCTCAATTATTTGAAGACAATGGTATAAATAAAACATACCACAATACACTGTTAAGCACATTCAAACATAAATCATCATTTATGGCCTTGATGATTTAGTTGACTACTATTTTAAACAGTCTATTGGCTAGTTTTAAAACTACGTCAGAGTTGACTCTATAAGATCTTCCCATTCTCATTCAGGTTAACAGTGGAATGTTAAGGTCAGTACTGGTCATTGAAACCAGTTTTTGAAAGAATTCCATCCTTTTCTGTTTTTTAGTTCTTTTATCAGTTTCTTACAAATCTGTAAAAGCTTTGTTACTTTTCTTAACCTTAGATGTAAGCTTAGTCACATGGTTTAGTGGAGGGCTTGGTAGTGTTAGGTTACAGGTTGGACTGGATGATCTTGGAGGTCTTTTCCAACCTAAATGGTTCTGTGATTCTGTTACTCTAAAGCAATACAGTTTGACATCAATACCCACACTGAGCCTATCATAACATTACTGCTTTTACAAAAAAAGAACAAGTTGAATGATAACAATAAACACCAGTAACACTTTTATTAGAAATATTTTCCTGTTAAAGTTCAAATAAAAATCTGGAGCTAACTATTGAAGAATATGCTAATTCTCAGTGAATGACTCCTAGAAACCGATTTCACTGTTGATGAAAGTTAGCTCCAAAATTTAGGTTATGAATCTTTGTCTGACAGTACCACCCTGAATGATGTACTTGTGGTTTTTAATTTACTGTGCAGGTAATGAAGACACATATGCTAAGATAGGGAACTAATGCAAAGCATATTAGTATGGAAAATCTGCATACCAGTGCTGCCATGGCCCAGCCAGTTTTGTTGTAGATGAATTCTAAGTTGTTTCTTCTCAGATATAACAAGCCACCAACAAGAGATACCAGAAGAGCCAGTGCAATTGTACCAGAATAGTTAGGAGGCCTGAACACTCTAATCTGGAAAAGATAAATGCAAATACAGATCACAAAAATGCATACATACAGATCACCTTCCATATAAACAAACAGGGAGCATCTGAAATTTGGTTTTAACAGACTAATCACCGAATGTATCCATAAATAATAAAAAAATAGTACTTGCTTTAATAAATAGATAACACAAAAAAAGCTTTAAGTATCATTTTAAACTGATGCTACTGATCTGAAAACTTAAATACAGAATATTCCCATTATCTTTTCTTTAAGAAAATTAAATTGTTCAACTCCCCCCAAAATTATAATTTCAACAGATATGCATGTTGTGTCTGAATTAGGAGCAGCACCTTTGGATCCATTTGTTTTGTATGTAGTATTGCAAGCACGTATTGCTTATTCACAACTAATTATCACAATAGCACTGCTTCTTTTCATCTAGAAAAAGCTACATATAATTTAACAAAGCAAGAATGGAACATAATCTGCAAATTGTAGAAGCTCCCACAACTACCATGACTATTTCTTATTTTCTTTTTGTTTCTTTAAAAAAATGCATTCAAGAGTCTATGCTTAAGGGAAAAACAGGTATTAGGGAGAGACTGCATTTGTCATCTGCCTGTCTCAGACTACAAAGGTACATTTGGCTCAAACAAAATTGTCGGAAGACTTACATGAACATCTGTTCTGTCAGCTATCCATTTAGCTAGCTGTTCAGCTGCAAATCCGATTCTCTGCAGGTCAAATGTGTCAGCTCTCTTGGGCTTACCTTTTGGAGGAAAATGCATGAAAGTCGGAGCAGAGTTCATATTCAGCTACAAAGCCAGGAAAAATAGCAAAAAAAAATTAGTAACTCCATACTTAAAAATGTTTACCTGTTACGTATCAGACAACATAAGCATAATCAGTACGAAAAATACTATTTGCCTTCCCACATCATACATTACTCTTTTTATACATCTTCATGTACAATTCCATAAGAAGAGTGCTCAGAGCATTCCTTGCTATTTTCTTCTCATGGATTCTTTGGGATGTTTAATTATTCAGAGTATTTCACCTGCAAGCTTTTCTGAGTAAGAGTATCTTATGCTTTATGGTTCCCACATTCTGTAAGAACTTCCCAGTGATCAGTAGAAACAGACAGCCCCCCACCTCCAATCTATTAAAGTATAATAGGTTGAAATTCAAGGGAAAAATAAAGTTTAAATAGCTTAACATTGTTTCTCTTGCCTAGCTCTCACCAGTCCAAAGTTATCTAGACTAAACTATTCATCTATACCTCCACTGGTTTCAAGACAGACTACCCACTAGTGACTAGTCCTGATTGAATCCCAAAAGGTCTAGATAACCAGCTTAGATAACATAACTTGCTCTGAGGATCACATGAATATTAATCCATGTGTTGATGTCATTGGAACTACTAACAGTGTATCAGTTTTGGAAGTTTGTTTAAATATAATACAATGGATTTCAGATCCTTTACAACTAAAAGAAATAAGAAGTGAGACTATGCCTCTCTAAGTCCTGTCAGCTATTCTTTGTACGGGGAAAAAACTCAATGATATACAGATAGATTTATATTTGCCACTTTATGTTCAACTTTTGACTTCAGGTTTGCTAGGTGCTATAGGATATTATAATTTTACTGTATAAAATTCCTCCATATTCAGCCCATCTCAGAAGTAGTGCAATAAGCCACTTGAAAAATATGAAAATTCATGTAAACAAAATCAGGAAAAATATATAATGATGATGCAATAATGGTGATCTTTGAATAACAAATGCAGAGTAACCTTGTTTGTTTCATTCCTGCAAAATGAGTTTTATCACATTACCAAAACATATTATCTAATCAAGTACAGAACTGAATTTATCATTAGAAATTACCATCTATTAAAATATTTTCCATCTAAGCAAAAAACAGCTTACTTCTTTAGCGAACCTATTTGGAAATAAACGTATTCTGAGAAAGGCTAAGAGAAATGTTGTGAAATAGTTTAACACTATTTTATAAGATTCAGAAACCTGAGATACAGAAACCTTTTGACACTGTATAGAGCTTAGGGGCAGTTGGTCTGCAGCTGCTTTGCCGTTTCTCTACAAACATTATAAAAGCTGAAAATCAAAGTCTTTTTTTTCCTTTTTGCTCTGGAATCAGTACTACATTTCTGGTTTGCACACATAAGGACAAGGTCAGAACTACTTCAAAATCCACCTTAAAATAACCATCGGTCATTAAAGTCCCTAACGCTTAACACTATAATTCTCACAGACAGCTAAAAAATTTACACGTTTTATGTAATTTGGTACAATTTTTAGGTGACTTAAAATGCATATCATCCAAAATGAATTGAATCCGTGCCCTTTTAAACAAGGAATAAATTGGACTGGACTATTCTAATATGTATTGATGGCTTAGGGCAAGATCAAACAATATATTTTGTATTATTGTAACCATAAAGGATCGCATAAGTTGAATTTTTAAAGGTCATTTGAAGAATTTAAAAGCAAAATTTTAACCATTAATAAACATTTTTTTTACACAACACATTCTAAGATGTCTATTGGATGCAAAAATATTTACAAAACCGTAAACATACGGAATATGAAATAGTTAAAAATTAAGTATTTAAAATTTTCAGGGAAAATGTCTCTCATATTTCACCAATAGGTGGTTAAAAATATAGAGAACTTCAAAACTTGTTAGTCTTCTTAATCTCCATTTTTAGCTTCAATCAATGGATAAATATCAAACAGAGAAATGCATGGTGGTATTTAGCATCAATTTTCCAGGGTTGCGTTTCGTCTTGACTATTCAATTTAAGAGGGGGCCTTAGACTATTCTCCAGTAATTGGTTCCTCACTCTTCATAGCCAATATATAAAAATCTAAGTCTCTTCTCTTTTCCCTGAAGAACTTCCAGGCTAATACAAAGAGTACTAAAGTCGAAGTATATTTTCTTAGAGTCAACTAAATGGCTTTTAACTAAGACCATTTTTCCTAAAGATAAAGGAAATCTTTAAGTGAAATTGTTATTTACACTGCATTTAGCTTCAGAAAACAACGTTAACAATGGGTTGACAAAATTTTGCATACATATAATGTAATCTATAAACAAATACTATGAACTATGCTTAGCAAATACTGAAAGTGGCTCCGTGTATAATCATTCCTTGTTAATGTCACAGAAATTCCAGTGCCTGGTATTTGTAACCAGAACAAATTTATATATGAAATGCATACAGAGGTACAGAGCTACAGAGAGAATTTTTTTCTGCTGTCATTTAGCAAGTAAATATGTATTTCTAAAAATTAAAAATGTTTTATAATATCCAGCATTTACCTGTTGAAAAACATCTGCTCCTTCATCATAATCTACTATTGTGAAAAACAGCTTGTTTGAAAAAGCAGATGAATAGCGCCATGAATTAGCCAGCACTTGATATTCTTCGTTAGCTTGCCTAAAAAAAAAACCAAAAAACCATATATATATATATACAGTATATATCTCCATGTGGCATTCACTAGCAACAAAGATGCCCTAGCCAGTTGCAGTGGTTAGATGAATTACACTTGCAATATCACTCTCAACACCCATATTATCAATTTACAAAAAAAAGTTTCAGCTCAGTATGCAACTCTCTGCTTCACACTTGCCTTCTCCAAAGTTACAAATGTGTTAAGTCAAACTAAAAGCAGAGACAACCCAGAAGATGTTAACAAAAGAGTAATCTCTTTCATAATCAAAATCCTCAGAAAACACAATTAAAATCCTCAGGAATGGTCTGAGTGGCAAGCATCACCAAAATCTGCGAACAGATCTATGTGTGGAGATGCTTACGTGGCTTTCAAGTACAATAACAGGGTTTACGTGCTGAAGACAACTGCAGATAGGAGATTCTGAAAGTAGTAGAAAAAACACAAAGAAATGTGACTGTAGTATTCTTTCTAAAATAGCAGAACCATAGAAAAAGGTCTGCCCACACTGTGGCAAAAATTGCTAAATGCTGGAGGAGTGGCAGTAACTAAACTAACAGGAGGTTCGTAAACAGCATAAAAATGCTCAAGATAATTTCTGTAAAACATGTTTTAAAAGTGATACAGGATAAGTTTCCACAACATATAGGGTTATGTAATCTTTTCTATCATCATTAGAAAGTCATATTGTTACTACTTGTATTTATAAGAAAGCCTCCTGTTAGCTTTCCTTATGGCTCTAATTCAGGGTTGTTTTGGTTTGGTCACTTTGTTTTAAACCCTGCCAGGTCTGCACTGAGAGGAAAAAATAGAAAAAAATCGGGGATCCTTACCAGGACAGAAGTGCCCCAAATACACGAGCACAGAACCATAAAACAACAAGTTCTTCCACAGGACAAATCCACATCAATGAATAAGTCAATAAAAAGAAAAGGGAACAAAAAAAAAACTATTGTAAGGATCCTTACAATACTTTCAGCTTTACATAGGCTCCTTCACTATTCCCATATTACTAATTAATCATATCTGCTGTAGATCCAAACCAACGCTCCACCATTTGTCAACTTATATTTACATGTGGTTTGATGCTAAAGTAGCATAAATGTATTCTGCAGCTTTTCTTAAAACAGTATGTCTACAAAAATAATTTACATGTGTATGATGGTGCAGAATACTGTTTACTTAAAAGCTGTAACTGCAAGAGAGAAACCCCATACTAAACACATAAAAATATTGTATTTCGAGAGCAAAGAGGAGGAAGATAGGACTATCGGTGTGGTAAGACAATACCTCCCCCCCGTTTCCTCATAACTGCGATCAGCCTTAGGCATGAGATATATTACATACAACTCCAGCAGCGTTGTGTTGTATCTAGGAATATATTGTATACAAGAAAAATCTCTCATGAAAACAAAAGTTAAAATGAAATTTGATCATCTCCTCCCCCCCAAAAAAGAAGTCTTGTGAAGCACAACAAAACTCAACTTTCATCCTGATTGAGTAAAACTTGCTCCTTAAAACACTTATTCAACAGGCAAAATCTGCAATTATAAAAAATGGATTACGCATTGGATTGGTTGTTTCTAGAATCAAATATTAACATTAAACAGACTAACATATTCACTGTCATCCTGAAGAGGGCAGTCAGACAACATCAAAGGAATGCTGTAAAATCTTAAGTAATATCTGTAGGGCACTGTTCTGTTAAACCTGCTATATTAAAGTTGGACCATTTTTATTATGAGAACAAGATAAAATCACTTCATCTTGATGCTAGCATTCTTGTTAGTCTACCTTTCACTTGTGATGTTTAACAATATTTCTGGGAGTTTCAAATACTCCAGTTATGTCCCCACTATTTGACAAAACCCTCTTGTTCCCCTTGATCTCAATGTATTTTTGCATCTTTAAATTATGCTATTTTGAATATAATAGGTAGAACGCATGCTTCAGAAATTAACATTTTGCAAAAAGTCCTCTTAAATTTTCTGTAACAGCACAATTTTATTTTCTCACTGAAAAAAGCATTCTGCAATACACCCTCATAGCAGCTCTCGAGGGGTGTGGAGGAGGGAGACTGCAACAAGGAGGGGCAGGAATACAAAATTACAGGATTACTACTGAAGAACATCCTACAGTTATTGTGTTAAATTACAAAAAGCTGATATTCTACATCCACTATATAAATTCCAATGGATACACTGTTGATGCAACAAATTGCATTAATAATTTTTTGAAGCGTTGGTTACTCCTTTTTGGATAGAGTAACAGTAAACAGTGTAAGCACTTGGCTGGAAAAAATTCAATCTCCAATTAACATCACTTATATCAATTCTATCCCTAGTTATCTACCTGTCTATCCCTATCATTAGTTAATATCAACTCTATCAGTTTGTTTAGATGAATAATGTTAATAATAGTTATATAAAATACTATAAAGACAAAGGGCAGAACCACACTTGGTACGAACTCATCAGAATAACGTTAGTACTGTTCTCGTTAGTTGACAGGATTTTTTGGCAGAAAAGATTTGAGTGATATTGCTGCTACAGTCACCTCTTAATTTTGTCATAATGGGTAGCTACATAGGAACTAGCAACACCAACAGTAATACTAACCAGCTTCTAGAATATAGTGTCCAGATCAAAATGGAATGCTACTACTAGATTTTCCTAGAATATGCAACACACTGAAAAGTAAGCTGCTAAGCAAACGGTCTGTAAAATTTCTTACATTACACAAGAGCGCTCATTAAATATTAAAAGTTTTATTTAAAAAGATTAATTATATTGGTGTCTATGGCAGATAATCACATTTGGATAGCTTGAGCTATATTAAATTTGATTAATTTTATTCTACTAGTCTGGCATTATATTATGGAAAACGCAAACTGAATATCGTAAAAGGAATAAAATAGACTGTGGAACTATTTGTCAAAGAAAGCAGTAAAAACATTATTTTTTGGCACACTATGGACTGTAAAAAACATTACAAATATACAATTGGCAAAGAATGCACAACCAGGTGACCTACCAGTTCTTATCCATCTGCTTATGTAAACTGTGATCAATACTGCAATTTACCTCCAAAACAACTTTTGCTTTTTATTTGGAAATGTTTTCCCCAAAAGATGAGAGCAAGAGGCTAAATGCATATTTTAACTACTAAATGTCAAGATAATAAATTCGAACTGCTTATTTGCTTTTATGTTTTCAGGGTGACTCGATGTCATGGTGAAAAGCATGAAAGAACTGACAAATGTGTCCAGAATATTCTCCACACGCTACAAAATAAGACAGTATGGACAGTAGTTGAATACTACACTATTTATGCAATCTAAATAATAACAGGAAGAAAGCTAAAATCCATGCTATCCTATTTACAGCATCCCAGTAAGTCCAATATTCTGCAGATAAAAGTACGCAATGAGATCATATTTTCTAGAAGCTGAGTAGAAAGTTAAAAAAAAAAAAAGCGACTAAGCAGCCTCTCATGGTCCACACAATAACTTCTATCCTGGAAAACAGGACTCATTCATACTTCTATCAAGATACTAAAATGAACTGGAAAAGCAAATGCAGAACTTTCAATGGCTCTTTCCACATCTCCTGTTCTTTTTTTGAACAAAGGTTCAAAAGATAATTACCTCTCAGTGAAGTTAAGAGACGTGGCAATGATTTTCTCACTACCAGCTCTTGATCAGCCAGCAAAAACTGAAAGGCAGAGGGAAGATCCTGTCATCTTCCTTCTGATGACATCTCCTTGACTGTCAGAATTTTTTGCTGTTGACCTACTCTTTGATCAGCTACTTGAAAACAGTTTTCTCAGATACCTTCTTGAACAGGGAAACCAATAGATTTCCCTTTTTTTCTAGAAAACCTCCTCTTGGATGTCTCTTACTGATAGGGTAGATGCTAATAAAAATATGCGGAACTTGTTCTTTCATGTATTTTGTCATTTCCTTCTGCAAATTGCAAGTCAACAGCAGAAGACAGATATACTTAAGATCCCTTTATGAAAGTTACACTACATTAAGCTCAGAACTTAAAAATACACAAACTGTATGTTGAATTATAACTTACCTTTATAATCCTGAAACAAATACAAAAGAAATAGCTAATAAGCAATTGACTCAGAGCTCATTCTGCAGCAGGCTTTCTGCAGTAGCTACAAACTTGGTCCAACAGATGACATTAATCCTTTCTGACAGAACTCAGCCTCATCACTCAAAATGAAACAAAATACATCTTTAGAAAACATGTGCCACACCTGCAAAATTGAGCTGGCTCCCTCATGACCAACATATACATTTTTTTTGTATTTATACAAAATTTATATATATATTTATATATTTATATTATATATATATACATACATATATATATGTATGTATTTATATATCTTTACACACACACATATTTACAGATACGTACACAACTTCACCTAATGGGAGTAATCAGTGCTCCTTTCAATAGAAGCTTTTAAATATACAACAGTCTAGTCAACATGGGATGAAAAAGTTGCTGGCTACACAAGCTTCTCTCCATTACTAGCCACTTCTGGATGCTTCTTCATAAACAGAGCCTTTGGAAAACTGTTAGTGGAAATATTTCATTAAGATGAATACCAGACCAATCTGTTTCTCTAAGATGACAAATTCGTTGCCTTTTCAGAAACACCTGTAAATTAGTCTGATTTGTTATGTGCAAAGAATAAATCAGTATTGCAGACATATGATTCTTAACTTTTAAAAGTATATATTTAAAATATTGTAAAGAGGTAATGTAAAAAAAATAGAAGCAAATCAAGCAAAATTATATGCAGGGAAAGCATTAAATATGTCAACGTGACATGTATTAGGAACAAAGAAGCCGAGCACTGGATGAATAGGTAAGTTTCATAAAACTCATAGAATTGAATCACAGAAAAAAAAAAATTTCCAATTGACCTTTCTCAAGCTGATGCATAACATTATGTATTTATTTCCTGCAATGATACAAAATGCTTCTCATTCCATTTGGAAAAAAGAGATCTTAAGTAACTCCTGCTAGAAAATACCTACAAAACACGCAATATGCTTTGATTTTAATGAAAAAGATCAGCCACTAACTGAAAGGTTAATTTTTACACAGAAAAGTTTCATCCAAACATCTGAAGTCCCAAGGATTTCTTTGTATGCAGCATTTTAAGAGTAAGTTGGTATTGTTTCCACATGCTTTCACAAACCTGGAACTTCTAAGTGATTTATGTGACTGATGCGACAACGTCCTCCTTGCTGCAAACAGGAAAACCTTGTATTTTCCGAGACAAATAGGGTCATTTCTCCACATATAGGTTCTTACTATATGGATGGGTAGTACTTTTAAAAAAATGATTAAATATCATAACCCCAAGAGTTTTAAGATTTGGCTACAATCACTCAAGCAAGTTTTATCCAAAATTTGGAGGTTTCCTGGTGAAAAGATTGGGAAAGAGATTTTTCTTCATACCTTCCAGACAATGTCCAAACTACAACACTCTACAACAGACACGGTAGTCCTTAGTTTGGTAGACAACTTGATCACCAAACTTATTTTACATTCCCTCTGAAAGAGTACCAAAGGTGATGCTAACTTTCTAGATGGAAGAAACTACCTCTCCATTGTTGGTAGCATAATCATTCAAAACACTTGCAAGATAAGGCATATTGATTTTACTGTAAGTGAAATCTGACATCAAACATTCTAAATATAGCCAAATGCAAAATCAGACACACAAAGGATATGGGTTATTTTAACAAGATAGGACACTTGATCTCTTATGGCCTCAGATGTGCAAATCTGCCATGGCCTGCTCTAATGACAATCAGCTTCTACCACTCTTCTCCAGAAGTGGAGCACATCTCCCACCATTGCTCCCCAACCTGTTATTTATCTCTCTCTTTTTATTTTTATTTTTTTAATATAAGGCTTTGTTATTCATCCTTAGCATTTGAGGTAGCTCTATGCAACAGCAGCACATGACATTTCCCTTTTGAAAATACTGCTCCCCTGTTCTTTAGAAACTGGACACTTAGATAAGATAAAATACTGAAATGTCAAATCTAGCCACCAAAGAGTAAAGACTTTTTTTTTTTTTTTTTAAAAAAAACTGTGGGGGGCATAAAATAAATAAACTTGATTTTTAGGGGGGGAAAAAATGCACTAATTCTTGCAACAGTTATTCAAAGACAAAGATTTCAGTCTAGATGCTACTTTATATTTTAAATAGGACATTGATTTTTGTATACAATTGTTTCAAAAATATTTTGATGAGTAACAGTTAACTTAAACAGTGGACAGAAGCATCCTCACAGAACATTACAGATTTAGTTAAAAATCTATTTTTCCTTTAGGCGAACTGGCTAGTGAATAGCAAACAATAAAGTAATGCATGCATTTCAGTTCTGTATATCCTTTCAGTGCTCCTGTCCATTAATTAGCCATTGATTTGAAAATGTTGATTTTCCTGATAATGGTTTTATGTGCAGTACGATCAACCTCATTAAATTTCTTTTATTTCACATGAAAGAGAGGATCTCAAGTTCACGTTCATTTAAACATTCCCAATTGAAAGCAGTATGTTGATTTTTTTCTTCCTGCTATGTCTAAAGATTTTCAGTTGCTTTTATGCATAAATGCCTAGCCTAGCATATTACAGGATGAAGCTTATAAGCAAAGTTAACTTAAACAATATACAGTTATAAGCAAAATTAACTTCCTTAATAATAGTAATATTTATGTTGTTTTCAAATGCCCTGCAAAAAAAATTTGTCCATCACATAGGGAATGAATTAGCTATCACCATTATAATGACAAATACTGACAGCTTTTAAAGCTGAATTTAGCACATCTGTAGTTTTGTCTACTTGGCAGGAAACTAATAAGTGATTTTAAACAGTATGGTACACTTTCAACTCTTATTTCATCTCCTAAAGTTGAACTCTGGCAACGCAGAGAAGAAATAGTAGCAGCCAAGTGTGGGAAGCATTCCTTTGACCTAGGACAACTTCTGTAGCTAATCCTTTCCCCTCCATGGGAATGCAATTTACATACTCTCCTTCAAAACTGACCAACTGATACCAATAACAAAAGAATTATCCATTAAAAAGTCTAAGAAAAAAAACATACAACCACAGGTTTACATCTTTTGACTGTACACAAGTTGAAGTTTCTAGTAAATGTCGCGTTCCATCGCCTAAGAAATCCAACAATCTACTACATTTATCAATTCTGCATATTGTTTACAGCGCACCTGTTTAAAACCAAGAAATATTTCTTCATATAAGCTTACCTCTTTCAAAGTTCTGTGCAGCATTTTGGTGCCTATTTAGACACTGTTTAGAACACCCTGCACAATAATCCCAGCTATTACTAAACACAGTAATTTCTAATGCATGTTTTGGCTGAAGAAGGTTTTATTAGCTCAGTTTCTGATTTAGTAAGGTAATTAAGTACATGAGTAGCTTTCAGTCCCTTGGCCCCATTCCCAAGTCTGTCATTCGTCATTTTTTGATTAATTGTATCTAACTAGAAACTTGCAGAGAAAGATCTTGGACTTCGAAGAATACCACTGCTACTCCAATATGTATTCTAAAAGGAGCTATCAGAATATATCAAAGCGCAGTGCCAGACAGTATTCCACAATATTTTTCCTCATGGAAAAATGCGCTTCCGTGTTAAGAACTGTCCAAATCTGTGAAATCACAGCATAACTCACATCTGTATCAGAGCCATGGACATCACTCAGCTGGAGAAATTAGAGAAATGTCATATTAAATGGTAATTATTCACTTTATCAGAAAACATCTTTGGAAAGACCACAGCCAACTGATAATAGCATAAAGCAGATTTCTTAAAAAGTTTTCCTTGGTGGTGTATGTTTTATTCAACTCTAATAAAAAAAAATGCTGAAACTAAGAAAACTTCTAAAATTTGTCATATAGATTAAAAAGAAGTTGAAAAAGATGCCGTAACAAACACATGAGGCTGCTAAATAGTAAACATCTGCCCCAAGCAAAGAACAATCCTACTCGTATTGCACATTGATTAAAATGTTCGCTTGAAAACTGTGGTGAGAAAGATGGAAAAGATATAAATTACCTGCAAACAGAGCATTGCCGCTGCGGCTGGAGAGCAGTGAACATCACTACCACAGAGTAGTTACGAGGTGGAGCCTTCACAAATCTTCGGAATTTGTCTCCATTCATGCGGATGACTGAGCGCCTTGAGCTCCACTCCATTAGCTGTTCCACCTTCTCAGCCAGAAGATTCTGTAATTGAGGACAAAGATGAGGAATGTTTAAGTTTAAACTTCAAGCACTTCGTAGCTATATTCTGCCTTTGCATGCCCAGAGGGGACAACTCTATAGCACAATTTAGTCTTGTATGTAGACAAGTAGATTGCAAGTATCTTAAAATAACTCAATCTGGTCTTAAAGAGAAAGGACACAAAATGAAATCAGACATAGGGCTTGCTACCTACAGCAAAGGCGTAGAAAGGCTGGCTAAATAAAAGATATCAGTATCGCAATCATTTAACTTCCATTAAAAATTGGAAGCTTTAGACAATGCAGCATTATGCTACACGTTCTATTTAGTAAAAATGACAGGATGATACTGTCAGTCAAACATTAAGTTAATGAAAGAAAAATCTGCTACAAAGAAAAAGAAATAGTTATTACATTCAGAATTTCCTTATAAATATGTATCTGTATATTTCTGTTGAATTTATCTATTAATGTGCTTTGTATTTCGATACAGATAGAAGTGGTTGCCCCGTTTTGCTAACCCACCTAGGCACACTCCACTATGAGATCATGGTTTTAGTTGCTTTTAAGACTAAGATCACCAAACTATTTTGGCTGAACTATGAGTGTATAAGAAAAAAAACTACACATATTTTGCTTATGTGCTTTTTTCTTTTCCATAAAAGTATTAAATCACATAAATGATCTAAAAGCAGGCTATGACACACATTAGCAGATGGCCCTTACATCAAATATTCATCCAACTATTCCTGTGAAAATCTATTTATATATCTTTTCCCAAGTAAGACTGATGTCACACATGATCTGTAGAGAATTGTTAGTTTCATAAGTTACCTACTTTGAGTGAGGCTTCACTGACCACGCTATAGGAGGATCACTACACCTACAACATATCAGGACCAATGCAACAATCCGTCTTGTTTTAAGGACTCAAGGACACTGTGGAAGCTGCCTATATTGAGTAATAGCAGAGGAAGAAAACAGCTGAGAAAACTGGAATAATTTGACTCACACAGAAGCTGAGTGCTGAGGGAGGGTGGGCAGGACAGAAAGACAGAGACACGGAGACAGAAAGTAAAGGGGCACCAAGCAAGAGAGAAACTAAGGTCAGATAACTGGAAGCTGTGAGACCTGTGATAAAGTAAGCATGAGTCGGTGAAAGGGCAGACAAACCGATGAGGATCTGGGAATAGAGAACATGAGAACAGTTCCAAGAAGAACTCAAATACTGTGCAAGAACAACTTGCCAAGAAGACAAGGTGTCTCTTCTAGGATAAAAAAAAGAAACTGAAAATAGCTTCATCTAGTAACATTCTGACAAATCAGTAAGGCTATACTGAAGAGTCAAGATACATAAATGAGGAAAGGAAGGACTAAACTACATGGATAAAGGGAAATTATACTGTCTGTCAGATATTCCATGCTAAAAATTAGCAGAAGATAGCCCTTGCAGCTCCTTATAGCGCATAAATGGTAATCAGAACTTTTAAGTCTAAAAGAAGCTTTGATCAGCATAAATCATGAACAACTTTGAGACAGCTACATGCATTTGTCCCTATAAAGTCTTAAAGAAAAAAGTCTTTGAAATTTTCATTGCCATTCCCATATTTTGTCCGAGTTTTATAATCACAAATCTGAAGGAGAGATTACAACTCTGTTTATCATGACAATACCAAGGAATCAATTAATACTAGAACTTTTCTTCTGCTAAAAGACTTGCTAGTTTTGTGATGGTTTTGCTTTAAATATTACAAAAGTTCTTTGCTTTTAAAAATATCAGAAAGTACATGAAAATACATGAAATAAAGCCTACTCATTTGTATCCTTGGTTAGCCATATCTGGATTAAATCTGTTCATTTCAAAAGATTCACTAATTTTCCATTAGGCCCACAAGTGCAGAATGTGCAATAAAACAGAAGGAGCTAAAAGGATGTGGGAAATATTTCCAAAAGCTGTAATAACTGAAGTAAAAAGATAAACCGAAGAGAAATAATAAAACATAACTTTTAAATTAACACTAAAGGATGTATAATGTATTACTTGGGAGAGAAAACCACATACTTCACAGGAAAGGTCTTATTCAGAGAAAAGAAACAGAACACCAGGAAGTATCATTAAGACCATTAAAGCAAAAGCATGACTGACAGAGAAAACAGGGAAGAAACAGCTCTTTATTACTGCTACATCATACTTCTCTGCAAAATTATCACTGATATCAGAAGAGAATTCCCCAGAGAAGCCCCATACAAAGTTTAATTTGGAAACTTGTGCTACTAATAAGCAATTGCCTTGTGTGTTTGTTTTGTTTTTTCTTTTTTTCCAGATTCAGCCATGTATATGGTCACCTTCACGTGACCATGAAGGTTCTTGTACAGTACCATGAAGTTCACCACAATGTTCTCAACCACTTCTGTCTTTTGTTCTGCTTTTTCCAAATTCCAGGTGAAAAGCTAGCAAATAAACTAACCTAGTAAGTTTACTGTACTAGGCAACCAACTTCATATTCTTGAAGTTCTAGCTTATCAGGTGCAACTTTATTACGTGCTTCACTGGATTCCGAAAAATCTACTTCTTTTTTTCAAATATAAAATTATCATTGAATAAATGGTGGATAATCACATACATTACAAAAATTCTTCTATAAGCCAAATTACCTAATCTTCGGTAACTGACTGCACTTAATTATCCTATCATTTTTTAAATTCACTTCTACTCCAGAAAGTCTGCTCTTGCAGAATAACGGATTGAAGAGATCTTCTGGAGTGACGTAGCTCTAGACTTCACAATGAAGTCCACATGGAATGTCCAACATTTTAAGGCACTCTGGTTCATCTGATAGATGAAGGTCTGATACTGTTCTGTCTTTTATAAAACCTTTGCACAATGAATGCTGCTCATCTCATTTAACAATGAAAGAAATAAATCTAATGGTAAATGAGTTTCCACTGTAGCTGCGCATTTTACTTTAAAGTTGAGTAACAGTGTTCAGAAAAGATGGCAGATTTCAGTGTTACAACTGTCTGTTTTTAACTTTGGATCAAAAAAGGCACCCACATTACAGTCAGTACACTCAGAAATTGAGCAGTTTATTAAAAGGGGAAAAAAATGTATGTTTTAAATGCTGAAGCTAGCACACTGGACTTAGGGATTTCATAATCAAGAATGTACAGTTGATATTTTTCTAAGAAAATTAACAGTTTTTAAAATAAGAATGTATAAAAAGAGAAAAAAAGATTGTTGAATAAAGGCATGACTATCAGCTGTATCTCCAGCCAAAAATTTTCTCTTGCATAAAAGAACAGTGTTGAAAAGTGAAGGGAAGAAAAGTTGGTAGGAAAAAAGTCTATTAATACCCAGGAAAGTGTTGTTAGAAAGGAAAATGAAAATGATCCCACATTATTCTTGCAACATACATTACTAAAACTAAAGATGTCCTTCAGCATTTTTCTTTCACCAGTTCCGATCCAACTACACAAGCCATACAGAAACTGTCAAAGTGAATCACCGTTACGAGTCTAGACTTTTGCAGAAGTGTTACTGACTCACCTCTTTCCACTTGACAAACTTTTTTGTTTGCCAGAATCCTCCACATCTCCAAATCGGAGAAGGTGGCTAAATCCGACACACTAGACAAAACACATCTTGTGATGACTGAGATATACAAACAATTGTTGCTCATGTCCAGAAAAATCACAGATACCATCTCATTTTTGCTCTATGGTGCTAGTTTTCTTCTCCTTTCCAGTCCATACAAGTAAAGACCCTGCATTTGTTTAAATTGAGTTCCTCTGAACATTTACTAGTCAATTTACCAGCTTTATGTTGGTAACTCAAAGAAACTTTTTTAGTTGAAACACTGAAAAAAAAAAACCACAAGCATAAATCTGAGGAAGGAAAATTCTTCCTTTACAAAAACACTTGGAATTTTGTTGGTGCAAACAGCTACATAGAACATTTAAATCAACGGATGAAAAGGCAGCCACGTACCATTTATTTTCATTAGCTGATGCTCCAAACAGAAGAATATGCAAGATCTGTGTGTGTAAACAACACAAATGCTAAGAACTGTAAAACAAACATAATACTGCTTACTGTTCCTACACTGTTTTGTAACAAATGCAAATATACAGCACAAAGTTTTTTCAAAACTAAATAAACCTGAAAAACATAACTGAGAAAGTCAGAATCCAGGAATGTTTTGATGCAACAAAAGAAGTAGTTCTTTATTTAGGACAGGGATTTCTCCATGAAAAGATCACCTATGACTGTCATTTTTGTTGCGGGAGTAGGAGCAGAGCAATTAATGTTTTGGCCTCAATCCCGTTAAGCAGATGAGCAGTCCCTACTGAAATCAGGTGCTCGGGAAAGCAATTCTAAATAAATCTGCTTTTGTCCCTATGGCTAGCAAAGGATTTTTCCACGTGAAGTTACCCATATCACTGAATCAAGAACAAAGCAACAGAATAAAGTTAAAGTTCATCTATTATAGATCTCAGTTTCCAGTGATGTGATGAAACAACTACGCCACCTGTCAGAAGGGTAGGCAAACTGTGACAAGTTTCAAAAAAGATGCTGGCAGGCCTGGCTTTTGGCATCTGCACCTGGTTAGAAGCCCCCTCAATGCCCCCCCCTGCGCAAAGCAATTCCTGGTTAGGGATTGCTTCCCAGTGATCCCCCATATCTCCTCCTTGCTTCTTAACCCAGTCAAGCTTGGCATTTACAAGCCTTCCTTTTTTACTCTGTGACTAGCAGATTAGCAACTCAAAACACAGCTTTATTTATTCATTCTCCCAAGACACACTGCCTACGAGACAAAGGATAAACAACAATAACAGCCACCCTGTATACATGTTTCCCTTGACTGCTAATCTTCCTTGGCCAGATTTTGTAAATTTCTCTTGGCCCAAATAAAACCACGCGTGGCTGGGGGAAAATAAATAAACGATCAACTTTCCCAATTGCAGCTTACCCTGGCTGCCCAATGGATGTAACGACATTCTCAAGACAAACCTCTTATTTTTAAGAAAAAACATTTAAGGTTTTAAATCTCTTTGATTCAGGTTTGTTTATCTGGGCAATAGTTGATTTGGGAAATAACTATCATAGCAAGATAGCAGGAGTATGGCAAAGGGTAGTTTCTCCTCGGTTCTCACAAATGTTCTATCAGACTATTTTTATCATTAACATTTTGTATGCATTTACATTACAGAAAATGTATTTTGAGTTTAGTTTCTATTCTACACCTCTCTTGATTTACCTCTCCTTCAGTTAGAACAACATCACACAGGTAACTTATAATATAAAGGGTTATTTAAAAAAAAGCAAAGTCCCAAAGATCCTACCCAATGCTTCAGTTTCCAAATTAGCCTCCTTTCATTTGAAACTTACTGGGTCTACCAACTGGTCTCCTTCAGGTTTCAGAAGGTTTTAGCTCTGAGAAAAGAGAGTGCCCCTTGAATACTAGACTTCTGAACACAGAAGACCTTTACTCTGAAAAGGTAGGGCCAAGGTCTGTAAGAGGAAATACAGAAAAAGTCCTCAAAAATAATATTAAGAATCAGATGGGGACTCCACTGTTTACTACTAGTAAGAGTGAGGCATCATTTATTAGCAAGCCATTCCCTCCTTCCTGATGAAAAATTCAAATTCAGTCCAGTAGCTCAAATTTCAGTTTCAGTAGTGTAAAAAAAATAAAAGCAAGGAGCTTATAATTAATGGTTTTATACTACCTTTGCTACAGGACATAAACTAACTACATTTTTAAAGGATTTCTTAAATTAAAAAAATTGACGTGGTTTGACTGTCATGTTTCCTAGATGTATACCTTACCAAAGAGAGCTAATACAGACTGAAAGACCACCCCGATGAAGACTTCTTTCCCTTGGGTGTGTCACGTCCCCAAGACATGTTAGCATGTTAGTTTTGTAGACGATTTCAGGACAACACTCATAACAAAAAGTTGCACTGATACAGCATGTAAAATGCCTCAATCCCGCTTCATCTGACATAGGTAGCTTAAACGGCAATCTATTGTAATATTATTTTTAGCGTTTATGCTATTATTTTTAAGGTAACTAGAGAAACTACCTGTACTAATAAATGCATTTCAGCTATGTGTTGTATGAATAGTTAACTTCTCTAAAAACGTGTCTGATAAATATTCACAGATATGTAATTACAGACTCCATTAGATTAATGGCAGAAAGACAATGGAATTAACATTAAAAATACTGTACAGCTTATTTAAATTTAGTCATTCATTTCTCTGCTGTCTGTTGTTCATGTGATGCCTGCACATAAATATAATTTATACTACCAATATTTGTTTCTTTGAACATATCCAAAATAGTTCATATCATTCATAAACCTTAACAAAACAATACTCACACGAACTTGACTAATTTTATGCATGTTTTATGCACTTTATTTCCTGTTTTAAATGGAAAAGTAAGACAATTACTTTCTCTCAACCACATTAATTACAGAGGAGGAGTCTAGTACTGTAAACAAGCACATATCCCTATTGTACTGTGTTCAACACTGCATTAATCTCAAAGAGTTTATAGAAATAGGCCTAGGTAAGATGCCTTGTACAACAACAACAGACTTCCCCCCCCCCCGCTC
>VXAA01002346.1:1808221-1847446 GCA_013399115.1 Anseranas semipalmata
TTTTCTTTTTTAAACTTCATGGATGTAATTAAAAACATGATGAGAAATATCAGAAGGATGAATTGTGAATTAGAGAAAAGATACTAGAATAAAAGCTTCTGCTAAACCTCAAAGTAAATTCTGTTTATGTCACCTTTACACTGAAAGGATATTACTCTCGGGAGAGCCTAATATAGGAAAACCAGGAAGATTCCAAGACTACATGTTATACAGGAAGACTTAAAAAGTTCAATTTATTCTCACTGGTAAACATTTCAGGGTGACCTAGCAAAAATATTGCAAAAGCTCTTGATTATAAGATGGGAAAAAAACTTTTCAAAATATCAAAATTATGCAAAAAGTTAAAAACTAACATTATTGAATGAGAATCAATAGAATCATAGAATATCCTGAGCTGCAAGGAACCCACAACGATCATCAAGTCCAACTCCTGGCTCCACAAAGGACCACCCAAAAATCAGACCGTATGTCCGACAGCGTTGTTCAAATGCTTCTTGAACTCCGTCAGGCTTGGTGCCGTGACCACTGCCCTGGGGAGCCTGTTCCAGTGCCCGACCACCCTCTCAGTGAAGAACCTTTTCCTAACACCCAGCCTGACCCTCCCCTGTCACAGCTCCATGCCGTTCCCTCGGGTTAAAATTGAAATATCTGTGCAGAGTTATAATTAGTAGGTTAAGCATTTCATAAATGACTATGCTTTTTTCAGTATTTAGAACACTTCAGATTCCTGATAACTGGATACGACCATAACTTTTAGATTGGTAAGCTTATGATTTTTAAGCAGATGCTTTAAGTTAGTTCTGTGCCCAACTATTATTTCACAAATAAAAACTTTGTTAGTCCAGGAACACACCTCACAGCTATGGATAATCAAGACATGCTGTGGCATTAATATACTCATTCAGTCTGTCATTTTCAAATAGTTTTGAGTTTTAGCTAAGACTATATGCTTAGCTAAGACAGTCCTTCAAACTAATTTCCATTAGTATTTCCATTCTGAATTTCAGGAATTCTTCCACACATCCCCCAAGACCAAGTTCAGTTTGCTGTAATACTCATCTCACAGCACTGGACAACCTGGCTGAATCTGCAGTAGAGAATTACGAAGTAACTACTGGAAGTCCTTCCACAACTATTACATAATTTGCATACCTCTCTTGCTACAAATAGCATTAACTTCTCCAACTCACTATTAACGTTGTGCTTATTTTTAAAAAGGAAGTAACTTTTGATCCCATTCTTTTCCCTTCACCACTTCTGCATTTGCTGTAATCAGCACACAACCTTTTTTAAGCTATCCAGATCATTTAAAGAAATGGCATTTGGGTATTGAAAGCATAGTCTCAATAGTACAGAAACTAGATACAAGCCATTTCTCTTTTCTTCCCCTCAAATGCCTTTTTTCTATTTTCTAAGGCTAATGTCCATAGAGCCTTTGAAAACAACGAAGTGGGCTCTCTTTTCTTGAGACTCCTGTTTAAGTAATCTCAAGCGCTATTTCTGAAGATAAGCTGACCATTTCTTCAAAGAGGGCTTCATAACCAACTGCTCCCTGTCAACTTTATTATGCATTATTACATTTTCTTGGATCTCTTTAAAATAGGAAAATTATTAGTAAAAAAGTATTGTTACTGAGCAAGCCATTAGAGCCCAGTAATCCAGGATCTGCTTGCTCATGTATTAAACAGTTCACGTTCATAATGGAGCATGTATCTTGTACTTTATATCCAATGAGGAGATGCTACTCAGGGGGAAATGCAAGTATCGTACATAGTGTGATCCTTTTAAAAAAAGTCCTCTTCAGAGTTATTTGTCCTGTAATACTTTCTGCATCTGTAACAGAAAGACTGGAAGAAAATAAAAACTCAACATTAACTTGAATTTGATGTTTCTTTGGAATGCAATACAGGCAACTGGAATACTGACTTCAAGTCTGAAGATCCAGAAAACTGTCTGCAAGCCTGGGTGTCATCCTCCATAAATGCAACCAGATTTCATATCTAGTCTGGTTGTAGGTTCAGTTTACATCTCTAGAGCAATTTCACGGAATCCCAGAAAGGTTGAGGTTGGAAGGGACCTCTGGAGGTCGCTTAGTCCAACTCCCCTGCGCAAGCAGAGCCACCTAGAGCAACTTGCTCAGTACCATGTCCAGACAGCTTGACTATCTCCAAGGAGGGAGACTCCACCACCTCTTTGGGCTGCCCATGCCAGTGCTCAGACACTCACACAGTAAAGAAGTGCTTCCTGATGTTTAGACAGAACCTCACGTATTTCAACTTGTGCCCACTGCCTCTTGCCCTGGCATTGGGCACCACTGAGAAGAGCCTGGCTCCATCTTCTTTACACCTTCCCTTTAGGTATTTATATACATTGATAAGATCGCTGTGAGCCTTCTCTTCTCTAGGCTAAGCAGCCCCAGCTCTCTCAGTCCCTTCTCAGAACACTTCCAATTTCAGAACATCAGATGGAAAGCATGATATTTAAAGGATGCACGTGAACAGTACTGAGCAGTAGCTCCATCCTATTTTGTGTTCTTCGTGTCAACCAAATTCAACTCTATAGAGCAAAGAGCATTTACAGGAAAGAGCTTAAGCATAGGCACTAACAATACTGCCCTTTTGTTCAAAGTGAATGCTGAAGCTGTTTGTTCCATGTTTCATGGCAAAATAATTCAGAAATCTACATTACTAGAAAGACCCTTCCATTCCTAGCAATATGTACACAATGCCGTTGAATTAACATATCACCGCTCATCTCTTCCCCCCTCACTTATCTGTACTTTCCTGTATGTATTTGTGGAACTAGAAGATTTTATGTTAAAAGTTGATAGAGCAATGATGACAACAATAACAACACCCAGGTAAATCACTTCAGAAATTTGAGGTTGCTTTTCCTTTGGTGAAATGCTGGCAATAAATAACCATTTGAAAGGGGGCAAAAACTGCAAAAACAACAAGAGTTCAGGGTATTACTGAATCCTAAGACACAAAATACCGTGAAGACAAAAGAAAATACATATGCCCACATGTATGGCTATATGCCTCAAGACTCAATCTTAGAGAACAGTATATAAGAAGCATAACTTACTGTCTCTCTGAAAAATTAAAGAACTTAAATGGCAGCCAGATCTTTTCTATCTGTAAATGGGAATACTAGAGACATTTTACAAAGCCACTGTGGAATTACCACATAGAGACTAACCTCTCAAAGCTGTGAAGTACTGTGCTACCACTGAAGAATTACCCAGTAATCACACCAGGTAAGCAAACTATGGGTAAATGTTAAAAAGGGACTTTCTTCCTCATCAATTTTCTAAGTTATTTCAAACACCAGGTTAAAGTACAGATGCTGTAGGTTCTATTTTCAATCACTGAAAGTACAGAACAGATGATGAATAACTGCTACAAAGAAAACAAGTTATTTTAAAAAGAAGCTTATTATAAACTGCTAGCTATGGGAAAAGCATTAAGTCTGTATAGTGAACTAGATTCTAAAGGAAGAATGTAAGGGGCAGGAGCACATCCTACTAAAAGAAAGAATGCAAATTAATTTAACTTCAACAATCACTTAAAATTTTAAATGCACAGTGAATATAATACAAATCAAAGATGCTTTGGTTCCATAAATGAGTGAAAACATACTGGAAGAAAAAGGAATGTAAGGACAAATGAAATTGTTGTAAGGGCACTTAAGCACTGCTTAGTAATCAGAAATATAACTGCTTGAACAAGAAAACAATGGCAGTTCAATCAAACTTGCCATAATAATGTTCACAGAATCCCCTTAAGAATAATGAATGTAAGATTTTTTTTTCCAATTGCTCCATCAAGGAACATAACAGTACTTTACCTTATTTTGTTATTATATAACGGACAGCTAAAATGAGGGTATCGAATATTAAAGAACATAAAAGACATTTAGATGAGGCTAAGTGACCTTTAACTAAATCAATACACCAGCAGAGTTCTTACAATGAAGTTACTCCACACAAGAACAGAAAAGACCAGTTAAGTTGATCTAGAGGCCACATAAAGCATCTGATTGAAAGACATTCTGGGTATGAGCACACTCTGGTTGCTTCACCTCGCAAAACTTAAAAACGGAATAGACAGAGGTCATGGGTTTGCCTTTTTGGTATTACCAAAAGGATTCTCAAGTACATATTCTCTATTGGCACCTTTACCATTAATAAAAAAAAAATGGTTACCTTGCTGATTAGCACACTGGGAAAGCAAGCAATAGAGTTAAATCCCTCACCTGCTTCTTCACAATACACCCTGAATAATAAGTGAATTCAAAGACTAATTGCAGAGCAAAGATGTAGTGATAAGCAATAAACATTTTCTATCTTGTGGCAAGCACGTTAGATACTCTCTTAAATAGGATATCTAGCTATGCACAAACTAGCCTATGTACAAAATAAGAATGTCCAAGCTTTAATGAAAAAGTTGCAATCAAACTTGTTATCAAGCTTTAAAGTGGAAAAAGACACTGAAACATCTTCTAAATACCTACCACAGATACCAGCTGCATTTCTTCCTTAAAATTCTAGATGCCAAAAAACGTCAAAAAAAAAACATGAAAGTTTCTTAATTTGGTTAGAGTCATAAATTATAAAAGTTCAGATTGCACAGCTAGCATAACTAGTCAGGTACTGAGATCACTGTAAAATGGGAATGTGTTAAAATATTGGCTACCAAAGCACAATTTGACAAAGACTTCAGTGTATTGGCAGATGACTAGATGGCTTATTTTGGCTTTGGTGACTTTTTCCTTCTCTTCAAAGAAATCTAGTATTTGACTGGATGTTTGCCCATATCTTTTGCTACAGGACCTCAGTTATCCAAAGTTACTACAAATTAGTAGGATTACTCTGATTATGGTTGTAATATAACACTGTTTAGAGTCTCCTTTCTAGGCAGATTCTATAATTTTCCTGGCTAGTTAGTCTAGTTGCAAATTAAATGCCATCTTCTTATTTCAATTCTTCTACTACTGACAAGTAAGCAAAGCTGTGACACAACCTCAGGCTCAGAAAACCCGGAAGCTACACACTGCTGTAAGCAAGAGGTTATATCGAAGGCAATACAACGTGTACCTGTCTTGTTCTTACCATCTCTAAGCATTTCTACTGGCTGCTTGTCAGGACAGGATACTGTGCTAGCCAGACTTCTAGTGTAAGCCCTAGGACAGTAACTGCTACATAGGAAATGTCTATGCTGCCTGGCATTTCAAAAGCTAAAACAAGGTATTTTCAGTTTAGATTTCACTTCTGCTAATCTGCAATACAGATCCCACCTCACACCCCAATACCTGAACAAAATAATTTTAAGGGTATTACTTTCTGTTTCAAAGCTATTAATCTACTGACTTTAATAATTCCTGATGCTTTGCAGATATTTTGGAGATACTTTTAAACATGGATGACCTGGGAAGAAACTACTTAAAGACAAGTAATAGCACATCACTTGTCATAAGCAGCACATCACTGCATAAACTGACGACTAAGTCTCTAACTGTATGACAGTGCCATATCTAAAATTATATGCTTAAGTACCTGATGGTACAGTATTCCACAGTTGTTGTTTTGGAAGTAAGAACTTTGCTTATTAAAAGTAGAAATAAATGTATTAACTGAACTACTGTGATTTTATTTTTTTTTCTTAAAGCCATAAGATGTTGGTACCCTAATTAATATATGCAGTGTAATAGTCATTTGCTTTTCAACTTCAGACGGAGAAAAATGCTTATGGTATAAAGGGTTTCAGAGCACATGAATAGTAGGGGCATCCTACCACACTGAGCTGTATGCATTTGAAGACTTAACCAAAGATTACTAGTTCTGTGAGGAACTAATGGGACTAACAAATCCAGTCTTCCTAGGGATTTGTGCCTTAAGCTTACATTCTGTTGTCTCCTAAGATACGAACATCAGCCTCAGATTTTCCTGCAATGAGAATATTCATAACACCTTTTTGCTCAAGAATTCTCAGGCATTTTTTAATGCTAGTGTTGAAATTGTCCAAGGTACAGAGGTTACTGCTTAAGAATAGAAGAGAAAGACAGGCAGAGATAAAGTTTTGTTCCTAGAAACTAGGACAAAATTTATTTCATAACATATGACTGCATAACCAACTTGAATTTGTGTTTAAAGAAACAGACAAGTTCTTACTAATAATATCTGTTCTCTTTATCTTCATGTTTTACCTATAAACTTACGTACCCATAGGATTAAACCGCCAGTGTACCTCCCATGGTAAGAAAGAAATAATTACTACTTATAACAGCATTCCTCCTCTCACTACACAAGAAATGATAGTTATTAAGTCTGCTAAGTCTAGAGTTAGCAGGGTTAAAAATAACTGCTGATCCCCTCACCCCACCCAAATAATAGATTCTTCTTTTGCAAAAGAGGAAAATTCCTATTTCAAAACCTAACCAAGTTAAGAAATACTAACCTTCAGTTCTGTAACAGACGCAGTAAAGACTGCTGGTTATTCTGCTTCTGAATTTAAGGAAAACAGAAGAATCCTTGTGCTTTTGAAGTACCGCTTGTTTAATGATAGACAGAAGAAAGGGAAAGAAAAAAAAAGTATTTGGCAGTTTGTTTTTAGTGGTAGAATTTAAGGAATTCATTGACATAGAAAAATGGAAAAAATGAAAGGAGAGAGGAGGCATGACTGTAAAAGCTGTATGCTCCACAGACCTATCCTAGAAATTAGCCTTTAAGAGCAGTTAGAAAGATAATTTTGTGAAGCATTTTCACTACTTTTTTTCTAGCTGTAGAAGAGACATCTCTGTCCCTGATTACCTGCAGGCACTCTGATCCATTCTCAGGTCCTGTAAGGACATAACAGCGGCGGTACCAGGCCAGGCCAGACATCAGCCTAGTCCCCATCCAATTGCAGACTCCTACAAAACATTGAGGGAACTGAGCAAACACGTTATATATCCAACTACACACTCTGCCAACCCTTACCCTTTGTATTTCATGGACATCCTGAAATAGAAAATGCTATCTTTGTAGTTAGAACAACTCCACAAAGGAAAAACACTGAAAAATTACTGAAGCCAAAGACTGCATTATCTTTAAAGAACACATCCCTGCATACGCGAATAAAATTTATGCAGCTTCTTGTCTCTTCTTGGTTAGCAACTTCGTGAAAAGATACACTACAGCTAATTCAACTTATTATCTCATATTTAAATATTCTCGTTTTGAAATCTGCATTCTGTAAGACCAATATTAACACACTAGTTAACCACTCCACCTCCCAGCACCCATTCACCTTTCAACTCCCATCCATCAGTGCTGAAAAATAAAAATAAAAATAAAAAATTAGGCACCTCAGAAATCTTGTTTTATAAAACAAGGAATCCTCAGGAACCTCAGGAATCTGCAGAAACAGCTTCCATGCAAAAGGTTTGCCTTTTTGACTGAGAAGGTCTTCAGCACTGCACTTTCTCCCCTGTGACCCTACAGAAAGCCACTGCACCACCTCCCCAACAAATGCTATGCCATTTGCCATGATAATGAAATACCAAAGCTAGCTACATCAATAGCTCCAGAAAGTGAAAATAAATCATTTTCCAGTTAAAACACAGGAGACGTTGCTATTATTTTTATGATATCACAATGTTCTAAGCTAGAACACTCACACCTTCCTATTGGAAGGATAAACCATAAAAACTGAAGAAGCAACTGAGCAATAACCAGAGAACGCAGTTCTGATCTATTCATTTGCCAATTTAACATTACAAACTCATTTACAAAGATGACCTAAGAGGCAAGTTAACTAGTCAAAGACCAAGTGAGAAAAAAATCTTTCACAAGCTTTCTGTAGTTTAAGGAGCAGGAGAAGTTTAAGAGGGCAATACTTTTGATAGATTAAATTGAGAGGAAGATTATAGAGGCCTAAAACAAAGGTAAGATCTGATAAATAAATACAAAGCTCACCAATACGTTTAGCACCAAAACTGGTGAGTATTCAGTGAATGTGCAAGAACATCAACCAACTCACCTCATTACAAGGAAAAATGCCAATCAAGAACATTCACTTCACATTGGTTGCACTGCTTTAAACATAATCAGTTAGGGAGATTTTCATCATTGAAAGTGGCTGAAACTTGTTATAGTCCTAAAAACATGTCAAAGAAATAGTAAAAGATAACACTGACTAGCTCCTTCCAATTCTAACCTGGCACAATTTATATTCCATGCTGGTCAAGGGAGTCAAGGTTTCACGTTTCATGAACTAGATGCTAACACATAGCTTTTCTACAGAACTGTACTATTCACTGTGAAAAAATTTCCTCCCCACTTTTAGCATGAGGGGGAAAATGAAAAGAAAAACAAAGATATGAATAACAGCATTATGTATATGCACATCCCTAAATAAAATTCTCAAACTTACACAATCATTTTTCTCCTCTATACTTAGACAGAAGACAACAATTACGGTGGGGGAAAAAACCACCTCATTCTAACAAGCCTAGAGATGAAACATAAGCAACAGGATTTACATTCAGATTTAAGAAATCCACAACGGACATTTCAACTCCTCCATACGTTTTCACTGAACTAATACATCAGTGACCATAGGGAGGAGAAAAGCATTACCAAAAATTAGATGCAATTACTGTCCTAATCCCTACAGACATAAAGACTGAGAACATACTTTATCTCCATTTGACAGAACCCTATCCTTTAACAAGAACACCACATGATTTGCTGTAAACTTTCAGGTCTGAATCACATTTAAAAATAAGCATGTGAGGCATTATTTTCCAATTTACTATCCTGGTACGTAAGTACTTATCTCCCACTCCAAGAATTTAGTTCAGCTGAATTGAATTGGCTTTGCAGAACAATATAGTTCCAATAAGGAAATCATTTATAAAATGCATAAAATGTATATAGCAAACAATAAATATAAAAATTAAAAATAACATTCTGCATTATAGATACATGCACAGTTACATATGCAGGACTGAAACTGTAGAATATTAGTCATCCACACAAATGTGTTTCTTTATACATACAATCCAGGTAACACCGACTAGACTGAAATCATCTGATTGCTCAACTGACACTGTTAGCTTGGCCCACTGGGTTTGGCCAAATATCCAACAACATAGCATTTTGTGGTACAAGGTAAGAAGAGACATTTAATATTTTTCTGAAAAATATTTTTGCCAGAAATTATGCAAACATATGGTTCAAACAACAAACAGGTGTACAGAAATCCAAATATTTGAACATCCCATAAAATACAACATATAGGGCATGTGGGCCAGATGGCTTTTTTACCAGCTCTTAAAAAAAAAAAAGTAATCTGTTGTGTGACTAAGTCACTTTGCTTATACACAGCTTTGTCTTCAGGATAAGTTATGAGGATCCGTAATGCTAAAATAAAACTTCATATTTATACAAAAACAAATACCCCATTTGAAGCACATCATAAAGTTTCCACTTAAAAAAATACAGTTGACACAAGAGGAAAATTTACTCTTCTGCTACTTGTAAATGGCATTTAAACAGACTATCAGGGAGAAGAAACAAGATGCACATAAGCCAATCTTCAGACAACTACAATTTGAAATTTCAACCAACGCAAGAAATTTCAGGAAAGGCTATATTTTCAAAACATTCCCACCAAAAGATAAGTACCAGAGGCAAGCCAACGCTTTCACAGAGGCTGCAGGTTGTGCTGGCGAGAGTTCAGCTCCTGAAGTGTAACAACCACTTAGAGCAAGTTCAATTACCTGTTATATTACCCCACAGTCCATACTAGATTTAATGGGTACTTTTTCTCTTTTCCTTTATGCACAGACATGAAATTATCCCCTTTTCCCATGGAAATGAATGAAAAGAAAGAGGAAAGGACTGTCAGCTTACTGCCAGCAGAGCTGGTCACTGGAATTGGAAACAGAGCACAGAGAACAGTAACGAGAGTTTCAGAAATCCATGGCATTTATTTTTCTAGGAAGAGGAGATCCAGAAGATTTCCAGATGATATTCTAAAAGTAACACAGGATCTACAACAATAGAGGGCGGAAAGAAGCAGATTGGGAAAATGGCCAAGAAGGTATAACCACAAAGGATGCAAGCCTCTGCCATACCCCCAGCACATGGTTGAAAAGCATATTTAAATATGTGCTGTAAAGCTTAAAGAAACAAGATGCTACATTCAGGACCTTACACATACCCTCCACCCCCCACCCCCCCAAAAAAAGAGAAAAGAATCCACAGCAGATATATTCAACTCCCTGCTGAACACACCTTTTAAACTGTAGAACAATGCATTTCTTCTTCTCTAGAACTGCAATTATAAAGATTTTGTAGACCATGTTAGGTTGTTCAGGGCACAACCATGGTACTGTAGCTTTTATTTTATGCTCTTAATTATTTTGTGCAAGGAATTATTATTTCAGTATTATTGTTATTTATGATAACCAGAGTTCTATGAAATCCTAGTAAAGGAGCAGAACGCAATCATGCAAGGTAATGGACAAGCTCAGAACAAAGAGAACTTCAGTCCCAATAGTGTAGAAGCGATGAATAAAGGAAGATGTGACACATCTCCTTTGCCTGTTTACATATGTCTGCACACAAGATACAAGAGATCAATGAAAAATGCAGGTGAACATGACCTACAGTTGTTTCACCACATCTGTTGTCTAATCACTGTCAAGGTTTTGGAAATACAACAGCAAGCGCAAAAGCAACTTAAGGAGGGATTTTAAAGACCAGGAGTCTTTACAATGCTTTTTGAGATGCTGCTTCCATAGGAAAATATTAATAAAGTTGATCTAAGGGTTTTGCTGTTTTTTTTGTTTGTTTGTTTGTTTGTTTTAAAGAGTTAAACAGATGGACAACAAAGACACTGCAGGATAATGAAGACTGGGAAGTTGGCAAAAAAATCCGCTTGTGCGCAGAATAGTAAAATGAGACATGTTCTGAAGCGTTTGTTTACTACCAGTAGTTGCAGAAGTAAACGGTATGTCATTTGTCACAAATATTGAAGGACCAGAGCTAGAATACAAACAGCAGGCAGATGGGGTTAAGTAAAATGCTGTCATTTTTGTAAGTGTTCAGAGCAGCCATTGCTTTAATATTTATCAACTATAGAGACCCTTTATTTTATCCCTGAAGCCCTAATTATTGTGAACCCACACTGTCATCTACATTTTTTGCAAGACTGCATCTTCTCCCTTTTTTGAAAACTTAATTAAATCTTTAATAAGCCAGTATAAATGTAAAGGATGTGGAACACAAAATATCACCTTATGCATATTTATTAAATTTCTGCAAACCCTAAAGCATTTCTCCCCAAATTAATGGTATGGAAAAAACTGATTTCAGTTTACCTGCCAAATTATTTTCTTTTAATGTTTCCATCTGTTAGTTGTCATGACAGGGACCTTACTACTAAATACTGTCTGGATATAGTCTCCAGAACTTGGTATCATCCCTAAAGCTTAATATCAGCCTCAACCACAGCTGATCACTTCCTCAGGTAATTGATTAAAATAATGTTGTTCTAATCATTGTGTGAAATTAAGTGTGAAATCTACCCATCCTCACCAAGTGGATGGTTTTGTTTTCATCTTCTTGCTCAGACGCTAGCATATAAAGTAGTCTGTAAGATCATCAAGGAAGTTAGCAATGACATTCAAGTGGGGTTACCACAACGGATGTAAGATCTCATGTTGAAACTGGTGATAGTATAAATGCAATTTCTAGAAGTACTTAATCCAGTACATTTACTTCAGGTAATTCATTAGACCTCTTTTGGCAAACAAAGATAGCAAGGCAGATGAACTGACTACTGATGGTTGCACACATGCAAGTAATCTTGTCCCAACAGCAAATGCTACTTTCACACAATACGAGAATATTCAAGTTGTCCAGGGGACAAAGGAGGAGGAAGGAGCAGAGAAGACAAAATGTTTAAATGTTTAAAAAAAGTGAAAAGCTAAGCTTTTTTTGGGGGGGGGGATTACAATAACTAAAAAAGAAAAAAAACCACACAACAACACAAAAAAAAAACCCTCGATTTCAGCTCTCAGGCTTGTGATGAAAACGGTATAAATGAATTGATTAGACATCAGTGCAGTGTTGATTTCCTCAAGTTGTAGAAAATTCAACAGCTATGAAAGCATGACTTACATTATTCATCTGCTCCGAGTTTGAGATCTACAAATGACATTTAGAATGTCAGCACCGTTAATTTCAGTGCTGAATACTCCAATACAAACATTCAGCTAACATTCTAACAAACTATCCAACTGACTTTCAAATACCAGAAACCCAATGATTAACAACGGAGCAGTATATCTAGTTTGTCACTCTGCAATGCAGTTATGCTTTGTTGATACAAATGTGTGGCACATGGAAAGAATACACAGCATACAAAATGAACTGCAAAACAAAAATCAGGGAAGATGTGCTGGTGATAGGTAATTTTCATAGCTTAAGCCAAGAAGCATTACAATCACTTAATCTAACACACAAAAAGACACAATAAATTAAATCCTCAAGTAAATTAACCAGAAGATAATGAAGTATCTTACATTATAAAATTTGCACCTAATCTCTCACTCTGCCTAAGCTTCAGCTTTCAACTGTCATACAAAACAAAAAAAAAATCTGATAGATGAGAGAGACCTTACTTAGCAGATCTTTCTTTATATAGGTAGGTTTAGATCGTGGTCAAGGCCATCCTTAATGTTTGGTTTTATTCAAGGACTGAATTCAAGCCTTTACCTTCCAGGCAGATTACAAATATTTGTTGCAATTCTTTCCTAATACTTCATTATTTGTCAAACATATTCTTTGGCACAGATATCAGAACTGGCTGTAATACCCTATCAATTGTCTTATCCATGGCAGTGCTATGTTCCTATGAAATAATTTGATCAGATAAATCAATTGTTTATTCAGAAATTACACTCACCCTCTCCACAACAGCTTAGAATTGGTATTCATTTGCAAATGGTTGCCATTATTTTCTTCCCTGTCACCACAGTATTCCAGGACCATCTTGTAAAAGTGACCTCAGGCTTTGTTTCCAGTCACACACACCAATCAGGTGGGCGAGTTCAACATACAGAACTACTGCCCCGTTAGGCTTATGCATGACACGGCCTATTTCTGGTGGTTAAAAACTATTTTGCTCTCTCCAAATGACCAATGGAAGATGACCAATATATTAGACTGTTTTGAATAAGATAATTTAGAAGTCTTTTTTCACTCATATGAAATTAACATTTCTTATTTTTAGCTACTTGAACATCTAATGACTAACTGTTGGGGAGCCTATCATTCGACACAGCACTCTCTCTTCTGACATGATTCAATGTAGATTTGATTAAAATGCTTTTCAGAAACCTTATGTATTTTATGCTGCTCTAATCTTTAGCTATTGAAAAAGTAATTCCCCAAAGAAACACCAATTCTGGAGTACAAAACTACAGTATACGGTAACAACACAATGTAAGAGTCTTAAAATCAGTATTCTTTGACTGTAAATCTAGAGTCATGCTTAGTGTTTCAAAGCGAGCACACCTCCTCGCCTGTCTTCTCTGTATGTTTAAGTTCTAGACTGTGCTTCACAATTTTAGCTAAGAAATGCCATGCACTAAGTAATTTGGACCTTTTTCTTTGTACTATTCTTTGTTTCATTCGGTTTGTTGTGATGGCGGATATTTTACACGTGGAACAATGTTGCATGTTCTATGCATCAAATAGTCAGCATCTTTCCTCTGGAGGTGTAAGACCTATTCCTTTCTTTCTCTCTATTCTAAACTTTTATCTTTAATAAAAATACAATTTAGAATACTACTTCTTCAAAATAAGGAAAATTCATTTCAGGTACAAAGGCAGGCTCGGAATTAAATTATGATTCGAGAACTAAGACAAGGTTCTCCCACTGAAAACATAAAACCACATTTTGTGTTGTTGTTAGTGTAAATTACTGTTATATGATCATGGTTAGTTCAATTTTTCAAGAAAGATTGATTGCTAATGTACTTCGAAAGCAGTCACATTTTATACTGGGTTGATCTCCATCACAAATTCATTCCAAATTCAAGGGACTACCACTAAAAAGTACGACCTCGTGCCCTCATATCAGCCATCCTCAATACCAGAAAACGAATCATCTCCAAAACCCATAAGCTTTAGTATGTCATAAATAGAAGCAATACAAAGAGCATCTTGCTGCTTGTTCAAGAAAGTGTATTCTTTCTTTTTGTATAAAGCTTCAGAACTGATAGCTAGAGGTTACCACACAAGAGATAACTGTAATCTCTTCACCAACTAACCATGTTAAGCTTTATTTTTTCCTATATAGTTAAATCATTCCTATCAGGCACCTCCTGTTTAACAGGCAACCATGAACGAACTGTGAAGTACACAGTTGTGCACTTACCAGCTTTTGGACAAAAAAAAAAAAAAAGAAAGAAAGAAAAAAAAAGAAAAAAAACACATCACAGCAGTCACATTTTCTCTAGAAATGATTTCTTCCTGGAAATGTTGTCCAGGTAGATTCAGGAATTTTCACATTTGCTTACATTTCTGGAAGTTTCTTTCAGAACTACTACATACAACCAGGAATCCCAGGTACACTCAGGGAGCATAAGAAGATTCAATGCACTGTTCATATCTCTTTGGCCATCCTCTTCATTATGAACTTTTTTCTCCTACATACAGTGAGAATTTCACCCTTGCTGCATCTTGGACGCTCACCTCTCTGTCCTTTCACTACGCAAAGTGCTAGATAATGGAAAAGATGTCCATAGTTCATGTTTCCTTTAAAAATAAAAAAAAAAAATGAATAGAAAGCTTCAATCTTTCACCAATTCAGAAACCGCGTGACTTTCAGAAGGACAGTTACCCACAGGAGGAAAGAATTCCTGCTCAAAGCATATATAAAACTTGTAATATCTGGAAAATTGGCTGTCTGACATGCCACATCAGGTATCTGGATGTCAGTATGCTGCACAGAAGAACCAAACATACCTTTGTCTTAACAGAAAAATACAGTCCAGTTTCATGATATTTTAAATCTATTTAAAGACAAAAGGGTAGTGCCCGATAAAAAGGCCAAACAACTGCAAATTTACTCCCAGCTCAATCCTATGTATTTACTCTCAGTCACAGAAAGCTGGAAGACTGTGTTCACAGTACAAGAACATCATCAATAACAGGTCCAAATATCAACCCAGTTATCCTGAAAGAAATATGCCCTTCAGCAGGAAAATGGTCTCTCCTGCATCTTAAATAGAGGCCAATATTTCTGTACATTTTTAGCGCAACATTCCTGCAACAAAAGGCACACAACAGAAGAATTTACATCCGATTAAATACTCTTAATTTGCAGTCTTTTCCAGATAATATGGGTAACTAAGATCTAGATTCCGTATGAGCTGTATCAAGCAAAGCATAGAAAAAAAGGTGCAAGATCTAGGATTATTGAATTAATCGTGACAGAGCATTCCTCAGAGAGCTCCACTAGTGGAAAACATCAGACTCAGGAAAACCTGAGCTGAAAACCGTGGAAGGGTGGGAGATTATGGGTTAGTGATGGGGTAATGCTTTTCCTGTTACTACTCCTCCCTGTGCATCCATTTGCAGACGCTGTTTGAGAAAGAATACTGGGATTAGGTGAACTCGATCTGAATTAGTTAAATCATGTTTACCCATCTTATACTGAAATCCTAGCTGATCTGAGGTTACAAAATATGGAATGCACAAGGTAGTTTTTCACCACTACTCAACAGGGGAGAGAAAAAGATTTCCTGTGATTATCACAATATGGTATGCGGTTGGCTGTTCTGGAAAGAGATATCATCTGAACCATTTTCACTCAATAGAACACAGCACAGAACAGAAATCACTTCTGTGAGGTCTTCTGTCAATAGCTGGATAACATGAGAGGCAACGATTAGAGCTTAATGAGTGAGAATCATCCCTTTTATAGGTTAGTGCGGAGAGTGATCATGACAAGACTAGAATCCATTACCAGCCTTGTACCTATCAGGGAACTGCAATGAGTAGAGAGGGAAAAAGAAAAGTATCCAACAGAGATCACGTATGCTTTGATAGCATTTCACACCGTATCCTCCCAGTTACTTTTCTTCTCCAAGTAAAACAAAGGAGGAGAGTTTCTTGAGCTAGTTCACACTGCCTGTTTTGAATTTTCAGAGGAGGAATATAAACTCAAGACCTGAGTCACAACAAAGACCTCTTAGACAAAAATGAGGAATGTAATAAATCTCTTAAGACAAAAGGATATTGGTCACAGAGAAACAGAATTGTGCTGAATCTCTAAGAACTTCTTTTCTTTATGTCACAATTAGAAAAGACAGCTCCAACAGAGTTCACAAAATGTTTTATCTTCCAGATTAACAATATGTCAAGTATCTTTAAGGCTAAAAGTCCTTTAGTATATTACAGTTAGAAGTGGTAGTAATGGTTACTTGAAGGATTTATCCTTGCTCTTACTTTGCAGTGTTTGGAGTCACCAGGAAAGTGCAAGACACTTAAGAACATGCTAACAATCAGATCAGCATTGCTAGGAATTTTCTCAGAGAAAACCTGGATCAAACCAGACAGCATCTGGAAAGGGGATTTTGAGTATTTCTTTCTGGAGTGGAAGCCACAGGATATCTTTCTAGATGATCTGATCAACTTAGAAGTAAACAGATGTTACAGTTTTAGGGAAAGTTGACTCCTTAAAAGCCCATAAATAAATAAATAATCCTTCAATTTCTGTCTTCACTTACAAGGGATACGGACTTTGAAGGAAAAGTCATGTGAGGCAGAAACAAATAACCGAAGCAACGAGCAATGCAACATTCATCGTCAACTCAGCAGCGGGGAGGAACTCAAAATAGCGCCAGACATCCGCTGACAGAAACCAGTAGGAAGAATGACAACGTGAGCTGCTCCTTCTTGATTGCTGTAAACTGAACCTATTCTGGTCCTGACAGGCAGGACATATTTGCATGCATATCAACATTAATGTGCACATGGTCTTTGATTTTAGGATAGATCATACAAACAGAGGGTAAGATAAAGAGATAAAGAAATAATTTCATTCATAAATAATGAAATGAAACCCTTGTTTCCTTTGTACACTTGTCTTCGGTTACCATGATTACAGACATGCCTTTCTTCCCCAACTCAGACAAATCCAGAGACATGATACTCAGATTTTTGAGGAAGAAAAAAAGAAAAAATCCAAACAAGAGATTTCTTCCAACACAAGTACATCAAAATCTGACTCATCCTACTTTATTTCATTTAGTTCTTAAAGTAGAGCAGAATATGACTATTATCTTAGAACAAGAGATATAACACACAGATCATGTGGCTGTCTTTTTAAATTCAGCCATACATACTAAGCAGTACATCAACAAGAAGAAAAAGGATCAAAATTCTTGGGAAAAATGTTGAAAAACACACAAATGATGAAACCAATGGCTACAAGGAAAAATACCTAGATAATCACAAAAAAGTGTGTGACACTAAGCAACAGGTACAATGAATAAAAACGTACAAAGGAAAAACGTAATATGAAAAAACATAGAAGCATTCGGAGTTACAACATGAAGAAACACAATGGAAGAAAAATACTACATTCTAACATTAAAGGGAAGGCAAATGCAACATAATGCAGGAAGGGAATGGTGACAGTTTGAAATTTGACTTTGAACAGGCCTAGAAAATTTTTGGCAGAAAATACACCAGTAACTTTCCCCACAGCAGCCACAAACATTCCAAGATGGAGTTTGCTTCTGAGTTGAGCAGGCATCAAATGCCCATCAAATACATGAACATTCAATTTCTACAGAAAACAACAACAAAAAAAAATCTAAGAGAATAACACAAATTAACAGAAAGAACCAAGTGATACAAAGTGATCCAGACAAAAAAGAACAGTTAGAATACAGAAAGGAAATAATCAGACTTTTTGGTTAAGACGAATAAGAATGCAGTCACAGGCAGCAAAAAAAAGTAACTCCTTGCGTGATGACTTGCAACTGCAGCTGGTGACTTTCATAAAAGCTCAGAGGGTTTGGCAGACAAGCAGAATTCTATCTTAAAAAAAAAGTGCAGGAAAAATACAATGAAAGACTAACAGGAAAGTGAAAAGTTATTTCCAGAAATGTTAAAAGAAACTGCAAAATCCCTGTAAGAGGAAAAAATGAGGTTATAACAGACTGACCTACTATTATACCATTTATTTATAAGTTTCAAAGACAAATATCCAGAAATAACATGGATATCTAACTGTTCCCCAAGAGAATTACACAGAAAGGGATAACAAAAACAAAGGAAGACAGCCAATGAAAATAGTCTGAATAATGAAAAGATAAATACTTTTCTGATCTGAAGTCACTTAAAGCCAATGCTAGCAGCAACAACTATTACAGGATAACTGCATCCCGTCCCATACATTTAGGAAAGAATTTATTCTGCATATATAAGGAAATTTCAAGGAAAAATGATAGGTCAGGATGACTAACAGACACACAAAGACGACTACATGCCAAGATGGCGAATTTGCTAAAAGATCTAAATGGTATCCAGAGCATGAAGTAACCTGAACTTGGAAATGCCATTCTGTATCACAGAAACATTTAATACAGACGCATTACATACCTCCTGTCCCAATTAAATCAAGTTACTTTAGTTACCACGGGAGTAATCTACTGATCTGACTACTCCTTAATATGCCTGTTAAAATTGAGCATCCAAGAACTGAGACTTTGCAAGAGTGCACAGCAGGTAAGAGAAAAATCAGATAAAACATACATGCATTCTCTTCTGGCTTCCTTGGGACTCCTCACTACAAAATGTTGCTCTTTTTTCTCTGTTTTGTATGGTGTTATTAAAAATAAGGCACATAATCTAGTCCTGTCAAACACGTAGCATTATGTGGGTCACTGTCAGGCCATCACTCTCTGGAAGATAGACAGACGTTACTAAGCAATATTCTTAGTGGTCTAAATTTCCCCATTCCACTTAATAATTAAAAAAATAGGAGCATCCTAAGTAAACCACTTGTCCTTTTTGAAAAATTAACCCAAAAGAAAATGTTTAAGAAATTAAAATATTTATACAGTTTTAACAGGAGAAAAGGGTGACTAGAGGGACTAAAGCAAGGGAAGGACAGAGATACCCTGAATGTGAAAGAAACTGACCTGAAATATAAGGGAGAGATGGTAAATTGCTCATTTCCATTTTGGATCCACTCTGTAGAAGATCTTTGTGAAAAATACTAGGTATAATGTAGCTGACAACACCTAAGACAGCAGACATTCTGGGAGACATCAAGCTCTGAAGGCCAAAAAGAGTATTCCCTTTAATTTAGAGAGCTGTTCTCAGATATCCAAAACTCAGTCACAAGGTTAATTTTCCTTAAGAAGCGGATTTTTTTTTTTATTTTTATTTTTTTACCTAAACCTTTACATAGAACTTTATATATATTTTGCACACTAGTTTTGTCATTCACTATTAAAGTAACATTGTTTCAGGTGAGTATTTATCTACTGCACATCTATACAATTTGTACTACCTTCATACACAAGAAGATCACTACCACTTTGGGTTAATGTGGTAACTTTTCAAAAGCAACAATTTTAGGTTTAATTATTTCAAGTATTTGTTATGTGATGTAGTATAGCTTTATGTGGTAGCACTTGCATTTCAGTAGTACAAAGATATCTGGTCACAGTACAATACAGTCACAGGACCGGTGAGAGAGGCTAACAGAGGTGGTGCCAGTGGAACCACATGAATTCTTCCAACTTCTAACAAGTTTTGCACTGTAATGCAACTTAAATCTAAAGAAGTGTGTAAGCTAACTGCCCCCAAACAAGTCAGCAGTGAAGCTGTGTATTACTGAACAGCTTCTTTATCATTTATAATCCGCTACTATGAATGACTATCTGGATTTCCTATGAATGTTAACTCTTGGTGAGGTATCATGTGAGTTACAATAGTTAATATTAAGACATTATTGGAATCTTAACTATTGGTTTACAAAATCAAGGATAGATTATAGTCATTGGACTTTTGTCTACTTATAGCATGTTTAAGTGAAAAATATTTTTAGATGTTCTTTTATACAAGAAATTGAAATTAATATGCTGATTAGACTGAAATAAAAAAGATATTTACCTATATAGTATTTAAAGAGTATGTTCATTATGTTTTAAAATACAATGCATAAGAGATTAATTTAAGGATAAAAACAGTTTATAGTCCTCATACTGCCACAGCAATAATTTGCCCACCTTCTCATCAGTTTGTAAGACTGAAGACTTTAATCCATTTTTTTGCCCAGAGAAGCTGTGGATGCCCCATCCCTGGAAGTGTTCAAGACCAGGCTGGATGGGGCCCTGGGCTACCTGATCTAGGGGAAGGTGTCCCTGCCCATAGCAGGGGGTTGGAACTGCATGGTCTTTCAGGTCCCTTCCAACCCAAGCCATCCTGTGATTCTATGAATTTCCAGGTTTGAATATTCAGTCCATGGGCCCAAAGAGCTGAACCTGAAAGAAATAACCCGCTGATCTTGGTGCACATGCTGTCTGAGGGGTCTTGAAAAATATTTTGAGTTTGCTCACCATTCTAATGGACGAAGAAATTTAGGGGAAGAATTATTTACAATGCAGTGGGGCATGTGCTTGCTGCCTGTCCCTTAGCAAGGGCAGCTGCAAGACATACACACAGCTGCTTAGCATGTATGGGCAGCAGTGAAGGAGGCAAATCAACAACCAGAAATGCACAGAGGTAACAAAAAAAAAAATGCATTTGGAATGAGTCCAAAAATCTAATTAGAAAGATATTGAGAATGCATAAAAAAAGGAATCAACAGCAGCCCAAGACTTGAGACAATAGAAAAACAGATCATAGCATAAACTGAACATTGTGACTTTTGAAGAATTTTTCATCTAATCACTTCAGAATCAGTTTGCTGAAATTCTCAGCCCCCTCAATACATCTTTGAATAGTAGAACATTCACAAAGGAAGTTTTAAAGAGTCTAGCACGTACGTTCTAACAACATAACCTCAGAGTTTTTCCTTTTGCTTAAGAGAGCATGCACTGAGCATCTGTTTGAGAATTTTTGTATAACACTAACTCATGGCTATCCATACTTCAACCATAGTTTTTGGGCTAGGACTGCAGCAGATGCATTCCAAAAAATATGTGAAGCGCCGAAACCTCCTCTATGCTGTTTATAACACATCTTACAGGTCAGAAGGACTTTTGCTATTGCTTATGAGTGTTCAGATGACTGCCTTTTGACTTCTGGATGCACAGTATACACTGCAGTTATCTGTACTGACACAAGACATGAGATCTATCCCCAAGCCGAAAATAATGGAAACAAGGAAAAATAGAAGCAATGTGAAATTGGAAGAGAGCACACATACCTTTCTACTTGTCTTATTTCTATTCCCATACGAGTCTGGGTAAACATAACACCCTCTGGTGAATGTAAATAAACAAAAACTACTCTTATTCATTTAAATATAATACTGGAGTGTACCAACATTTCTACCTGCAGAAGAAATCTATAAAAATCTACACCTGCTGGGGAATTAAAGAAAGAAGTTATTCCTGGTTTTGCAGTACATCAACCTTTTGAAAAACCCTGAGACATGCTTATTATAATATTTGTATTCTAACATATAATATCACTATTAACCTCAGAGTGGGAAATTATTTACAGTAAAATTAAACTCCCATAATTAGAAAACATGATGGCACTTATCAACTGGAGATGAGTTTGAGTGTTATTATATCTTCACTTCTTAAAATACTGCTCATGGATATCTGGAAATCGGGTACACTGCAACTGCAGCTGCTAATACAAAGGTCTGCCTTAGACTAGGACAAGTGTGGTATGCTTTCCACTGGTATTAGCGTGTATGTAAAGAAGGGGAAATGCATTCTATGTCAACATTTATGCATATGTTACAGTTGCCCATCACTAAAATTATTTAAAAATAATCATCACAACTAAAAGGTCTCATCTTACAGCTTCATGCTCGGACAACAGTTCTAATCTTGAAATGTGTTGTACACTTTATAAACAGAAATTGCATTAAGAGCATCAACCAATGAACTGCCCCAAAAATCATGCAATAAAAAAACATGTCCTTTTATTTTGCACTGAGTGAATTCCACACCATCAGATCACAATTGTAACTCCGTAACTGGGACAACTTGAAGGTCTTGACCTCAGTATGAATGCCCTGGGTCAAAAAAAGACCTAACGTCTTAGATTCTATTGAGCAACACAAGTTGCAACTAGACACTTCTTTATAGTCTAGCCTCTATAGAAAATGAAATATTTCTTTTAAGTTACTTTTTTTTTTTTTCCTTCCTCTTTGCTATCTACAATAGAATATTTATAGTCAGGAAGCCTAGATGCTATTCCTAGCTCTGAGAAATAATAGTGGGTAGAAAGGAGATGGCAAATCAGTTTGGTCACTTTGAAAGGCAGCATGAGATAGTGGGTAAGATTTGGACAGACAATCAGTCTTCAGTCCTACATCAGCATTTTTTTTTAATTTGGAAAATATACAGCTTCCTACTTTCCAAGCATCATTTTAATTTTCTTGTTTACAACTCTGGCAGCAGTCCTCTAGACAAGATGGATAGTTGGTGGGGAAAAAAAAAACAGTATTTCCCTCCTCTTTCCTCCACATGCTTATCAGGAAGATATCAGTATTTGACCTATGGCAGATACATAGTCAAAATTCACTGGGCTTATCTTCGCACGAGTTCTCCATTATGGTGAAAAAAGCTGTAATCTACTCCATATAATTGACTCCATATAAGTGACTTTGGTTAATCAAGAGATTATATATTATGTAGCCCAAAGAGATTCCAGTAAGGGGCTTAGACCATATGCAAATGACACTATAAAACAAAGAAAGCACTATGACTAGAGTTGGGTAGGAATAAAAAAATTACATAAGCGTTTTTGCATCAATATATTTCTAAAAAAGCATGAAAGATTCTGATACGGTCAAAGTTTACATTCTGCACATTATTTTTTTCCCACTTCAAACAGATCAACAGGAAAAAAAATTAACATTTGGTAAAACAGAACTAAAACAAAGCCATAACTGAGATATAAGCAAGATCTCTGTCTCAAAAAATTTATGTAATCATTCTGTAATTTCAGTTTTAAATGCATTAAACTTATCCATACAAAAGATTACCTCAGAAGGCAGGTGGGAAAAAGTGTGTAATTATAACATCTATTTGGTTTGCTGAATATATGCAATGAAGAGTCGGAAGTGGCATGAAGGGAAAAAAGCTCAGAACCAGCTGGCATCCTCTAGCGTCCTCTAGCAGTACCTCCATATCCAAGCAAGAGCAACATGGGTAAAAGACAGAAATTCAATTTTAAAACTGTTGCCAGAAAGAGGACTTTTTGAGAAGGGCTGTACATTTTTCCTGAGCTCTTATTTTCTCTTTCCCTTTTTCAGAAATGTAATCTACATTAATTTAACCCAGGTCCTTGTGTCATTAATGGGAAGCCTATCTTCAGAGAGATGGAAGTATACAGTGTGGAACACTTGCCATAAATCTTCCTTATTAAAAGAATTCCAGAATATAGCTAAAAATCTACCAGCAGGTCATTGGCATCCTGCAATCCAGTTTTAGAGAAGTTCAGAATTTCCCTCAATTTCACATACACATTTCTTCACAACCAAGTGTTATACAGAAGTGATGCCAAAAATCACTTACTCTTTTGGACTGCTGTTTTAAGTAGTTCAAAGCAACTGTTATTACGGTATGTACATAGTCTTATATATTCACTAATAGAGCAGCCAACAATCTGGATGTATTCTTGTTCCTTACACTTCCTTAAAATGGCACAACAGAAAAGTTCTCTGATAAGTGTAAAAAATTGTAAGGGACAGCATTATAAGGAAAAAAATCTTCAGGCTTTTCTTTTCAGATCTGCTACTGTTGCAGAAATCACAGATATCTCTTCAAAAGACAGAAGGGGAAGTTGCATTTATTTCACAACGTGCTCCCCTGAATGCAAAATTTAAGTCCATCAAATACATAATTTCCTCTGCTTGCATGAAATTTGATAAGATGCAGACTAAGACTTCATAAAACTTTCTCAAATGTTTGGATTCTAGTTCAGACTGCTGATTTTTCCTTCCCTCCTTTCATCATACAGAAGGCAACCCCTCTTCTTTTTCTTTTGGTAAAACCTTTCAGTAAAAAGATCCCACAAGCAATTAAAACAAAGTTAGAAGTAGTAGGCAATAAAGAAAGTCTTGAAAGCATCAAAATTAACAAAGTGTAAGCTCTACTTTTAAAAATTCAGCAATTTGGATATTGTATCCGTTATCTCTGTGCTAACGCATGTTTCATGGTAGTATGCCTCCTAATACTTTTTTCAAACTACTTTTGATCATGACTGATGTTCATTGTGAGAAAAACCTTCATCTATCCTCACATTACTTCAGTGTCATTTTATTACTAATAGTTACTCATACATTCTTCGTTATCTAACATTTATTTTCCATAGTTTTATTCTATTATGTCATCCTTTTATTGGCCACTTTATTGTCAGAGCTTTCTAGCAGCTTCTCTCTCTCAGGAGGAGAAAAAAAACACAAAACACAAAAATATAACAGAGCCACTGAATTTAGCATTCTTCTTCTCTGTGACTATTACCTCAACATTTTCTAGCAACAGAACCTTTTACAAAACTTTCTCCTCTGTCAGCCATCTGGATGAAGTTCTTGCATACCTGCAATTACTCGTACATTAACAGAGAGCACTATTAAGCATTCCTGGAGCAGGAGTTCTTCTCATCGGACACCACCTTCGCTGGTAAGTCATTCATTACAAGACAAAGGACAGAGCATGGTGCTGAAATTAATGAATGGCCTCTGTGGTTCCCATGATGGATAAAGCCCCTTAATCCTTTCAACCTAAAATAATTACTTAGTAGTTTTAGATCTATTTCTGAGCAGTTTAAGGAAAGACTATTCCTAATATCAGCACATAATTTACATGTAATTATAAAAAAATTTTAATAAGACTAAAGCAGAAGTTTGTTGTTGAACGCTAAATCAAGACAGTACAAAGTCGTCAGGATGCTTTAATGCAAAACCTTAGTTTAACTATGTTAAGAAACAGCAGCATGAACATATGAACTCTAACTCTTTACCTTCTGAAAAGAATTTCTGAAATTCAACTGAAATCAGATTTCTAAAGACCTATTTATGTTGGTCTTATAAAAAATGACTATAGATCTAATAACTAAAACCAACTGAAAGTATCTGTTTATAAACTCATTTTTAAAACAAATTCTTAGAACAAACAACAAACAAACTCTTTGAAGAGTTAACTCTTTGCAGATTCAAGATTTGCTGTAGAGACTTGAGTAAAAATGTGTTTCCTCGAGAACATTCTTACTATCAAACAGGTCATTAAATTTAGGAAAAGTTCTATCTTCCTGGGAGAAGTGCAGACTTCAAATTACTTTGGAAAACAAAGCTGCTGTATCAGCTAATGAACTTGTAATTTCCTCTCTCAGCCAAGTGAGCACGAGTTCTGCATCAGAGCACAATGCATTCACTGCTCAGAAAAACTGATGCTGCTACAACTGAACAACTTCAGCTAGATTTTTGAGCCACTTAAGATATATGCCAATAGACTAACATATTAATGCAAGTGTAATTATATTACTTGAATACAGTGGGATGAGAAAAATGCAATTAAAGATGAAAGTTCTACTTTCTACAAAACTATATTTCATCTGAGTGTGCGATATATACTTGGACTTACAATCTCTCCAATTCACCCCACTCGAGAAATCTTGTAAAATGAACACTACTAAGATACCCTTATATTCATCCTATTTTCTTTTTTTTTTTTTAATGAAGAAGCTGATGACAGAAATATCATTCAGACCTTATGTGGGTGGAACCAGACCAATCTGTGGTCTTCTACCACAGATTGTACTAAAGGTTGCTAAGCCTCCAATAAAAATATCTCAACTAAAAGCCTCAGTTGGGATGAATTCAGGTCTCATTGTTTTTCGGTGTAGCTCTGTTACTAATATGTTCTTATAATACATTCTGCACTAAAACTCATCAGTTTTTACCCCCAATCTTGTCTTCACTTAAAGCAGCTGCAAATATCACCATATTTGACTACCTATAACCTAAAACAAACACCACTGTAACTTTGTGCTATACTCTCCCTAGCCTGGTATCTTAGATATAACACTGTACTTAGTTTAATTAAGCCACACAGAAGCAGTTAACTAGGGAATTGTGACCTACAGCAACCATAGAGTGAGACCAGAGTTAGCAATTCCACGTTTGAAGAAGCTTCTGGTTCTGCTGAGTAGCCCAAATGTGTATTCTCCTTCTCTTCCACATTCCTGTAATGTAGAAACAAGCCTAGAACAATAAAAACAACCCTGCTGATTAGAGCACCTTTGTGTTCCCTGCAAGACCCCCATTCCATCTAGATGTTTGGGGGCTGGCACTTTGGGCACAGTGCACTCTACACTTCCTTCCTTCAGACACCCCCACTGATCAAGGCAGTTAAAGCTGAGAAGGTGATGGCAGCTTAGATGGATAAAGTGAGAGCGTAGGGGTTATCCTGAAGAATTCTCACTACTCAAAACCTTGACTTCTTTCACTGCCCTCTGTGTGTTCCCCAACTAACAAGTTTGGCAGGCACAGAACTCACCTCCAGATGGTGGACAAGTAAACCTACTTGAAAAGATTGTATTACAACATTTTACATTAAACAGTTATTGGATTAAATGTATAAATAGTTCTGGGAACTCGGGACTTCCCTCTTCTGAACGATCATCACTCAGCTACAAAATCATCTTCCTTCTTCTTGTTCCTCTCCGGCCCAGTGGATGCTTCAACTTGAAGCACGGAGCTTCTGAAGCTCTGTGCCTGTGGCAAGAGGACAGCTGGACTAGGTCTGTATTAGTGAGTATTGCAAGGCTAAAGAATGGTTCTGCAGAACAAAACAGTTGGTGCTGCAATCCTAACAGCCACACCCTGCACATTTTGAGGATTTTACTTCAAATTAATTCTCAACCAGTTCCAAGGACTGAATGCCAATTAGCGCTTGGAGTGCATTACCTGCATTTCTGGAGTATTTCACAGTTCAGTTTAACTTCTGTAACAGAATCCAGTTTGCACACTCAGAGCCCATTTCAAAATGCAAACAACGCACTGCAGGTGGAGGCCAGCTGATTCACTTCAGAGCCCGCTTTTGGAATTAAAACAGTAACACAGACCACCTTAAGAGGAGCCACGCACCCAGAACAGCAGACAGCCAAGCATTTAGGGCACTTTATGTGAAGCAGGATAATCATTTGATTTCTGGGAAATGGCATCAACTGCTCTCACTACTTCAATTTCCCAGACGTGCTCTAACCATAAGGCCACCATATAAAGGGACAAGATGTCACATTCCATTGACAAATTAAATCCTATTGCTGAATGTTACACAAGTTCACAGCAAACAAGTTTAAGAATGCCAAGTTCCCGTGCACAGAATGGGCTGAAATACAAGCTACCAAATCAGAGGATTGCCCTCCTCATGTGCAAAAGCAGAACTGCATGTGCTTATTACTTTTAAATAAATTTAGTTGTTAGCAACCTGCACAACTAATATGCAGTTACACAAGAACATTTTAGATGAAAATTTTGGACTCCAGACGCTACATTCTCCATGAAGTCTGGTTTTGGTACTTTCATCATTTATAGGACCTGGGTTTAGAGTTATAGGAAGACAACAACTCATAGCTGTCAACACAAAGGTAAATGTTATTTCACATAGGCCAGGACAAACCGCTATATATATATATATATATATCTATCTGTATTGTCTGATTTATCCAGCTTAGACAAACCAAATAGAAAAATGAGAAAACCTACCATGCATTTTAAGTGGAAAATGATCAGCAACGCCCAAAACCAATGAAGCATAAAGGAAATGAAAAGCAATGATAGTATCTGGAGCCTCTCCAGCGGATATTAATAATGTTTTATCTTAGTTTCTAAACAAATTGCCCACTAAAGAAGTTAGTGCATTGCTATCAATAAACAGAGATATAAAGAAAACTTAGAAATACAGACAAGAGCTGCTGTCCACACCTAGCTTAGAAGAGGAAGTGTCTCAGAACAGAAGGAAAATACAACAGTAACTTCAGTATTTAATGCACCATTCCTATCCAACAGGACAGGTTAAAATTCTCCCTCACCCATTTAAAGCATTGTCATATTCTCAGTAAGTGAACTCATTTGCTGTGGACAAGAGGCATAACAGTCCCACATTTTCATCTTGGATTAGGTTTCCTACGACTGCCATCCTCCTTGAAATTCCAATGAAATTCCTGCCATTCACCTTCCACTTAGGTTGGAAGGTTTCACAGAAATCAGACATGGAACTAAGATATTAAAAAAACTTTCAGTGAAATGCATTCAAGCTGAACCATCACATGGTTACCAAGAATACAAACCATGACTGAAGTGTGATGCAAAAATAAAAGATAAGTCAAACAACTTAGCAGTACCCATCTCTATCCTCTAGCAGATCTCAGTATGTTTTAAGAACTCTCACTTCTGAATGCGTTTGATCACTGAACCTGGCTTCTCTTAAATCTCAGTATTTAAACCTGGCAAACATTTTTACCATTTGTTAAGGCAATGTCATGTTAAGTTTCCTTAAAGAATACTGCTAGAGCAGTTTTCTGCATCAAACTCCCAAATACTGGCAGCTGGATTTTGTGAGAACAATCGCTGCTAAACTGTAATAAAAAGGACACATCTAAGCAGCATGACTGATACATTTGTGCTGGATCAAAACGGTATTTGATTAGATGATCAAAACTTGTCTTCTTGAATTGCATGCATCTTACTGCGTGCTTTTTAATATATTTACAAGCAATTTTGGGGTCGTCATATTTCACAGGCATTTCGCCTCAAAATCAGATCAAGTACCAATAAAAAAAAGAACAAGTTGATCAGATTCAACACTTCTACCTGATCAGGCCACTCGTTGAGCAAGTCACACTGCAGCATAAGCTGGTCAATTCGTACTAACATGGCCTCAAAAGTAGACTGTCGTATTCTGACCTGCCAGACTAAGGGAGATGAATGAGCAGAAGCAGGCAGGCTCCGTAGTCTGGTCAAGAAAAAGAAAGAAAGCAATTTTGTCAAGCTTTTTCTTCTTTTTTTTGGTTGTACGGTGAATCAGGCTTGCTAAAAGGCCTGTGCTTCCTTTGCTTTCTGAAACAGATAGATATTCAAATAAGTGTGTGTTTTAAAACAAAACACAACACTTCTTTGATATTGAGTAACAGAGCCAAGAAAATCAATGGCTAATGTTAAATATACCAAGTTCCAGACGCATAATTAAAATGCAGAAATGGCAACAAGCATGCTGCCAAAGTTGTATACTGTTTGTTTTCTTTTATTCGGACCCAAGGGAACAGCATGGAGCTGTGACAGGGGAGGGTCAGGCTGGGTGTTAGGAAAAGGTTCTTCACCGAGAGGGTGGTCGGGCACTGGAACAGGCTCCCCAGGGAAGTGGTCACAGCACCGAGCCTGCTGGAGTTCAAGAAGCATTTGGACAGCACTCTCAATCATATGGTTTAATTTTTAGATAGTCCTATGTGGAGCCAGGATTTGGACTTGATGATCCTTGTGGGTCCCTTCCAACTCAGGATATTCTATGATTCTATGATAAGATAAATTAGAAGAATCTAGGACTTGCTGAGAGAATCTGAAGGAGGAATCTGTCTACTAATGACATTTTACATGCCATTAACAGCAATTCCATTTAAGACATATGGCTGGTAGCTGATAGGAAGAAATCTTATCAACTTCAGTCATCCATCACCACAAAGATTGATCCACCTTGAAGTGATTTTTTCAATACTCAATGGCTAGATTCATGTATAATCTGAAAGCCTCCTTACAGTGCAATAGCAACATAAATGGTTGATGAAAATCTAAAGCAGTTTTTGGAAATGAGGTCAGAAAGGTACAAACTTAAGAGCAAATACAAATTTCTAGCTCTTCATGCATTTATACTAAAGGAAGAATTCTCAATGCTCTCTAAGCCTCTGAACATGTCCTATACTTCTCCAGACTTTGCACTGAGCTCAAGTCTGTGGTCCCACTAATATGAAGGATAAAGTAGGTAGCAAATGCATTATCTTTTCTAAGCACCTTTCTCAGACATAATCTGAAAAAATCTAATTGATACCCAGAACCACCTCACTAAGAGGAGTCTAAGATTTACTTTAAAAAGACGCTTGAAAGCGAAACCCATTTATTGCTGCATGCATTTGTGCACCCTTCTAAATTCTAGAGTATTTGGCCAAATGAGAAGATATGGATTCAGCATGATCTTCATCAACCTGAAAGCGTTCAAGTCCCACATCTCAGAAGAAATCCCTGAAACCTTATCTTACAAATCACAATCAACAGGCATGCTTTCACCACCTTATGCAATCTGAACAGAAACCAGAGTAGATACCACCTTAACCATAATTATGTCACCTTGTGTAGAAAAAAAATAAATAAAAAAAACACCGCAATACTCCAATGTAGTGATCATATTCACATTTTACTTTTTATTGATATTATTTTTAAGGACTATATACATAGTCCTCATTGAAGAATCAGTATGCAGTCATCACCTCTACCTCCTCCTATAGCTGAAGTCTGCGCAACACTTTAACAGGACATAATCTATGTTAGTGAACAATACCAAATTCTGGACAGCACGGCCTTACGGTTCTGACTTTAGCTCTAGATTTCAGAAACACCCTTCTGCTTAGCATTTGTTATTCCCTCTTTCAAGATCACTGACTATACAGACTGCAGGTGTTGCATTCTGATGATGTGTCCTACTCCTTTTTTTACTAAGTTTCTCTACAACTGCCTCACTTAATTGTAGTTTGAATTCCTCTCTTTGGAGAGCTGCCTAAACATATGCTAGTATAGTTAATTTATTTCTTCACTTTATCTAGTCAGACATCTTCCATGGTATCTACAAATTAAAACAGATTTCTACATGTATTCAAATACGTTTTTTACACTGCTAGATAACCTTGATAAAGCAGAGTATAGAAAGGAGCCGTATTTAAAAGCAACCTGTCTGCTCAGTTTTATTATTCCATACATTAATCTCCCTTGCAGAATCAGTCTCTAGTTATGTCTTTTACAGAAGGATGAAGACTCATAAAATACTGTAACAGGTTGAAAAGTAAAAATGATTTCATATTGTTAGTATATCAGTACACCAGTGAATTTACTAATCATGGATTAAACACAATTCAGATTTCATTTTAGTTTACTGCTAAAGTAGAGGAAGGTGATATGGAGTTTGTGCTAAGAGAAGGAAAAAATAAAAATGTTTTAAGTAATAATTTGGACCATTGGAATCAATAATAAAGGCAAAGCATCTACAATTACCAACACAAGTTTAAGTGGCAGTGACCAAAAAATTACCTCTCACACTTTACTGTTAAAATAATCATATTCTTCAGCTTGGTGAAGAAAAAACACAGTAATATAAAAGCAATAATTATTCTAAATGAATAGGCACTTAGAGGACAGAGCAGTTCTGAATTAAAGGCTTAACTTTAGAGTATGAATGTACCTCTGCCACTAACAAGATCTAAGAGAGAATATGCAGTGAAAACCTGAATGTGTAGTCAGCAGAACCTAGTAATATGCAGTATTAAGAGAATTAGCTAATTAATTAGCTGAACAACTGTCAGTTATTTCGTAAGTCATGAAAAACAGGCTAAGTATCAAAGGACTTCGTAAAACAATCAAGTTCACAAAAATTAATCTTATCTTTGAGGGATTTTCACTGTATTATCTATACTTTTGCTCTAGATGCTCAAAAATCTTCGAAGAGACATTTACAGTAGCTCAGGCATACATACCAAGATCTAGAAAAGTTGAACAGAAATGGAAATACACAAGATGCAGGACTAGAACCTGTCTTAGTTGGCCTCTGAGGAAAGTAACTGAACATCCTAATTTTATAATAGTATAGCAGATAGCAACGGTGATAGGAAATTATTGAAACAAACAAAAAAAAAACTAAAAGCAAAGCAGAAAATAGTTTTTATCCTCAAAGCAGTGGATGTTATAGCCCATATCCTTGAAGAACTCTACAAGCTCAAGATGTCATTCCACAAAGGCACTGCACAATTTTAATTACCACTTACGTTATGAACTCGACATACAAATGTTTTATGCAATACAGCCTAACTTTGCTAAGCTTAATGTCCAGTATGTATGAAATTCAAAAATAAGTTGCTTGGATTCCGAAGAAAAGAGCAAGAAAAAGTAATGGAATGGCACAATTAGGTTAAGAACTGCAACTGCTTAAGTGGAATATGAAGAACTGAGGTATTCCAAAGTGAATTATCAGATGCAATGATCAGATTAAAATAAAATCTTACCAGTAAATCCTATTAGATTGGAGAACAGTCTCACCATAGAAACGACAAAAATCCTGCCACTTTAGCAATCATGAAACATATTGTCATGAAGAAGCTTGCACTGCCACGAGTACAAATCTTTTTCATCCCAGATTTCTGAGATTATTTTCTGTGACCAAAATATTGCGAGTTCTTTTTGAATTCTTTCACAAGACAAGCAATCCATTTGCTGCAAGTATAAATTTGCTCATCTTTCTCAGAGAATGTAAAGAACTTTCTACACTGTAATAATAGCATAGAAAACATGAGTCTATCTGAAATGCAGCTTGGATGATCACTATAGAAATATCTTTCAATTTATTTCATGGCAATCATTCATTATAGAAATTTTCGAGGAAAAAAGAATGGTTATTAAATTGAAATACATACCAAATATTTAAAAAGTATAATACCTAAGTTTGTATTGTATCTAACAGCATTATATGAAAAGATGAACAATACCTTTTGCCCACTACTTATGCCTGCTTTCAGATTTATTAGATCCAGAGGAAGAGGCCTAAAACATACCAGATAAAGTTGGTTTTTTTTTTAGTTCTGATCACTAGCTTAGCCAACAAAATGTGACCTTTGAAACACTTTTAGAAATGAAAATAATAAATCTGAAAATCCAAAATAATAACATACACAAAAAACCACCATGCTTTCCCCCTCTAATTATACTGTCTGATTTTTTCAGAGTACTCAGAACTCAAGCAGATATTATCTGTATTTTCCATGTGGCTGCACAGGATGTGCTGTATAAATGGTTATAGAACAGAACCGGGGAAAAGATCAATTAAGCCACTGATCTGTCTTATGACAGCAAGGATGCCAAATGGAGACAACTGGACAGAAAAAAAGTTTCAGTAATCCAATTACAAATACACTATCAGACTGTTGTAAGCACCCCTTATTGCACGCAGTCACAGAAGACATTAAGTTTCTTAATGTGTTAACACATTGTTAATTAATTAATAATTAATTTCGTCCAGTTTCTCCAAAACCTCAGTTAATTAGGAACAGGAGAGAAAGGGATACAGTAGTTTTTGTGGCTTGAAAAAATCAGCATAAAATAAAGAATTCTTGCAATTCTTTAGGACAGAGTCAAGAAAAAAACATTTAGAATTGCATTCAAAGAAGTTTACATTTTCAGGTAGTACTTATTACTGTTATTTCACTTCAAAACCAGGATAGTCACTTTAAAGCTTTAAGTATTGATTGAAAACGTCTCCTCTCTCCCTACTGCAACAAAAGATAAAATGGCAAATTACCCAAATGGATATAGACCTTCCACTTTAAATACAACTTTAAAATTACTTGAAGCTGAATCTATAGTCTGGACTGCATTTCCCTTCAAAGATTCAAGCTTTGCCACATCTTAAATTTTTAATAAAGCTTTTAAAGAGGAGTCTACGATTTGGTATAAATGCCAAACATTTTCCTGCACGCTATTCTAAAAGCAAAAACATGCAGTGCTCCCCAGTCTGGAGACTAAACACAACATTTCAATAATTAGAAGACCAAAAAGTCTTTATATTCAAGTTTAATGTTAAACAAAATTTCAAGAAAGAGAGATGAACAAGTTTTAATTATCACTGTTTTGTTAAAAAAAATGTATCAGAGGTCGAGAGGTCGAGAATCTGTAATACATATCGCATGTGCCATTGAACATGCTGAACATTTATTACATCTTTTTCCTTTTGTTCATCCAGCATTGTTCAGAGTTGAAAAACAGAGTGCCCAAGGTCATCACTAACCACTACTCCTGCAGAAGACTCTTCTTCGTTGCTTCTCTCCTTTTTCTCCACTAGCTCTACCAACTTTCTTATCACTTCTTTCTTTAATTTAAACAGGTAAGCAGAACACTGATCAGAAGAAATGAATACTGCACTGAGGACAGTGTTAGGAGACGGAGGAAGAAACTAAGTAGTGCCTTTCCATGTTGGAGCAATGGTGACCAAAGGCAGCAGACTTTGCTGCATGTTGGGCAGGCCCTAGCTCTGCAAGGGCGAGTTTTGCTACATTTATAAGACCATCACCACTTAGACTAAGAAAGGAATTTTAAAACAGAATGTACTATCCTGGTTGCAAGGGAAGGAACACAGTAATAATCATCAAGAACCTGGAATAAACAAGATGGGCTCACTATGCAAACCCAGAGGAAAACTAGAACACATGGTGAAGAAACAAGAGGATCCTGCCAATCTATCCCAGTTAATTTCACACAGAACAAAGGACATTCAGGACTGAAAATTCTCTCAGGAAAATGAACACATTTAGTACTCACAGCCTTAAAAAAAAAAATACACTGTTGCTTCTGTTCATAAGAAAAAAAAAATAATCCTTGAAGAACTGTCAAATGCTACCTTTAGTCCCTGTCTAAATGGAGAAGATTATCAAAGAATACTCTGTTCTTTATGGTCATCGTGAGGACAAGACTCAAAAACATGCGGACTAAACACAGAGAAGTTTTGATTAGATCTTCAGAAAGAAAGGATCTTTATAACAGTAAGACACTATAGTAAGTTACCTAAGCTGCAGAATCACCAGCACTGAAGGCTTCTAAGGGCACATCAGACAGACATTTGTCAGGAACAATATAAGCGCAGCTGAGCTTTGGAATAAAGGATCAAGCAGACTGCCCTTCCAACACTATTCTACAATTTGTCTCAACTGCCATAATTTGTATATCCAGCTGGGGAAGGGGTGAGGGAAGTATGAAAGGAAAAGTAGGGAATAATGATAGGTACACTTGTCTTTAAATACTTCAAAAATACTCAGGCAAAGTAAACCATTACAGAAGCTTGCAGCCCAGAAGAGTGAGATTATAACATCACTACACCTCAACAGCATCTTTTTCAGTAGACTTTAGCTTAACAAGATACTTCAATGTGAATGAAGCTGATATGCAGGTATAAACAACTTCCCTGTGTCTGAATTAACAGTAATGACAAACTTACCTACAGAAAAATAACTACTCCAATAGCATATCAATGCTCTAATTAAGCTTCTGAATCGTCTACCTGAAAGCTCAAAAATTAACTTTACTCTGTATGTGAAATGCTTATAATATTGCAAAACCAACATCCTCCTAACATGTGCTTCAGTCTGAAAAATTTATCCATTTGGACATAAAATAATGAATGAAATTAAAGAAACATGAAATATAAATTGCCCACGCAAATTTATAATAAAAAGCCAAGCAGTATATTTCAAGGTGTAATAGTCTCATTCTGATTTCTTTCAGTTTTTAATAGTTATACAAATTTTAAGTAGGTAAAAGACACATAAAGAGCATCAAAAGGATAGGAAAGAATGTGCCTTACAGAAAATGCACATATTAAAATACAATTATATTACCTCAGATGCTGTGGAAACAGTTATTTTCTCAAGTTATGAATACAGTTGCCAAAAGAAAAGCACATCTTCAGCCACTTGCTGCTGTTTCCACAGTCAGAAACCTTTTTTCTTTCCCCTTCACATTATTTAAAGGTACTGCTCAGTACCAGAATTCAAGTTATAGAACTAACTAAATTTGGAAGACTGCTTTTAAGTGCGAGACAGGCAAGAAAGTTATAACGTTGCTCTTCATCTAATTTCCAAATTAGTATATTTTACCTGTGGTCATGTTAAGAAAAGAGTCAAATGGTTTCTACTTATTTCCTCAGTGGCAAAAGCTATCCTGGGTATCCACAATACAGAAAAGTGACTAGCAGGATTGAAGGGAAGCAGTAAGAATGTTTATATGCTTATGTATTCATGCCGCTATTCTAGAAACAAACTTCCATGACACCACACTACTAATTATGAACTAGGTCAAATCCATTTTCTCACAGTTCTTTAACAAATGTAACCAAATTTAAGATGGAACTCAGCAGCTTTCTGTAATTTGCCACAATAAAAAGTTTCTAAAGTTATTTTGCTGCACAGGACAATGTATTTCAGTAATTTAAGAATTGACATTTTCCACTCTAAACATAGTTAAAACATAGTGTTTCACAAGCAATACAATGAATCCATGACACAGTTACGCCAGTCTTCTCTACTTTCCTCTATTTGTCCTTCTCTGTTAGCAGTAAGTCTCTGAAAAACACTTAACAGCTTAACTCAGTCACTATTTCTGCAGTCATTATTTCCAGCTTACATACTCAAACAACTGATCCGGACACCAATTTATGCAAATTTTCTACATAGCTGATGCTTTAAAAGAAAAAAAAAGTCATAATAAAAATCATTGCCTTCACCAAGGTTCCTTTCTTTGCTTACAATCTAATTCCAACACCTCAAGTTCTTCTCAAGTATTTCATTTTGAAGTATTTTCAAGTACTCAAGGTTTTCAAAAAAGTTGATTGGGAAAGACGTTTCCTTTCTCTAGTCCTTAACCTCTCCTTCCATATAATCACCCCCCCAAAAATACACATATAAAGCAAAGAAGAAAGAGGAATCTGAGATGTGACTTCTTTTTATCTGCCAAGATATACATTTTAACCCTACTACATTAACTTCCCTCTTGAAGGTTCACTTTGCAAGAATCCACTGTACATTCAACCATTTTTCCAACTCCTACAAAAGCTGCGGCAATCTCGACGGTCTTTGTGTTGAAAAACAAGTTCATTTTATTCACTTAACCTTCATCATCTTTGCCTTTTGCCACTACGCTTCCGAACAGTGCTGTGAACAGGAACTGCCCGCAGCACAAGATTCTGTGCTCTTTCCATTTAGACAATTTTCCTCACAATATTTTGTAAATGTTATTTCCAAACTGCTTACTGTTAAGTTCAGGTTTCATATTTCACATACAGATGTTTCCCTCCCACATATAAGGTTATATATATATATATATATAGGTCTGCCCTATATATATAGGACAAACCATCTGTTTTCTACATGTAGCTAGCAGGGCAAGAAAAGGAGCCTGGCTTTAGCTGTAATGTACATAACACAGAAACATACAAAGAGACAATCATAATATACAAAACAATGAATTAAACCCTGAAAATCACTACATTATGCTTTCTTTTAAGGTTGCACGTACAGTGAAGAATGCACTTACAATGTCGCAGTAGTTTCCCTAAAGATGTAGTTGTAGATACAGTATGTTTACACGAAATCAGCAAGTGTTCTGTCTCTATGAGCAGAAATATTAAACGGGAATGAAAAGTGGAGGTAAAAATATGCAGAAGGCTCAGTGTTAGTTTATCAATTAGATCAGTTAAAAGGGAAGAAACTGGGTAACAAGCTTTTCAGAGGAGAAAAACCACCTTGAAAAGTACTACCAAACAGCTAGGCAAAACATATCTGTTTCAATCCTGTTAATGTACTACCTGTGCAGTAAAACTGGTAAACTTCCTATGAAGTATTTGTAGATGGCCATTTTAATTTGCTATTATTTATTGCCAGGAAAGGATTCCATTTAAAAAGAAATAAAGATTATTTCAGCTATCTTGGTAGCACAGCTGCCACTCCATATGAAAGTGTCAACAAAAGTTGCAAAGCCAGTACATCACAGCAAGAGAGAATCAATAGTGATAAACATCAAACACATTTTATTAAAAAGAAAAAATTAAAGATTTGAAAAAATAAGTTAATTAAAGCAGAAGAGCAACATATTACTGCTTGCTCTTTCCAGTTGCATAAAATTGTCCTATAAAGGAAAAAAAAAAAAAAAAAGGAAAAACAAGGAAAAAAAAAAGGGAATGCATAGAGTTCAGGTGTTTATTTTCTACCTTGATACCCAAATGATTTATCTCAACTGCCAAGATTATTATTTAACTTGGTAAGACCATAAAGTCAGACCACCACTTTGATATCTAAATCAGGATTTTACAGACCACATTAGTGCTTTTATTTCCTTGACCTATAAACCTTAATAACCTACATATTTATTTAAAGAAAATCAAAACCAACAAACATCTTTGACCATTCTCTCTGCCTGAGCAGATAGCTCAAAGAGATGATTTGTTAGCAAAATTTCTTTCCCTCCCCTTTCTACCACCAAGCACAAGTCTTCTGGTAACCTTAACAGAAAAAAAAAAAAAAAAGAGATGCAAGTAAATCAATTAATTAACAAAAACTAAAGTTCTACAGTACAGTAGTAGTCTGTGCTTATTCATCAGTCAGTAAAAGATTCTCTCCTCCCCTAAATTAAGTTACAGAGAAAGCGTAATGAGATTATACAGGCTGGCCTAGCACTGGGTGTGCAAGAACCTGACCTGAAACTGAGGGCAAGCTAGGAAGAAGTGTAATAAACTGCAGTAGCACTAAAACCTGGAAAAAAACGCAAATATAAACACCACGTGTAAAAAATATATATATATATTTTTTTTTTTTTCTCCCTGTGTACTGAATAGGAATAAATAAGGCTTTTTTAGATTGTCACTTTTGTTTAAATTTTCCTCTCTTTTTCCCCCAGTGATTATGAACACATCGCAGCAACTGNTTTTTTTTTTTTTTTTTTTTTTTTTGCCCATTTCCCTACTGCTGAAGGCAGAACTCCTACTGGAACCGAATGAAAGCTGCCCGTTGCTGCACGCCTCCCGTCCCCGGAGGATGCCCCGAACAGGCTGTGCGTGCTGCCGCCAGCACACGTACACACCCGCTGCAACCACGTCACTGCCACGGAGCAGCTCTGGGCACGTCAGCGGGCACCGCAAACGCACGGTTTGACTCCCTCCTAC